>CM076569.1:461890134-462490134 GCA_034641835.2 Pinus albicaulis | reverse complement strand
ATTCCTGGGAGATATTGGAGAAGTTCAACATGCATGGCTGCAAGCCTGTTGATACTCCTCTTCTTGGTGGATGGAGGAAGGAGGATGCTACTTCGGCGGAGGTAGTGGATGCCACTGTTTATCGACAGTTGGTGGGGTCGCTTATGTATCTGGTCAATACACAACCCGACATATGTTATGTTGTTAACCATATTTCACAAGCTATGGTTAAGCCTACCAAGATCTACTGGAAAGCAGGCAAGCATGTATTGAGATATCTCAGAGGCACATCGGGATATGGATTATGGTACAAACAGTCGGATGAGGTGAGGCTATGTGGCTTCACAGATACAGATTGCACAGGGAGCCCAATGGAAAGAAAGAGCACATATAGAGGGATTTTCAGTATCGGGTCGACAGCAGTTTCTTGGTACAGCAGGAAGCAGAGATCCGTGGAACTCAGTTCAGCAGAGGCCGAGTATATGGCAGCGATTTTGGCTGCATGCGAGGCTATATGGATGAGGAAGATCTTGGTTGGGTTGTTTGGTTCACACTTAGATCCTACTGTGATTTATTGTGATAATAAGAGTTGCATCAAACTCTCGGTTAATCCAGTATTTCATGATAGATCTAAACACATTGACATCCGGTATCATCATATCAGATTGTGCAAGATCATGTTACTTTCATACATTCCTCATGGAGTACTGTGGATGCCGAGTATCTCTACTTCATGGTGCTCACTGTGAGAAAATTCAACACTGTTGTGGAAAAGGTGATAGGGGAAGGTGTATAATCCCTATTTTTTTGAGAGGGAGCAAGGTTGAGATTGAATAACATGATGAGCTGAGGCAAAGCCGCCGACTAAGTGGGCCCGCAGGCTATTTTTGGCACAAAGTCTATTTTTAGACTATGTCTATTTTTAGACATATGGATCATGTTCTATGAGTTGCAAGATGATATTTGTGGATTGTTGGTCAAGTCGGGAAAAATATATGGACTTCTATTTTTATATATATTGGGCGGAATCTATTTTTATATTGCCAGTCTAAAAATAGATATGTCGAATATTATTAGCTCTTAATAATATTTGGACTATAAACATTATCTTATTCTCTTAGAGCGCTTTAGTTAAGTGCACAGATGTGGCACATAAGCTGACAAAAGGAATTATGCTATTCCTAAGGGTTAAGTGGAGCTATTCCATGGATACTTCCGTTAGAACTCATGTGAGAGAGTTTGGTGGAGTTGATTGAGGAGTTAATGGAGTTGTGTTCAGTTTAACTAATCTAAACATAGTTGAACTAGTTGTGTTTAGTCTAACTGATTGATACACTAGTGAGAGTGGTGTGAATTAATTCACTAATTATAAACTCATTAATCAACTAAATAATACATCAGTTAACTTCAGTGCATGGACAGTTTCAGTGGATACCAGTGAAGAGATAGGTGAAAGAGCAGTGTGACTATCAGTTGTGACTATACTGTTGCATGATTTGCAACAACCAGTGATTTGAGAAGCCAATGAGGATTGCGCAGTACAAGCCAGGTGGTTTGAAGTTATTTATGAGCCATTCTACAACATTGATTACGCAATAGATGCAAGCTATCAGGTGGCAGAGATTGGAGCATGTGTTTTGCTAGATCTAGCTTGATTAGTGTGTAGCAATTGGAGGTTGTGCTGAGAGCTGTGAGGAGCTTTGTACAATGATTTTTGCATGATATCTATGACATATAATATACAGATAGTTTGGGTTTTCAGCTTTAAGCTTTCCCATGAAATACTGTGTTCATATGTATGATTTTTTATGGTTTTAATGTGCGCATGCAATTGATTTTATTTCCGCATGTAATGATCAATGGTAGAAGATATTTTGTATTGTGCATGAAGCTAAAATAGTGTGTGATCAGGAGAATCTCAATGAATAATATATCAGTTATTCAAATTTCTACAGTTACCCAAGAGTAGAATCTGACTGTTTCACCATCCTAGCAAAATGATGACTCAACTGGAGGACACTCATAGAAACCTTAGGGCTACATAAAGGAACTCGGAAAACCTGAAAAAACATCCCTAGATTGTTTTTTTGTCAGTTATTGTTGGTGGACCATAAACACGTATCCTCAAAACAAACTGAAAACATCCACCTGCCATCTCCACTAGCCTCAAGTAGGCCTTCTAACTCTACTAGTGTTCATAGGTTTCCCTAGGATTGTGTCAAATCAGCCCTGAGAAGTTTAGAAGCCTAGTCACACATTGTGCGAGTTTAACAAACACCTAGAGAGGTCAGCCTTCCAAAAGTAGTCATAAACTTTCAGTCTCTCTACATTTTGAGTTTTAAATATGGCTTCACAAAGAATCAGTACCAGATCTGATTCAGATCCAAACCCTCCTACTATAGTTGATGACCCAGATAGGATTTTGTGGCAAACTTCCAAATATAAAGATTCAAATACTGAAAGGACCATTCATAGAGCAAGTTATGTCCCTGAACATCTTACAACCTTGAAATATCCCCAGTTTGACTTGCACCATACGAGAAACCTTTTTAGAACCAAGTCACAAAGTAGGATTGACTAGACTGACCTTGAGCCCATAGATTTGCAGCAGAGTCCCAGCGGAGAAGCCTCTCCTTTCACTCCACCTGATTTTCAACTTCTCCATCACTTTGGCTCTTTTCATCCCAAGTATGCTCTGAATCAATTTGCTGGTCCAAGTACTTCCACCACACCCATTCATAACACCACTGTGAAAATCACTCCATCCCATCTCACAAACCCTCCCCTTGTAAATCCTCCTTGGCTTCCATTAGCTCCCATCATGGGAGTGTGGTACGCCCCCCTAGTGTTACCACAACCTTTGGTACCTTTACCAAATGACTGCCAATCCAAAATTCCCCACTTCATTGGAGCTGAATCTACCATTTCCCAAGAACATGCAGATAAAATGAATGATGCCTTTGACTATATGGAATTAGAAGAGGAGACCATAAAAATAAGAATCTTTCTCCAAATTTTAGGAGTAGAAGCCAAAAAATGGTTCAAAATCTTGACTCCTGACAACATACATGATCTCCCTTCCCTTTACTAAACATTCATAAACAAATGGGAAATTAAGAAAAACCCTCTCCAAGTCCTCTCAGAATATAACAACCTTAAGAGAAATGTTGGGGAAAGCATCCAAGACTATTGCACTAGGTTCAATAGTGTGTAAATTCCCTCCCACCTCACATGAAACCCCCACAAGGCCTAGCACTAGTGAAAGGCTTCGATCCCGGCATGACCTACCAATTAAGAGAGAGAGATTCCAAAACTTTAGAAGAAATGAAAAGGGTAGCTATGAGTGCAGAGGCCAACCTCATTGAAAAGAGGGCTAGGATGAGATTAGAAAATAGAGTTACCTACAAATATGAAACTATGCCCTTGACCTCTTCATCTGATGCCAAGATTGACAACTTAGTTAGAAAAATGGAGAGAATGATGGAGAGGATAAGCGTAACTGAAAGAACGCCTCCTAGGGAAAACCAACCAAATTCCCAAAACAAAAATAGGAATCATAACTTCAGAAGAGACCCACCCCAAATTAGATAAAGGGAAAATGACAAATAGATCAGCCTCCCTTTCCAAGATAACTATGTAGATGAAGGGGAAAGAGATACTGAACAGCCGGAAGAAAACCATGTAAATTTGATAGGCTCTAATAATGAGGGTGATGTTTTTTTCACCGAAGAAGAACAAGGTTTATTCTCCTCAGATCAAACTAAAACCAACTATGATGATTCTGAAGACTACAATTTGGGATTTGAAAATTCCATAATGGAAGTCCATAGGCAATATGACCTTAGGAGCAAGAGGAACCAAGAAATATCAAAAAATAACAAATCAGACACTGCTGTTAGGAAAACCCCTGAAAATACTCCTAAGAGGACAGAAAATAGTACCAACACCATGGCTAAGAAAGGTGATCCAAATAGAGACCAAACTAGCCAGCAAAGTGGTGACCCAAGCTGCCCTAGTGCACCTACTAGTGGCCCTGAAAAAAACTCTTTTGTCCAAAGTCCCAAATCAAAATCAACAAATTAAACTTGTAGAAAAAAATTTGGCTGATAAATCTGATGTAAATATGTCTAAAACACAAGTACCTTTCAGTTTTTAAGAAGAGATTGCTAAAATCAAGATAACTATACCTCTCACTGAACTAATTACCAAAGACATGTACATGTCCCAAGTTTTGAAAGTTTTGAACATAGGAAATGTTACCGACACTCTGAACTTCACTGATAAAAATACCCCTATTTATTCCATTCATTCAGACCTTGACTTATTTATCTTGTATAACAAAGATGACATCAATACACAAATAAACGAAATTGAAATAGATTCAGACACACCACGACATTAAAACTAGACATCGAGTGAAGAAATCAACAACCAAAGCTTTAGCATCCCTAAACAAAAACATAGTGACGAATATGAACTAGAAACACTTTGGAACATGAGAATTGATGGCTCTTGTGGCAAAGCTGGTTCAGGAGCCAGTGTCTGGATACATAACACAAATGAAGATCATTCCTTTAAACTAGATTTTCAATGCACTAATAACATTGTAGAATACGAGACTCTCTTCCTTGGTTTACATTTGCTAAAAAACATAGAGGCTAAGAAAATCTCAGACTAAGGAGATTCAGAATTGGTCATTAGGAAAATCAAATGGGATTATTATGCCAAGAATCCTAGACTAAGAGAGTATAGGAATGTTGCCCTAGATCTCTTGATTACCTTTGAAAAATATGAACTCACTTTCATTCCTAGAGCTCAAAACAACCTTGCCCATGAGCTTGCCTTTGCTAGGCCTACAATTGCCAAATACCCCATGAAAATGAACAACACATTGCCAAAGTAAAAAACCGGCCTACAGTTCCTAACAACATAGTCTATTAGCAAGTGTTTAAGGGTGATAAGAAAATTTATGACTTTCTGCAATATAAGAATGAATTTGCAATACCAGAAACAAGCTTAGGGTATGAAGGAGATTGTTTTGCTGAAAAACAAGCCCACAAAAAAAACTTGTCCTCTACTGCTGATATAAATCTGCTTGAAAATCCTTATGAGGCAAAATTGTTTGAAAATATAGATCAAAGGGACCTTGAGTTTTTACAATGTAAATATGATAAATTACCAAGGGGCCCTACACCATTATAGGATTTGTTTGATTTTAATGATGTGGCTAAAAAGCCAAAGATGGAATCTACTAAAACTAATGTAGAATAATATAACATAGGCAACATGAATGAACCTAAAATGATTAAGTTGTCCAAAACTCTTCCTCCTCACATAAAATAGAAATATATTGAGATTTTTAAAGAGTTTAAGGATGTGTTTGCATGGGGGTATGAGGACTTGAAGTCCTATGACACAAGAATTATTCAACATAAAATTCCTCTGAAGTAAAATTAGAAACCATTCAAACAAAAAGTGAGAAGAATAAACCCCGTCTTAGTACCATTATTTGAGAAAGATATTAAAAAAAATGTATGTTGCTGGGATCATAGTCCCACTTAGGTACTCAGAATGGGTTTCAAACCTTGTGTCAGTTAGGAAGAAGACTGGGGAGATTAGGTTGTGCATTGACTTTAGAAATTTGAATAAAGCCTCCCTGAAAGATAACTATCCTTTGCCCAAAATGGATCATATTTTGCAAAGGGTAGTTGGCTCTCAGAGAATATCACTGCTTGATGGATTTTCAGGTTACAATCAGGTACTATTACTTCCAACTGATTAACACAAAACTGCTTTCACTACACCTTGGGGCACATTCATGTATGTAAAAATGCCATTTGGGTTAATGAATGCATGCGCTACTTTCCAAAGAGCCATGGACATAGCTTTTTTTGAAGACATAGGTTACTTCATAATCATTTACCTTGATGACATCACTGTCTATTCTAAGACTGATGAAGAACACTTAGTCCACTTGAGGAAATTCTTCGAAAAATGTAGGAAGTAAGGCCTATCTCTGAATCCTAAGAAAACATTGTTTGGTTTTCAGGAAGGTAAGCTCCTATGCCACATCATATCTGAAGAAGGAATAAAGATATACTCGAAAAGGATTGAAGGTATACTACAAATCAGCCATCCTAGAAATATTAAAGAGTTGCAATATTTCATTGGAAAGATAAACTTCCTAAGAAGATTCATTCCTAACCTCGTTGAGCTCCTAATATATATCACAAACATGCTAAAAAGAGAAGTAGGAGTCAAGTGGACCACAGAAGCCAAAAAATCCTTTGAATTGGTGAAACAAGCCCTTAACCAAACACTGGTTCTAATCAGCCCCAACTTTACCAAGGATTTCTTCATTTTCTCCTTTGCATTTGAACACATTGTTGTTGTTGTATTGCTTCAAAAGAACATGATGGGACAAGAATAACCCATAGCCTTCTTTAGCAAAGCAATGAGAGACGCTCCTCTAAAATATAACATCATGGAGAAACAAGCCTTCGCCTTGATCAAAGCGTTGAAGGACTTCAGAGTTTACATTTTTCACTCTCATGTTATTTCTTTTGTTCCACACATGGTTGTTAAAGATATTTTGAATCAAGACCCTGATGGTAAAAGGGGTAAATGGATTGCTATTATATTAGAATATGATTTGGAAATCAAACCCACTAAACTGGTTAAAGGACAAGGACTCGCAAAACTCATGGTCGAATCAAATTTTCAAGTATTAGACATGAATATGGTTGACGTATTAGAGGAACATGAAGAGTTCATAGCTCCACACATTGAAGAAATATTTTTGAATTCATCCTGGTATGTTGATATTTTATATGTTCTTCTTTATCTCAATGTTCCTCCTACTTTATCCAAAACAAAAGCTAGATTCTTGAAACAAAAGCTTTAAATTTATGCATTTTAGATGGAGCTTTGTATTGGAAAAATTTTGTTGGAATATTACTTAAATGTTTTATTGAAGATGATGCAGATAGAATTATGCACGAATTTCACGAAGGATAGTGTGGAGGTCACCTCTACTGGAAAACCACAACCAATAAAATCCTTAGAGTTGGTTACCATTGGCCCACTCTTTTCCCTAATACACAGAAACTAGTTGCAACTTTCCATAAATGCCAAATATTTGATGGCAAGAAAAAAAACTACTACCTTTTCCCTTGCATCTTATTAGTGTTGAAACTCCTTTTCAGCAGTGGGGTTTAGATTTCATTGGAGAAATCCACCCCGCCTCATCTTCCCAACATAAGTGGATTCTTACCGCTATTGATTATTTCACCAAATGGATAGAAGCCATCCCTTCAAGAAATGCTACTAACTCAGTCATCATAAAATTCCTTGAAACCAACATCTTCTCCAGATTCGGTTGTCCCAAGAAGATCATCACTGATAATGATGCAAAATTTAAGTCCAAGAGAATGGTGGACTTCTGCTACAAGTATCACATCACACTAGGGTTCTCTACAGTTTATTACCCTCAAGGTAATGGACTGGCTGAATCCTCTAACAAGAGTTTGGTGAACATCATCAACAAACTGTTGGAAGAGAAAACAAAAAATCATGGTATGGGAAATTGGTGCATGCATTATGGGTTGATAGACTAACAACTAAGAAATCTATTAATATGTCTCCCTATCAGCTGGTTTATGGCATGGATATTGTTTTCTCAACATCCTTGGGAGTTGCAGTTATGAAGCTTCTTCAAGAGGTTCAATCAGAGGAAAATGACATGCAAAGAAGGCTGAACCAAAGCATTCATTTGCAGTAGTCAAGGGAAGAAGTTTACAAAAGAACACAAGCAGTGTCAGAAAACATAAAGAAAATCTTTGACAGAAGAACCAAAGCAAATGATTTCCACGTTGGAGATACAGTGCTGAAATGGGATTCAAGGAGGGAGGACAAAGGAAAACATGGCAAGTTTGAAAATTTGTGGAAGGGTCCTTACATCATTCATTCAACTAGAGGTAATAATGCTTTATTTTTACAAGAGATAGATGGAGTAGAGGTGTTCAGAGGTCCTGTCAATGGTAGGATGCTCAAGCACTATTTTTGTCAAGAGTCCTAGTTTTAAGTTTTCATCCATTGTACATAACATTACATGATGAGAGATCATAAAAACAAAAAACACAAAAATAGAAAAGGGAAAAGAGGGCAGATTTAAAGAAGAGGTACAACCCCATACCCAAAAAAAGAGTATTGCGGAAAGTGTGCAAGCCTAAATGCCACTACTTGTTCAAAAAGTGTCTTGTTCAGTCATCTAGCCTAATCATGGTTGAACATGTTTTCAATTTATTGTTGATAGGTTAGTGAAAGAGAACTTTTCAAAACACCTTAAAATTGACTTGTCAGTAGGAATAGATTAGGAGAAAAAGATGTTGGTTCTAAATGCTCAAATATGAACCAAGGAGAAAGATAGGGATGATTAACAAATGATGAAACACAACCCTCATACTTTCTAGTTTTGTTTGTACAAAAATAATGTCTGTGTGCAGCTTGTCCCAATGCCACAGCCCATGTTGAATCAAATTGCTTAATCCTAGTTCAAATCATGTTTTCAATTTCATGTCAATAGCTTAGATAATGAAGTCTGTCTTACAGCTTAATCTTGACAGTCAAATAGTCTAGGTAGAGAATAAAAAGAGTTCACTAGCATAATCTGAACATTTGGAAGTAATAAGGGTAGTTTGTTTTTCTTTCAAAAGAAAAGGAATGTCAAGGGTTTTCTAGTCCAAGTGCACCCAAGAAAGAAAAAATGTTAGAAAAATTAGGCTGGGTAAGTAGATATGAGGTTGAAGAAATCATGTTTTTCAGATTCTTGAGATCATAACTTCAAGGAGAAACATCAGCAAATGAAGAAGAAAAATCTGCCCAATGGATAAACTTCGAGATTTGATATCTGAAGTTCTGGACACCTCCTGAAAAGGAGTTTCCCTCCCCAAGTGGAGCCACTGTTATTCATCATTAATTTTTACTATCTCAAGATGACTAAATATCAGTCCTATATTTTTAAAAGCAAGATTCATGAATATTGTGACTTTTAGAAATCTCACTACCTTCATTATCCTTAGGATAAATTTTTCATGGTTTCACTATTCTGTCATGTCATGGTTAGCTTACTACCCCTAGAGGACCCTTCATGGGCTCATGCCATTCATATTTATCCTATTTTTCCACCCATGACCTCAGTCTTCTGTTTTACCTTGCCTCACCCCTCCACTTGCCATCTAGGATCACCAACAAGCCTACTCTTTCCCATGTTCATGAGATATCTTAAGCACTGTTGGTCTCAGAAAACCTCTATGAGCTCTTTAGATTAGTCAAGTGCATCCATTTCTATATACTCAAATACACCCATTGATCAAAAAGCTTTATTTTTACACTGTTAAGATCCCAAGCCTATTTTCAGTAAAGGACAAGTCAAAAGAGCCTCCCACTAGGTCACTAGGGTTTCATAGATTGTAGGGTTATTTTGGGTGTTCTAAATCACTATTTTACATATGCTAAGAAGCTGAATCAACTATGAGAGAAAATAAATACCTGTTTTTCCAAAATAGATCAGAAAGGTCTACAAGGAGGACCTCCTTATCAAGTTTAAGTGTTGCAAAGGATAACTCTTCATTCTTACATTTTTGCAGGAGTGTCAATATCATTATCAGCAAAAAAATTTGTAAGGTAAGAGGCTTGCTCCTAATTAAAGGACACCCAAAGCAAAGAAGGAGGAAGCAGCCTATGTTCAAGAAAATCAGGATTCCTAAGCCTAATTTGACTAGCAGTATGCCCAACAAGGATCTAATGCAACACAAAGAAGGTTTGCAGGGACTATTGAAGGTGACCCCTAGGGTTTGTCTAGGTAAAATAGCTCACTTCCTCAAAGGGAAAGAATGCAAAGAGTATCAGTGAGGGAGGTCAATTTTTCAAGAGCAGTCAATCGCCCTCAAATGGTCAAAGGAATAAAGGCCTAGGGTTTAGTTTCAAGAGGATAAATAAAGCTAATCATGAGGTTACTATGATATGACTAAAGTTGTTAAAATCCAAGAATGTCAGAATGGACAAGATCAGTATGACATGGCACCTGCAAATCAGAAGTGGCTAAAGGGAAATGGCATACATGGTTATGAAGAAAAAACACATGTTAGAGATAGGTTTACTATGCCTCACAGCCCAAAATTAGTAAGGAGGAAAGAAAACATTTTTTCATGTCACTCACACTTAGAAATGTCAAAACCAAAGGAAGAAGAGCTACTTTGAAACGTTTTCAAGTAACCTGCAATAAAAGGTCAAAAGGATGTCAGCCAAAGTGGTAAAGAGACCAAAAACATTAGAATGTGGGTTTGTAAGGGATAAAAGTATCTTCCTAAGACTATAAAAAGCCAATTTAGTTTAAGCCTCAGTTCATTTGTCACTTGCAAAAGAGAGTGAAAGGATTTCAAAGAGAAATTTCTGAGTTTAGTGGGAAACTGGGCAACTTTTCCCATGTGTTGTGTGCCTAAAAACCCCTGATACGCTACTAGAGCTTGTCTGCCTTGTGAAATACACTGATCGATGCATGCCTTTGACCCAGTGCTGCACCTTTACCTTCGTGCAGACATGACAGCCTGCACCTGGAACTAGTGTGCAACCTTGCTCGGGCGCTACATGTTTGGTGTTGCACGCAGACAGGCCTGAAAGGCATGGGTGCTACGCACCGAACGCTGCATGCAGACAGGCCTGACAGGCCTGGGTGCTATGCACCGAACGCTGCATGCAGATAGGCCCGACGGGCCTGGGTGCTACGCACTGAACACTGCATGCAGACAGGCCCGACAGGCCCATTCATCCTACTACCCGTGTTTGACCCTGCACAAAGGAAATTTCCTAACAGGCCCGGAGCCTTTGCTAGTTCAGCAGCGGCCTGACAGGCCCAACAGCCCGTGCAGGCTCTGCTCGATGCTATGCACCTATGCTACATGTTCAATAGCAGCCTGACAAGCCCGTGCAGCCACCCAACTGGCCCGGTGCTACACGCCTGTGCTGCGCATTCAGATAGAAGGTTTCTCCAGCAAATCAAGCCCTCAATTTGTTGTATACTTCCTCAAAATCACCTCCAAAGGTTCCATAACACCTCTGAGGGGTAAGTATAAAGGGACCTCCTTAATTTCCTAAGTTCTTATCATTTAAATTAGAGGAAAAAACCCTAGATTTATCCATCAGTGTCACAAAGCAAAATTAGGGTTTTGGCCTTCAAGGCAAGAGTAAAAGAGAAAAATGTCAAGGGAAACTAATAGTGGTAGTGGTAATGGAAGCCAAGGGCCTATAAGACATCAGAAAAAGGGTGGAAGGGTAAACAAATTTGAGCCACTGAATACCAAGGAATTGATGGCCTCTCCAATGAGAGTTGCATATTTCCAAGAGGTGGGTTGTTTTGACTTTTGTGAAAGGGTACAATAGGTCCAAATTCATCCTGAGTTGACCATGCATTTCATCCTTAACCTCCATGACCATCAAGTAAAATTAGCATGAGAAAACTTTGAGCTATCCATCAATACCATTTCTATGGCCACCTGGATACCTAGTATGGTAGAAAAGTGGTTAAAACAGAAAAATTTGGAGTTGAGCCATTATCAACCCTTCTTGAGACCTAGATACCACGCTGACTGCAAATCCATTTTTCTATTTTCACATATGTTGGAGATATATGCACCCTTGATGAAAGTCATCATGAAATATTTTACATGTGAGGGTAGGTTTTCTAGGCTTTATTCCTACCACATAAGACTTCTCATGCACTTCACTAGGGCCAAACTATTACATTTGCCTTATTATCTTTATAGAAGTATTGATAATATGTCCTACATTGTGCAAAAGAGACCTCCTTCACAACAAATGCAAAGTATTTTTCACCATTATCTTATCAAGATGATTGTGTTGCATTAATTAGAGCAACTTGGTATTCCATGGGAAGTGTTCATTGCCCATGACGTTTTCACAAACCCACAGCCTCATCATCAACCAAATTTACCCTCATCATCTCATCCACCTCCCACCACTCCTCCATCACCCCCCACTGACCATAACTCCTCATCTACACATGAATCCTCTCCTCAAGAAAGGCTCCCTCCCTCACCTTCTCCTAAAGCATCAGATCAAGCAGAGAATGATGAAGAAGAGGTAGACAATGAAGAGGAGGAAGAGGACAGTGATGACAAGAACAATGACAAAAATGAAATTGATGATGATAAAGAGGAAGGTGAATATGAGGAAGAAGAAAATTATGATGAAGAAAGTGATGAAGAGGCAGTGATGAGGAAGAAACAAATGATGAGGAAGAAGAAAATGACAATGATGAAGAGAAAGAGGATGATGAAAATGAAGGAGATGATAATGAAGAGACAGATGATAATGAAGAGGTAGATGATGATCAAGAAGAAACAAATGAAGAAGAGGCAAAAGATGATAACAGTGAAGAAAATGCAGAAGCTAAAGGCAACATAGATGAAGATGAAAACAGTGAGGACAATGCAGAAACTAAAGGCAATAGTGACACCTATGAAGCAAGCCTCAATGATGGAAAAAACAACAAAGATGAACAAAATGAAGATGATGATTGCGCAGAAATTCAAGAAGAGGCTAATGACAGTCATGAAAATAAAGAAGGAAATGAAGGAGCTAATAGTCAAATTGAAGATCATAGCAATGAATAGGTAAGCAGCTTTGATGAAGAACAAAATTATAATGGAGAAATTAGTGAAGAGGTTTAAAGTGGTGATGATATTGAGAGCAAAGAGTATAAAATGAGGCAGAAAACATAATGAATGATGATACTAATGATGAAAATGAAGAGGGTAATGACAACAGCAAGGATCATAGCTATGATCAAGAAACCAACAAGAGCACAATCACACCTATTTCATTGACCTATCAAATAGGGCCAAGGCTTGTGTTTGTTGCCTCAAAAAGGAAAGGGACTATGCCATCCACCTCAGATTAGCCACTAGACAAAGGGAAACAAAAGATAAAGGAAGAAGAAGAAGATCATGAGGTGGAGAGGGAGTTTGAAATCATTCACGTGGAAAATGATGAGGTGAATGAAGAAAGGATCAAAAAATTTCTCCTTCAGAATACAAATGCACAAATTGAAGACCTCTAAGCACATTTGGATAGGGCCAAGAGTGTAAATGATGCCCTTGACATGGAAAATAGGAAGCTAGGAGCACAAATTTCTATTTATGAGGCTAGATCCATCAAGGCCCGGAAAGAAGCCCAAAGAGCATAGGTAAAACTAGAATAGTTCATGGGCACTTATGAAGAGAGTGACGATGAGGAAGGAAAATCTAGGAGGAGACCTATAAACATGGATTTGAAGAAGGCATTGGAAAAACAAAGGGAGCAAGAATCAACCTTAGAAGAACAGCTCCCTCTAGATGAGTTGTTTTCCATGGAGATAGCACATGATCGAGATCCTTGGTTGGAAAGAGCCAACATACACTTGGAGGCTAAATTGAATAATGCAAATTAGAATCTTGATCTCCAAATAAGGATGACTAAACATTATGCCCAGAGAAACCAAATTGCAAGGGCTAAACTCAAGTAGGCTCAAACCAAGATCTAAGCACTAAAAGAAGCAAAGGGCCAAGCTAACCTTGGAATATTGGCACAAGATTCTCTACAGGTCTCTCAAAACCCATGAGGCACACTTCCACCAAATTTGGGAGAATTTTGACAAATTGTTGTTTTTTACTGATTTGGAGGGCCAAGGGGGTAGCACCCATGGTGCTACGTTTTTTATTAGAGAATCCTAAGGAGGAAAGGCTTATATTTTTGGAATCCACAGCTCAATTATAGAATTCTTACAAAGTTTCAGGTCACTTGGAGTTGTTTTGGTTCTCCAAAAGGGTAAAAAACACCCTAATTTTCACCTTTCTGCCTAGTTTTCAGGACAGGTGATGTGCCTTTACTAGCCTTGGAATTTTTGGGTTTTGAATAGGTTTCTGAGGTCCAATCAGAAAAAAGGGTATTTCTATAAATTAGACTCAGCAGGATTTCCAACGAGCCATCACGAAGCCTATTCTGACATCGGGAAGGCCTTCAAAACATTGTTGCAAGTTGACCTAGTTTTCTTTCTCCTATACGCCCTTGGCATGGAAATTCATCTTAAAACTCAGTGCTGCGTCCTTGCAGAGGAAAAGTAAAAAATGTACGCTTGGAAAGTTTTGGGAGGCTTGGTAGAGCCCAAATGTCAATTTATTTGCTAAAAATGCCCGAAAAGATATTTTGTTTTAGATATTTTGTGCCTTGAGCCTTACAAGGTCTCAAGGACAATAATGACATTTCTATTTAGCCAATAGGCTTCTAGAGACTCTAGTAGGTTTTCCCCTCCTTGCTTTTTAAATAGAGCAATGAGGATTCATGTTTTATGGTTGTTTTTATGACTCTTGTGAGTAATATATAGTCTTTGGAGCTTGAAGAGAAATTGGTGTTGTGGAGCTTGTGAATGGCTTGTTTTTCTTATTGATGGAGAAGGCTTGTTTGCAGGATCCCTGAGCTTGATTAATGGTGATGTGATTCTATTAAGTTATTGTTTTCTTATGTATCATTGTGTTTCATCCTTCTATATTTCATTAGGATGAAAGATTTAGACTAAAAAATGTTTTTTAGAGACACCTTAGCTCTGTTTATCCTTCACTGCTTCTATGTTTTCCTCTGCTAGGTTAGTTTAGAGAATTCTTAATTTCTCCCTAAACCCACCCAAGCTTGTTTATCTTATGAATGGTTTAAAACAATAGATATCATAGATATTTTATGGTAAGCCCTGCTTGTTTGATATCACTAAAACACAATTTTCAGATCTCTCTTTGAAGTACCATTGTTTAGGTTTGCTAAAGAGGCTATGTTTCGATCATACCCTTTGTCCATGCTTGAATTTTTTTTTCAAAGATATTTATAGCTCTGATCAATGATGTCTAGGAGTTCCCTCTTCCTTGATTAAAGTTATGTGTTAGTCTTAAATGTTTTCTAACCTTGAATGTGAAATCACTAGAAGTTAAATGAGTTTCTCACCTTCTATATTTCATTAGATTGTTTATCTGAAATGCTTACTTGTTTGAGTTGAATCAAAGAGTTATTGGTGTTCCCTGTATATTGATTAATTCTTTATGCTAAATAGTGTTGAAGTCCCTTCTTGTTTTAAGTATTTGAAAAAGGATTCTTAATTTCTCTTTTCCCTACTTTGTTCATAAACTTGATGTTCATTTCATTTCACCAAACCTTGAGAATCCATCTGACCATGCTAGATTTGCCCTGAGATGCTCCCTGATCCATTGTTGAACCTTCCATGACTTTTTGTAGACTCCATAGCCCAATGGCTTGGAAATATCTCATTCTATCTATTATACTTGATCATTTACCCAACCCAAACAAACAAACAAACCCTAAACTTAACAACTAGCCTAAAATCAAGCCCTAAAAGAAAACAAGTTCACATTATTTGCACAAAATAGAGAGAGCCCTCTCTGAGGCTAGGTCCTAAGACTCCAAAGATTGGTCTGATGTTACCCTATGGATTTGGTCTTCCAATCTGCTAAATCACGGGACACTAACAATACCCTATTTTTCTGTGGGCGTACTCGCCCATGGTTTTGTACATGGGTTTGCATATGGTTTTGGGGCATGATGGTTTTCAACCCCTGGTATTTTGTAGATCTGGTCAAGGTAACTATGGTTATGTTCTAATCTAGGGTTAATGGATTGGGGTTTTTGTATGCTTTTTCATGTATATATATGTGTTTTAACACTAAAAGGAATATAATGAAAAATCAAGCTGGTAGTCCCAATTTAGGATCCAGAGGAAAATCTATGTGTAGATCTGTTTTATGTTTTATGCTCTTGCTATTGTTTATTTTATGTCTTTAAGATTGCATATAATTTTTGTATAGGGTTGAAACCTACATTTGGTATCAGAGTTGTTTCGGCTTCAAGGGGATGCCTTTGTTGCTAAGGGGTTTTTTGCTTGGGCCTGTGGTAGACCCCTTTCAGTGGGATGTCTGCGGGATTGATTCTTGCGGTGAAAGAATATGGCAAGCAGTGGAAAGACAGAGATCGAGAAATTTAATGGTCTGATTTTTGAGTTGTGGAAGCTCAAGATGGATGATCTGCTGGTGGATAAAGATCATTGGATCACGATAGATCTGGGTACTAAACCAACGATATTGTCAGATGAAGATTGGAAGAAGTTGGATTGGAAGGAAAATAGCACAACACGGTTGTGTGTCTCAGATTCAGTATTTTTTAATGTATCTGGGGAAGCTACGACGAAGACTTTTTGGGACAAATTAGGGACTTTGTACCAATCTAAGTCTCTGGTGAATAAATTATTCCCGCGGAAAAATTTGTATAACCTAAGGATGAAGGATGGAGACTCAGTGATAGAGCATCTAAGTGCATTCAATACTATGGTAAGTCAGTTTTTATCTGTTGATATTAAAATCTTAGATGAAGATAAGTGCATCAGTTTTTTGTGTTCTCTACCAAATTCATGGGACACTTTGGTTATTGAAATAGGTAGCAATACAACTACCTTAAATTTTGATGACATGGTCTCAGCCTTACTGTCGGAGGAAATGAGATGGAGAAATATGGAGGGCCAGAATGGAGATGCCTTATCTATACGAGGAAGGTCCCATAAAAGAAACAAGAATAAGGTTTCGAGTGGGAGATCTAAATCTCTAGGAATGTTTGTAAAGGTGTGCTGGAAATGCAAAAAGGAAGGGCACTACAAAAAGGACTGCAGATCTAAAGCTCATGAGAAAGGAAAGGGATATGATGATGCTCCTTATGCAGAGGCAAAAAACACTTGAGATAAAGGTGGGGATGTGTATTTGGATTCTTCTTCAAATAAACATGTAGATCATGAGTCATGGTTGATTGAATCGGTTACATCCTTTCACTTCACTCCCCATAGGGAGTGGTACTGTGAGTATGAGAAATATTATAGCGGTGATGTCTTCTTAAGGGATGATAGGAAGGCCATAATCATCAGATGTGGAAAAGTCAAGCTGAAGCTATAAGATGGAAGGATTAGAACAATTCCTGGTGTTCCCCACATTCTTGCATTGGCCAGAAATATGAATTTTGTAAGCAAGATGGATGATGTAGGTGTTAAAACAGTGTTCGAAAAAGATACCTATAAGATGGTTCGGGGAGCACTGGTATTAATGTGGGGAGTTTGGATTGGAACTCTGTACAAGCTTTAGGGAAGCACTGTTATTGATGGGTGAAACAGTGCTATGGTTCCTGAAAGTGGATCAGAAAGCCTAACGGTCTCTGGAGAAAATACCATGCTATGGCATCCAAGGCTTGGACATATTGGAGAGAAGGACCTTCAGATACTGCATGGAAATAACATCATAGAAGGTATGTATAATTACTCTCTAGATTTCGATTTCTGTGAACACTGTGTATATAGGAAGCGGAATTGGGTGATTTTTCCTTCTAGTGCTAAGAGGGAAAACAAGATATTAGAGCTTATGCACAGTGATGTGTTTGGACTTGTGTCAGTTCCATCACTGGGTAAGCCTATGTATTATGTTTCATTCATAGACAAATTTTTAAGGAATACATGGATATCTTTCTCGAGGAATAAATCTGAAGTCTTTGAAAATTTTAAAGAATTTAAGGCTCTGGTGGAAAACCAGACAGAGAAGAAGATAAAGGTGTTGAGGACAGATAATGGTGGATAGCTCTGCAAGAAGTAATTTGAAGAGTTCTGTAAGAAGTGTGGTATAGCATGACAAAATACTAATCCATACAGACCTCAGAGAAACGGAGTTGCAGAAAGAATTAACAGAACGTTGATGGAAAAGGCAAGAAGCATGCTCAGTGGTACCAGGTTAGGACAAGAATTCTGGGTAGAAGCAGTGGAGACTGCATGTTACCTGGTTAACAGATCACCTTCATCAGTGTTGGAGGATAAGAATCCACATGAGGTATGGACTAGTAAGAAACCCTCTCTTTCACATCTAAGGGTATTTGGATGTGATGCATATGTACATTTTCCAAAGGAGAAAAGGACCAAGTTGGATAATAAATCTGAAAGGTTCATCTTTATTAGGTATAAGGATGGTTTAAAAGGTTACAAGCTTTGGAACCTAGAAACAAGGAAGGTTGTGTACAACCGAGATGTGGTGTTTAGAGAGGTGAAAGATGTTGTTAAACATGAATTCATACCAAAGGAACCTGAGAAGATAGAGTTTGAGATAAAGGAGGATGAATCAGACTCTACAACAGAAGAAGATTCAGAAGAGGAAGAGCCACAAACTCTAGCTATGAGAAGATCATTTCGGGAAACAAGACAACCAGAAATGTATAGTCCATCTACTTTCTGTTCAAATTTTTCTTTAATTATAACTGACGATGATCCCAGAACTGTTAGGGAGGCAGTAGATTTAGAGGATGGAAAACTCTGGAAGGAGGCCATGGTTGATGAAATGGTATCCTTGCATAAAAATAAGGCATGGGATTTGGTGGAGTTGCCGACTGGAAGGAAGCCCATCGAGAGAAAATGGGTGTTTAAGAAGAAGATGAATATAGAAGGCAAGGTTGAGAAATACAAAGCTCGATTGGTAGCAAAAGGTTATCCCTAGGTTCCAGAAATTGATTTTGGTGATATTTTTTCTCTTCTTGCCAAGGTTACTTATATTATATTACTTTTATCTGTTGTTGCTGCCTTTTATTTTGAGGTAGAATAGATGGACGTGAAGACAAAATTTCTTCATGGGGATCTAGAAGAGTAGATCTACATGAAGTAACCTAAAGGCTTTATGGTGAAGGATAAGAAAGAACTGGTATGCAAGTTAAAAAGTTGTTGTATGGGTTAAAACAGTCACCAAGGATGTGGTATCAGAAATTTGATACCTATATACGGGGACTTGGCTTCACCAGAAGCAAAGAGGATCATTGTGTATATTTTAAATTAATTGGTGACCTTGTTATTTATTTGGTCTTGTATGTGGATGATATGTTGTTGCTTGGAAATTACAAAGAAATTATCCAGGATTTGAAGACCCAATTTTTCTCTAAATTCGATATGAAGGATCTTGGTGTTGCAAACTATATTTTGGGCATGGAAATCAAGAGAGATCGGGAAAAGAGGAAGCTCTAGTTAAACCAGAGGAAGTATGTCGAAAAAGTATTGCAGAGGTTCAATATGCAAGATAGTAAACCGATGATGGTTCCTATTTCTGTAGGTGCAAAGCTATCTGTTGAACAGTGCCCCAAGGCACAAGAAGAAGAGGAGGATATGTCCTATGTTCCATATGCAAGTGTAATGGATAGCTTGATGTATGCAATGGTCTGTACTAGACCAGTCATTACACATTAAGTGAGAGTATTGAGCAGGTTTATGTCAAAAATAGGGAAGGAGCATTGGACATCAGTGAAGCGGGTTTTCAGATATTTGTGTGGCTCTAGTGATTATGGATTGTGCTACCAGGGAAGACCAGGATTGGACAGAGTTTTGGAAATCCATGGTTTTGTTGATGCAGATTGGGCTGAATATCTCAACCAAAGAATATCTACAAGTGGGTATGTGTTTAGCCTATTTGGAGGTGCAATTAGTTGGATGAGTAAAAGATAGCCTATAGTGTCCCTTTCAACTACAGAGGCAAAATGCATGGTAACCACTCATGCAAGCAAGGAAGCAGTTTGGTTGTAGAGATTGTGCTCAAGTATGGGGTTGGTGCAACAGGCTATAAGGATAGACTATGACAGTCAAAGTGCAATTTTATTAGCTAAGAACCCTGCTTATCATTCAAAGACAAATCACATTGATGTTCAATACCATTTTGTGAGAGATATGGTTGAGGATAAAAGGGTCTTGCTAGTAAAGGTGGACACTTTGAAGAATGTTGCAGATGCATTGACGAAGTCTATGAGAACTCATAAGTTCTCTTGGTGTAGAGAAACAATGGGTGTAGCAGAGTTGGGATAATGACTAAGCTATCCTGTGGCCCCCCTGTAGAAAGAAAACAACAAGTGGGAGAATGCTGGGTATGTTTTATATTCTTTCCATGATTAGTCGCACACGCGGGGGGGTCACAAGGGGGATCTAGGTGAAAATATTTGTGTATATCTATTTTATGCTCTCGCTATTGTTTATTTTCTGTCTTTAAGGTTCATTTGCAGATAATTTATGTATATGGTTAAAAACTACATAGATTTTACCATTAAGAGTATGACCTACAAATTAAAGAGTGAAAACAACACCATATGGTATAGTAGCTAATCCATTCAATGATCATATACTCTGTCATATGCGCTAAAAATAATAGTATCCCCTCCATTTGGATGATCAAATTCCCTGCCAAATCCTCTATAAACTATTAAATTTTACCTTATCGAAGCACATTAGAGAAACATGAGAGTAGCTTTCCATGTTACAGTTCCAATTTGAAGACTCACTAGTCTTTACGTGACAATTACCTTCAGTAAAATTACCATTGTTTCTATGAATAGAGTATTGTACTATAGCAATGAGACATATTTATTTTGCAAGTCAGTTATTTCATGTACCATTTCTCATCAAGTTCCATGATTTGTGGGCTATTCTAGTTTAGGATATCCTTTTGGTGCGGATGCATCAATAATCTCTAACAGGAACCACACAAGCTATTTTAGAGTCTCCAAAATCAAAGGTGCCATTGCATCCATTCCATTCTTGCAAAGTGAACAGTAGAAAAAGAAAGAATAACATGTCCTCTGTACTTCAGATGATGTTTGAAAGGTTTAGATGTGACATACTTTGGTGTAATATACTTGTTCGTGGGGCTAATGAGGCTATTTGACATCTATGAAATTATTTAGTTACAAAATATCTGATTCATTCACTACTTCACTTGATTTTATTCTTATGCCCCTTTGGTATATCTTTTATTAAGTTATAATGTTGGTTAAGGATATTTTCATTCATTGTTAATATCTCATCATTTGAATTTCAAGAGTAAACTTATTTTTTATGAATGTACCTAGTGGAAAATGTGTGAAAAATGTATGAACAAATTTTCTAATCTAATAATATATTATGAAAACATATCGACTTTTTCTGAGTTTCAATTGTAAACTGATATTTTCTAATCGTACATACCGGAAAATATTTGAATAATTTTGCTAATCTAATAATTACACTTAATGCAAAATAACATCAATTGTCATTAGATATTTTTTTGGCGGTACCTAACTAATTATATGGTCCATAAGCTCTATTGATTTCTACTCCTTATTAGAAAAACAAACATTCATCCTCACCATGTCGGCCTACAAACAGTGTCAACATAAGGAGGACATTGTATGAGCATGGTTTTATGATAAAATTGGAGATGTCGGTTTGATGAAAAGTATGAGTTGTAGCTCAAGAGACATCGAAATCATAACACCTCACTATGGTCATGTAATCTTCTAGAGTTAATCCCTATTTATTGCAAAGCAACTACAATAAAACACACTGCGGCTCCATCAATGTTGTTTTTGTTACAAAAAAAAATGCTTAATGTTTGGTGGGTTCTGAATTTATCCACAATAATGCAATTCATTCAACTTTGACATGATTCAACTTGTGTATTCTACTTCAAGTTGCTCACAGTGGAAGAGAAGTGATTGGTCTTCTAGTTGTCGCTATTCCTCAACCATCACTACATTCCTTATTATGCTGCCAAATACTCTTACTGTGCACATTGTACAAAAGATGTTGTACTCAACTATAAGCTAGAAGCATCACACTTCACATATTTTGATAAAAAGGACACTAATTTGAGTAAGTACATTAAAAATAAATTGTTCCTTTTATTTATTTAAAATTAGTCAAAAACATAACACAATACCAATTTCATTATTATTATTACTTTTAATTTATAAATGTTATAATTGTAAAATATTATTATTATTATAAAATATATCTCTTTTTTATTTTAATTTTTTTAATAAAATTATATATATATATATATATATATATATATATATATATATATATATATATATATATATATATATATATATATAACTTAATTTGTTTTAAGTAATTTATTATTATTATTATAAATAGTTTTAATATATATAATTTAAAATATAAACATATAAATTAGAATATATAATATTGCAAAATTTAAATTTTAAAGTTTTTGAAAAAAAAATATTGATAAATAAATAAAATTCCATAACAAATTTTCTTCCATCTTCTATGTCACTCTTTCCCCATGACATTCCCTTGAAATTTAAAAAAATATTATTCAAAATAAACACTCACCATAAATAAATATATTGATTTCTGCATAAATAAATAAATATTGATTTCAATTTCCGCGTAAATAAATAAATATTGATTTCAATGGTGAATCGTTATACTGATTTCAACTTAAATAAATAAATATATTGATTTCAACTTGTTTCAAATTATATGGTTTATCGTTTGAGGTTTTAAGATTTTACAAATTCACTAGAAATTATGTGACAGATAATAGAGAAAACGCATTAGAGTCGGGTGAAGAAATAAGAAAGTTAAGATCGTTTGACAAAAACGTTGGTAACAAAAACAAACGGTTACCATTCATGCATTAACAAACGCTGCGTTGTTACTCAGAAAACGAGCTCACATGACATCAAATACAGAGTGAAACTTGTCACATAACATCAACTAAAGAGTGAAACTTGTCTAAATACTGCCAAGGCACGTTCAAATTTCAAACACATAAAATTCTAATCAACCAAGTGTTTATATAAAAGAGTATGGATATTCTTAAAACATAAATAGATTCCATATTCTCAAAATCTTTACAACTTAAATTTAACATTCTAACCCATTACTAGAAACGAAACAAAATAATTTTGACAAAACTCTATAAACTTCGCAATTTAAAATTATAACTTTAACAAATTTTGGTTCATGCAACTTATATCCTATGACAGTCTCATGCACCAGTGTAATGTTACATGAGTATATATCTTCTTCCAGACTTATCATCATCTAATGCTCTCAGTATGGGCTTGGAACAGATAGGGCAATTGGAACAGATAGGACAATCAGAATGAGATAGAATCCAGGGGATAATGCATTGTGTGTGAAAATAATGCAAGCAAGGTAACATAAATGCAACCCGCTCTCCCTTTTCAAAATCATCAAGACAAAAAATGCAGCTCTTCGACTCTCCTGAAAAGCTGTACTCAATGTTTTTCTCCACCACCATAACGATGCCTCTATTGGAATTTTTTTGTTGTACATCGGTCTCCAGTACGTCCGTCCAATATTCCAACCAGGTTTCCATTGCACACCACCAAGAATAAATTAAACAATGAACCTCATACTTGTAACTCAGAATCATGAATCCTAATGATATCGAAATCGCACTTCCGAAAATCAGAGCGCATATCCTCAATAGCAGGTTCATCGCTGATAGACTGTTAGAAATATTAAAGTCACCTGCCGTGCCTTGGGAAGTGACAGGAGGAACAAAGTACAAGGCAGCAGAAGATTGAGTGAGCAACACTCTGTATTTAAGAAGAATGGAGGATAATTAAATCTTGTATGGGCCGCAGCCACATACAGCAGAGAAGAATTAATTTTGTGTTATGGGAGAAGTTACTTCAGCAGAGGAACGAAGATTTTGTCTACGGAGGAGAAGGTTTAATTAAAACAGTCAAGTCGGGCGTAAAAGCCCTCAACAACTAAAAATTAATGAAATTGAATTAAACAGGCAGAAGTCTTTTATGAGAGGCCGGACAAGTGGTCCCTACCACTTAAGCGCCAGAGCGCAAAGCGCAGATCGCAGTTTTTTCAAGTTTGAGACCTCAGGTGTCTTGTTGATGTGGAATCTGCGATGTGAGATGTGCGCCATCGCACATTCGCATATCGCATATTTTAGAATTGTAATCGCCCTCCGCTATCGCAAGTTTGTTTATTACGATGTGCGATCGTTGCGCCATCGCAAGATCGCACAATCACATTTTCATTGATTGTTCCGCCCATTCCATATGTGTTATCGTAGATGTTAATATTGTGATGTGCGCTCGTCGCACCATCGCATGTCGCAAATCGCAATTTTGTTATTCTATTGTGTTCCGCCATCGCAAATCGCAGAATGGTGGACTGCGACGTGGTCCCCACTCGTACGTCGCGCCAGTATCAAAGTTTTATGTTTTGCAAAGGTTTTCCTTTGTATTTTGGTTTTATTTAATTGCTTATGTTTTATATGTAATTTGTGCCGCCGCGCTATAAAAAAAGTGAAAAGGCCCGAGAGCCGCGCGTGGAATGAATGTATTGTTTTGTTGTGACCGCTGTGTGAGCCCGCAGGCAAGAAGAAAGCACAGTAAGAAGAACCGAGAGCACTGTTAGTGTGTTCTTTGAAAGACAGAGAGTTGTTTTGTGGAGCACTGCGTCTGTAGCAGTCTCATTATCTTATTTTGTGAATCCCTCTGTGTTGAGGAAGAAATTTGTAACATTTTTTTTTTAGTTATGTTAATGAAATAGAAGAAAGCATTTTCATGCTATCTCTGTCTGCAATTAAACTTTTTTTTTAAAACTTCTCTGTGTTTAGAAGAGAGCGTCATTCTCTCCACTGTTTGCTTGGAATTTTCAATAATTCCAACATGGTATTGGAGCTAGTTCAGGCTCTTTGAAACTTTCAAAGAAGCTGAAGAACAAGAAGACTTGTTGCAGTGTTTTCTCCAGCAGTGTGAAAGCCCAACAGAAGTCGAAAAGTCAGGTATTTCTCAAAGATAACAGAGTTGTTATTTTGTTTGAAGAGTTTGTTCTTTCAGAAAAAGGAAAGACAATTTGTTTAAGTTTAGAAGTTCAGTTCAAGAGCAATGGCTGGACCAAGCACTGGAATGAACATTGGAAATGTTCAAATTCCACAGTTTAATGGAAAGAACTATGATTATTGAGCCATTACCATGAGAGCCCTGTTTGTCTCACAAGACTTATGGGAGTTAGTAGAAGATGGTTTTATAGAACCAGCTGATGTGCAGGCTTTTAATGCCTTAACTCACGCAGAGAAAGATGTGTTGAAAAATAATAGGAAGAAAGACTCTAAAGCTCTCTTTTTATTGTATCAAGCAGTAAATGAGAGTGTGTTTCCAAGGATAGCAGCAGCTAAGAAATCCAAGGAGGCATGGGAAACTCTGAAAGTAGCCTATCAAGGTATGGAGAAAGTTAAGACAGCGAAACTTCAATTGCTGAGAAGAGATTTTGAAACTCTTTGCATGAAAGAGTCAGACAGTGTTGACACATTTTTTACACATGTGATTGGGATTGTAAACCAGATAAGATCCCATGGAGAAACTCTTGAAGATAGAAGGATTGTGGAGAAAATTTTGAGAAGCTTAGCCTCAAAGTTTGATGTTATTGTAACCACCATAGAAGAGACCAAAGATCTCTCACAGTTCACAGTGGATGAACTTCATGCCTCGTTGATGACTCATGAACAGAGATTGAGCAAAGATGAACACTCATCTCTTGAGCATGCCTTCAAGACCCAGATGCCTTCAGGAAGAGGAAGAGGTCAAGGTAAAGGAAGAGGAAGAGGCAGAAGCCAGAACAGAGGTGGAAGGAACAGCCCTTCACATTCACATGGAAGGAGCAACAGTCAAAGTCAGAGCCAAGGCCAAAGCAACAGCCAGCAAGGTGGACATCAACACCAACATCCTCAAGGACAAAGGTATGACAAATCCAATGTCCAATGTCATTATTGCAAGAAATATGGGCACTATGCCAATGAATGTAGAAAGAAGCAAAATGACATGAAAAATAGGCAGAATGCTAATGTAGAAAAAGAAGAAAAGAACCCAAGTAATGTGCTATTAGCTTGTAATGTAGCACAAGATAAAGATGATGATGTTTGGTTCTTAGATTCAGGTTGTAGTAATCACATGACTGGCAACAAAGCAATGCTTTCCAATCTAGATGAAGAAGTAAAATCTGAAGTGACCACAGGGACTGATACTAAGATCTCTGTCAAGGGAAAAGGCAGAGTTAGTATTCGAGCAAGAAATGGGGAGCAAAAATTTGTTCCTGATGTGTGTATTACGTTCCAGGTCTGAAATGTAATCTTTTGAGCGTTGGGCAGCTCATAAACAAAGGTTACAATGTAATTTCTAAAGATGATGTGTGCATAATAAAAGATATACCTCCAAGCAAGAAAATCATTGCTGAAATTCAAATGACCAGCAATAGGATGTTTCCGCTCAAGCTCAACATTGACTTGAAGCAAAAATGAAAGAATATAGAAGCTGTAACACAAGAAGCCTTCCAGAAGGAAGAGAAAGATGTAAATTGGTTATGGCATTTGAGATTTGGACATCTCAATTTCGGAGGATTAAATTTGCTGCACAAAAAAGGAATGGTAAGAGGTTTACCATTGATTGAAAAGCCTGACAGCCTATGTGAAGGCTGCATCTTGGGAAAACAACACAGAGAAATTTTTCCTTCAGGGAAAAGCATAAGGGCGAAAGTACCCTTAGAAATCATTCATTCATATTTATGTGGGCCGATAAAAACAACATCAGTTTCAGGCATCAATTACATGCTGACCTTCATAGATGATTTCACAAGAAAAGTGTGGGTTTATTTTCTAAAATATAAGAGTGAAGTCTTTCAGAAATTTTGCCACTTTAAAGCTCTTGTAGAGAAGCAAAGTGGGGAGTACATTAAAGTCCTCAGAACTGATAGAGGAGGAGAATATATCTCAAAGGAATTTCTGGGTTTCTGCAGAGAGAACGGCATACACAAGCAGTTTACAACAAGGTACACACCGCAACAGAATGGAGTTGCTGAAAGGAAGAATCGAACCATAATGGAAATGGTGAGAAGTATGCTAAAGGCAAAACATTTGCTGAACAGAAACAACAAACTGTGCTACATATATTTTGAATAGATGCCCAACAAAAGCAGTGATGAACAAAGTTCCAGAAGAAGCGTGGAGTGGCAGAAAACAGGGAGTCACCCACATGAGAGTTTTTGGATGTGTAGCATATGTACACATTCCAGACAAGTTGAGAAAGAAGTTGGATAGTAAGGGGGAGAAATGCATTTTCCTTGGATATTGTGAAGATTCCAAAGGATAGAGATTGTATAACCCATCCACAAAGAAGTTTGTGATAAGCAGAGATGTGCAATTTATTGAAGAAGAAGCATGGGATGGAAGCATTGAGAAAACAGTGAATGTTAAAAGTTGTTTATCTCATGATGAAAATGATGCAGATGTGGTTGAAATCAACAACCCATTCATTGCACAACCTCCACCAGCACAAGGATAGCAAGGGACACCTCAAGCAGCAGCGAGAACACCCTTGAGAAGAAGCGGGAGTGCATCTCCAAGCACACCACATGGAGCAGAAATGAGTGCTTCATCAAGCACAACTACACCAAGTGAAAGCGGAACAAGGTTTAGAAGCCTTAGAGAAATTTTATGAGCAAGGAGAAGAAAACGAAGGTATGAATTCCTTATTTTCTTTGTATTTTCAAGTTGATGATCCTATTCATTTTGAAGATGCTATTAAAGATAGAAAATGGATAGAAGCTATGGATGAAGAAATTAATGCCATAGAGAAGAACAGAACATGGGAGTTGGTTGATCTCCCAGAAGGTAAAGAAGTCATTGGAGTTAAATGGGTCTACAAGACCAAGAGCAATGCTGAAGGAAAGATAGAAAGACACAAGGCCAGACTTGTTGTCAAAGGATATAAGCAGAAGCATGGTATAGATTATGAAGAAACTTTTGCATCAGTTGCAAGAATGGAAACCGCGAGAGCAGTGCTGTCCATAGCAGCACAAAACAAATGGAAATTATATAAGATGGATGTAAAATCTGCATTTTTAAATGGAGTTTTAATGGAAGAGGTATATGTGGAACAACCTCTCGGATATGAGAAGAAAGGCCAAGAGCATAAGGTCTGCAAATTGAAGAAAGCTCTTTATGGGCTGAAGCAAGCACCAAGAGCATGGTATAGCAGAATAGACTCCTATCTATTGGAGAATGGATTTAAAAAGTGTGAGGGAGAACCCACCCTCTACATCAAAGAAAAGGATAGTAAGATGTTGATTGTTGTTTTGTATGTTGATGATTTGATATTTACAGGTAATGATGATTGCCTTGTTGAAAATTTTAAAACAGTCATGAAAGATGAATTTGAAATGACTAACATGGGTTTGTTGAGATACTTCTTAGGAATAGAAGTAGAGAAAAATGAAAAAGGGATTTTTATATCTCAAGCAAAGTATGTGAATCAAGTTTTAGAAAGATTTAATATGCAGGAGTGCAAAGCTGCAATTACTCCCATAGTAATGGGATTGAAGTTGATAAAATATGATAGCAGCAAGGATCTTGATCCAAGTTTATATAAAAGCATAGTTGGCAGCCTCATGTATTTGACTGCAACTAGGTCGGATATTATGCATGTTGTTAGTTTAATTTCCAGATTTATGGAGAAGCCAAAAGAAGCACATTGGCAAGCAGCAAAGAGAATTCTGAGGTATGTGAAAGGAACTAAAAGATTTGGTATTTTATATACAGCTTCAAAAAATTCAGAGTTAGTTGGATACACTGACAGTGATTGGGCTAGAAGTGTAGATGATCGGAAGAGCACTTCTGGTTATGTTTTTCATATGGGTTCAGGAGCCATTTCATGGGCTTCTAAGAAACAGACTATTGTAGCATTATCTACAGCAGAGGCAGAATATGTGGCAGCTACAGCAGCAGAGTGTCAAGCAATTTGGATGAGAAGAATGTTGAGAAGTTTGTGCCAAGAACAGGTAAAGGGCACTGTGATTTATTGTGACAATAGCTCAGCTATTGCATTGTCAAAGAATTTTGTGTTTCACAAGAGAACGAAACACATAGACACAAAGTTTCATTATATCAGAGAATTGGTGAACAATGGTGAAATTGTTTTACAACATTGTAAAACAGAGGAGCAATATGCAGATATTTTGACAAAGCCATTGGCGCAGAAAACATTTGAATTTTTGAGAAAATGTTTGGGTTTGATGGATAATCCAGCAACTGACTTTAAGGGGGAGTGTTAGAAATATTAAAGTCACCTGCTGTGCCTTGGGCAGTGATAGGAGGAACAAAGTACAAGGCAGCAGAAGATTGAGTGAGCAACACTCTGTATTTAAGAAGAATGGAGGATCTGTAAGGATGAAATTAAATCTTGTATGGGCCGCAGCCACAGACAGCAGAGAAGAATTAATTTTGTGTTATGGGAGAAGTTACTTCAGCAGAGGAACGAAGATTTTGTCTACGGAGGAGCAGGTTTAATTAAAACAGTCAAGTCGGGCGTAAAAGCCCTCAACAACTAAAAATGAATGAAATTGAATTAAACAGGCGGAAGTCTTTTATGAGAGGCCGGACAAGTGGTCCCTACCACTTAAGCGCCAGAGCGCAAAGCGGAGATCGCAGTTTTTTCAAGTTTGAGACCTCAGGTGTCTTGTTGATGTGGAATCTGCGATGTGAGATGTGTGCCATCGCAAATTCGCATATCGCATATTTCAGAATTGTAATCGCCCTCTGCTATCGCAAGTTTGTTTATTACGATGTGCGATCGTTGCGCCATCGCAAGATCGCACAATCGCATTTTCATTGATTGTTCCACCCATTCCATATGTGTTATTGTAGATGTTAATATTGCGATGTGCGCTCGTCGCACCATTGCATGTCGCAAATCGCATTTTTGTTATTCCATTGTGTTCCGCCATCGCAAATCGCAGAATGGTGGACTGTGACGTGGTCCCCACTCGTACGTCGTGCCAGTATCAAAGTTTTATGTTTTGCAAAGGTTTTCCTTTGTATTTTGGTTTTATTTAATTGGTTATGTTTTATATGTAATTTGTGCTGCCGAGCTATAAAAAAAGTGAAAAGGCTGGAGAGCTGCGCGTGGAATGAACGTATTGTTTTGTTTTGACCGTTGTGTGAGCCTGCAGGCAAGAAGAAAGCACAGTGAGAAGAACCGAGAGCACTGTTAGTGCGTTCTTTGAAAGACAGAGAGTTGTTTTGTGGAGCACTGCGTCTGTAGCAGTCTCGTTATCTTATTTTGTGAATCCCTCTGCGTTGAGGAAGAAATTTGTAACAATTTTTTTTTTAGTTCTGTTAATGAAATAGAAGAAAGCATTTTCATGCTATCTCTGTCTGTAATTAAACTTTTGTTTTAAAACTTCTCTGTGTTTAGAGGAGAGCGTAATTCTCTCCACTGTTTGCTTGGAATTTTCAATAATTCCAACATAGACTGCTTTACGGCGACCCACCAATCCCAAATACATATTATCTACCGAATATTTATGTCAATGATATTTTCGCGGATTTATAACATGCAATAACAGAAAGGCTTTTTTTATCACTAGAGCCGTCCACCATTAAATTTCAATTTCCAACTGATTCTCAGTAGGTAATGTAGTGATATATATATATATATATATATATATATATATATATATATATATATATATGTTAATTATAATAGAATATTCAATGTCGAAAAAAAATTTAATTGAAAGTGAAAAAAAAAATAATTGCGAATAAAAGAACTGTTGCATTAACGATAACTGTTGTTTTAATTTATATGATTTAAGTTATAAATTATGCATTGTAAAAATTGGATAAAAAATATAAAAATAAAAATATATAGAGAGTAAAAGATAAAAATGATATTAATGTTGATTATAAAAAAAATTAATATTAAAATAATATTATTTTTAATTAGTTATTACAAACTTTGTCTCACAGTTTAGTCTTTACTATTCAAATTATAAATTATGATTAAATTCAATAAAAATTATTATATATGACCAATACTAAACTAACAGTTGTTAATAGGAAAAATCTCACTTCTCAACTCAGTAGTAGTCTAGTTGTAGTTCTTGTAACCTATTTAAATTTGAATGTATAGAGAGAGTAAAAAATAAAATTATGTTGATGCTAACTATAAAAAAATATTTCAATACTTATGAATGAATGCATATTAGCTGCTAGATAATGCATATTAGTGGCTAGATATTTATGTCAGTGATGGAGAAAAAAAATGTTTCTCTTTATGTCTATCGTGCATTCAATTTAGTTACTAATATAATAAAAACAAGTGTTGCATAGCACTCTAGTATCTACCACTCAAGTTATAAATTATATTCAATTGCCAAATCTAATTTTATTTCCTCATAAACAAGGGTATGCATAAATTTTAGTGGGTAATAACCACTAGTAAGTCTACACATTTACACTTTTGCTCCACATAAGTGTAGAGAAAAATGCATAAATTTTAGTGGGGTAGTAACCACTAATAAGTCTACACATTTACACTTTTGCTCCACATAAGTGTTGAGAAAAATATAAATAATAGTGGAAAGTAACTTTTTTAGATATATTTATTTACATGATATTCCTATTATTTTGAGAACTAACTCATGGTAAATATATTATTTACTTGAAGTTGAGCCATTTTCAAGAATTTTATTTTTGAAAGGTTAAGAATTAAAATTCAGTGCACAAATATCTAAAATCATGTATGAATATTGCAACTATTGACATAAAATATGTGAGGTAATTATCCACATGGAATTATATTGTACAAAGGTTATGGTCCAATCAAATGTTTGAAAATTGGTTTTTTTAATAATATTGAAAAATGAATATTTATTTATTCAAAGTTAATTAACGCTGAACTAATAGTGGAATCAATTCCTAGACATGAATAATAGTAATAGAAAGAAGAGAAAGATGTAAAATTCATTAAATTCTTAGTATAAAATTATCATGTGGAGTTTTAAAAAGACCACTGTTGATAAAAAAAAATTAATGTAGGTCATAAAACCATGTTAAGGAAAATACTTCAATATAAACTATGTTTCTATGGTTAACAATTGAAAAAATGAAATATTATGGTTAAAATATTTCATGTAGTCTCACTATTCTAAAATTTTGTCCCATTTTCAGGTAGGTATATATATTTATATATATGAAATTTAGTATGAAATCCATCAAAGATTTGGGTACACAATCCAAGTGGCCAAGGGAATTTTAAAGGTATTGAATACATTTATGCATTCAAAAATAAAATTTTAATCATGAAAAATGATATCTATATGTAGATAGATAAATAAATCCATTTTCACATAGTGGGGAAATCTATTGTAACTCAATTTTCAAACGAGTAGTGGGTACAATGATCACTAACTGTTATCCACAAATGTAGGCTGACTCATCACTCTTATTCAATGAAATCCACAATAATTGGAATTAATCCACGAGTGATTTGTAAGGGAGCATCATTCATTCCTGCCAAATGCTTCTAGGTCTTGGGCCATTAACCTATTTGCTTACATTTGAGGAAGATGAAATCTTAGCCAAGAAGAAGCGATTTTAGGATATACTCTAGGTGTGGATCTATTAGGGCCATAGTTTTAGAAACTAACTAGTTCAAATCTAAAATTAGCTAAATCGATCTATTAGAAAATCTTGGGATAAAAATAGAGAAACTAATATGATTCATAGGTTGGTTAGGACCAGTTAGGTGCCAAAAAGGATGAATTCTTACCAAACCGACCATTTTCGCAACTAACCATTCATGACCAGCCAATTCCATCGCAAACCAGTCACTTCAGGTGCAATGTATGTGGATGAAAAAACACATCCGTGGGTGATTTATGGGAGAGGATTTTTGCAAAACATGGGTATTTTTCCCACCAAATCTAGCACCTTAAACTTATAAAAGAAAGTACAAGCTCCAATTTTCCTCACCCATTATATTTCTAGTGTTTTTGATCATTTGAGAGCTTGGAAATTACTACAACAACATTGTGTTTCAAAGAAACAAAAGCATGTTTAGAGGTTCATTTTAATCTTAAGGGAGTTCTCTAGTGGATTTTTCATCTTTGGGAGGAGCATTCATCAATTGGTTTTCATTTTAGTATAAATTATGTTGTCACACTCAATTATCAAGGTCTCACCTTTTAATATTTATGATATTTTTGGTCCACAAGGATTTGTATGAACAAGTTACAATGACCTTGATTATGAGTATTCTTTTCTCTTGAAGCTTAATTCGGTTTGTGTCTTATGTTTTCATGGCTTGCAAATAGTTCCATTCAACTTTGAGATCTTTGGAATGTCTCTCATTATTGACGTTTTCATTATTTTTACTAGATTATAAAAGCTAATATGATCCATCCTTTATGCCATAAGAATTTTTCATCTAATTGTATTAAACAAAAAATTTCTCCTTTAATTTCATCTCGGACATAAATATTACTTGTGGTCCTAGATGCCTTTTACACTAATATTCAAGAGCCTTTTTTTCTTATCTCACACCCTTTAGAATGAAATATGAGATCACATTCTTGATCAGATGTTCAACTGACACTTAGAAGATTATGTTTCACACCTTAAACATACATGACAATTTGAGTCATTAGAGAAATTTTGAGGTCTAAAATGACCCTCTTAAGGAATATTATAAAATAATAACAGAAATATTAAAATAAGATTAGATTATCTCATCAATTTTTGAAGGTAAAAAAGAAAAAAAAAATCGACTTGTATTTTTAACTTATATCCTTACAGTTTTACTCAAATTTTTAGTGGGAGCATTTCTTGGATGAAAATTTTAATTTTGCATCCAAGGAGTACCCATGTTTCATAATTCGATGAACCCTACTACATGAAAAATTTGAATCACAATTTGCTAATCACGTTTTTTCATGTATTTCATGTTGTTTTTGTAGTAGGGTCCATCAAAAGTATGCAACATTCGTAATCTTTGGATCCAAAAGTAAATTTTGCATCAATGAGTGTTGCCACTCGAAATTTGGGTAAACTCTTAGGGAGATAAGTTGAAAATACGAGCTGAAAAAGTATATTTTTTTTAATTGTTTTACCCTTTTACTCCAAAAAATGCAAATCAACCCCCATAGTTGACATCATCATATTGAATCATATTGAATCATATTGGTTCTTATATAGTTTAATTTTTTTGTACATTTTAGTTTTTAGGCCCATTTTTTTACCTAAAAAATTCTCTAATGTTTAGTCTTTCCATTACCAAGTTTTATTATCCCCTTTTCTAGTTGTCCTTGTTAATGCATTATCTCCAAAAGTGGAATTGACAAAATTTTCTTTTTTAAGAGAAAGAAATTTACTCTTATTTCTCATCATTTTCTTTTAGCATCAATTATTAATATACCATTGGATTTATTTCACTACAAGAAAAAAGGACACTGGTCAGGGTCATGCTTGTGATGGACCTTTAAGGTCCATCACCAATGTCACATATGGTGACAGTCCTTAAAAAGCATCATTGTAAGTGTATATAGTGATGGTCCTTTAAGGTCCATCACCAAAGCCATTTTCACTAACACTTTTGGTGAGGGTCGTTAAAGGCCCATCACTAATTCTCTCTTTGGTGTCACTTCTAGTGACGAACTTTTAATGACCCTCATCAATGCTATTTTTTTTACTTTTGGTGATGGTCAAAAAATGTTCGTCACCATTGATCATTCCAATGAGTTCTTGATGACGTTATATTATTGTTAATATATTTTTTGTAAAAATATAAGGATTTAATACCATTATTGTGGATTCTTTTTTATAATATGTCCAGGGCCATAGTGGTTAGATTCAGTCAATTTTTTAAGAAGTAATTAGTGTGTATAATTTCCCTCAAGTAATGACTAGTCGAATAGATTTTTCCTATGAGTCAACACATGACTCATATCTATTAAGTTTTTTATATAGAAAACTCATTTTAGATAAAGTCCTACTAGTGTGTGTAGGAAATATATTATTTAATACATAATCAAGCTCTGTCAATTCTATTAATGAGAAAGATCTAACATTCCTCAACAATATGGGCACACCTTAAATTGATTCTTTGGCACACACTAACATTTCTTAGCACCTTGCATGTCTTGGAGCATATTTGTACCTATAACATCTTGTCATGAAATTGACACCCAAGCACATGGTGACATGCACTAGCACATCATAGAACTCTCCTAGCATGTGTTGGCATGCACGTAGTCCCTAGAATGCCCTGGAACACCTTGGTTGAATGCATTGACATACATTAGCACTTGGCACACAATGCCACTTGGCATATATTGGGACCTATTATTAGTGTGGTTAGCATGCCCCTTTTGAAAAAGATAAAGTCCCGACATATTAACCCTGTTATTGGTTCTTCCTTTTGTTTCCTTGAAACTTCTTGACACATATTGACATAACTTGGCACCCTGCACATCCTTAGCACCTGGCATGTATTGGAATATCTTGGCACTATTTGGCACATATAATTAGCACACCTTGGAACTCCCAAGCACACTTTGAGACTTCTTGACATGCCTTGATATTCCATAGCATTCCTTACCAATCCTTATCATACCTTGTCACTCCCTCCTTGGCATGACAACTAACACTCATTAACACTAGTCCCTGGCACACGTTCCTCGTATCCATTAACTTCCATGAATTTTGACCTAGTGCCCCCTTAATGTTTTGTGCTAGTACTCCTTAACACTCCTCAACACGCATTAGCACACTCTAGCACACCTTAGCACTCTTCAACATGCCCTTCCACTTCATAGCATGCATAACACTATGTGACACATATTGGCACTTGGCACGTGTTGGCACTTAGAAAGGCTTAGCATGTATAGAATACGTTGACATGCCTTGGTATAATTTGGCATGGTTTAATATTAAATTTATTTGAGATCAATTATTGAAAAATAGATGAGAAGCAACAAAGGAAGATTTGGCACTTAGAATGCACTAATATTTTTCACTTGGAACCTATTGGTGCCTTGTGTTGGTGTGCCTAGCATGCCTCTTTTGGAAAAGGTAAATTGATGACTTATTAACCCTCTTATGTGTTCATTTCCTTATAGTTTAACTTGTTTCTTCCTTTTGTTTCCTTGACAATCCCTGGAAAGCATTGACACACCCTTGCACATCTTGACATGCCTGATCACTTGGCACATCTTAGCATGCTTGACATGCCTTCGCACGGTCTGATACATCTTAGCATTCCCTAGCACACCTTGGCACCCACATCCTCACAGCTAGCCTTTACATTTTTTCATGACTTGGGAACCCAATCAATTCCTTAGCTACTAAATTTCATGTGACAATTTTGGCTTGCTTCAATCGCAACAACTTGACCGATTGCACCTACTACAAGTAGGTTGTGCCTTGTTCACCTAATAACTGCCTATAACTCATCTTATGCCATTCATGTCCAATCTCAACTTGTTCCACTTGACTAGTTACCAAGACAAGGATCAAATGATCTATCCATAGCCATAAAACAAATAAGCAACATAACTTACATAGTGTAATATTCCCAATTAGCCCAATCTAATGGGAATATACAATTTTGTTTCATTTTCTTATTGCAAGAATAAATATGTAAAGGAGGACAGTAAAAACTCCTAAAAATAGTGAATAAATCAATGCGCAATGTGAACAAAGTTAAATCTAGGCTATTCTAGTAAAACACCCTCATGTATGGAAGGGATTGAGATGTTTGACTGGGTCAACCATGACCAAATCAACAGTGTTGTCTAGATGCAGTGAACCTCCTAGATACACAACGCAGTTTTAGAAGGAGGTTACACATGTCAAAGGAGATAAATCATTGAGATGGTTTAGGTTTTTGCAAGACTTTCATCTTATAAAAGGAAGAGAAGGATAACAGAAGAAGGTTGTTGAACATATTGTATTTCTGAATATTTTTTTTTTTAGGCATATATCATTCTCTTGTTGTTTAGCTGAGAATAGTGTTGTTTAGCACTAGGGTGTTCCTGATCGGGAATCCCACCTCTTCCATTGAGTAGCTCTTGGAGGAGTCTTGCATTTCTTATCCACTATCAGGCTTAAGGCCAAGCTTCTTCTTCCAACTACAACGCAGATCTTGTTGAGGGTTTGGTTGTCTTTGTAAGCTGCAACAAGTGGAGGCTATATCTATTCAGATCTAAGCCATTCTAGTGCCTCTTTTTAGTGGGAGAGTATTCTATCCCCTTGGCAAGAGTGTATTGGATCATTGGAGCTTCAGATCCATACCTTGGCATCAGGACAAACTATTCATCAAGTATAAAATGCATTTTTTCTTCCAGGACTGCATTATCTATAAGAAAAAATTTGCAGGGAGTTTTGGCAAACTTTGAGGAGTGATCTCTAGTAATGGGAATCTTCCTTTCACTGTGGTGATCCATGGTTTTCTAATCTATTCCATGTCATATTTAGATCTGATCTAAATACTCCTGTATATGCTTCAGAAATTTTGTATAAATTTGCAGATATATTGCATAAGATCTCAGATCTACTCCATGTGCTTCATGTTTTGCTAAAAACCTCAAGGGGTATGTAAAATAGAGACAATCTAGTGTACATATTTGATATAGATCTAATATTTTTTACACAGATCTGCTCTAGATCTAAGTTGTAATCTATATCTATTGTATGCTCTATAAAATAACGTTTTCAAGCCTTTTGCAATGAATCTATGTGTTGCAGCACCTCTTTTAGAGGATTTTCTTCATAAAAGTCTTCCATTTTCTCTTGTACATTGTATGGGCCACATTATAGATTTTATTTGCTGATGTATAAGTGATTATTGAACCTCCATATTGGCCTCTTGATCTTACTTTGCTAAACTGTGTTATTTTCTTAGCAACATTGTGTTTGTATTGCTGCAGTCCTATTCTTGGACATTTCCAGCCATACTAGGTGTGAGAGATTTGTTTACCTCACCTAGAAAGATTTGTTTCTAATCTCTTCTTGGATTCAGATGTTAGATTGTTAGATTGAAGGAATCCAAGGGTTGATTTTGATTTCTGTAGCATACATTTCTGAAAAATGCGTTTTTCAGACATGTATTGTTGACAGTCCCAATTTGGGGATATTACAGTGGTATCAGGGCATCATCTTGGCACAACCTATGATTATTGAGAAGCCAATATGTATTTTCATGAAAATAAAACATTGAATAAGTATGATTACACTGAAGACACAGAAGATAAGGGTAAGACCCCTTTATCTGGAATATTGAAAGGAGAAGAGTTCTCTAAAACTATTTCTCAAGCTATGTATGAGCTGAAAGAAGAAATCCGGGGAATGAGGAGGGAAATACATGCAGATCCCTCAAGAAGATTGTTACATCAAGGAAGCCCCAGTACTTCTTACTATGTGTGTGAGCATTCAACCACACAATCTGATCTACAACATTGGAGCATGCCTACTTTCTTGACAAAGGAAGGAGGAAAAGGAGGAGCACCAAAGGAGGAAGCTCTTGGTGATTATATCCAAGAATATGAGTCTCAATCAAAGAGATTCAAAATCATCTCAGTTTCCTTGAGTTCTGTCAACTTAAAGAAGAAAGATGCAGCAGCTACAGTAGAAGAAGAGGGTGCATGCTACACACTTTGGGTAGATTCTCTCTACCTAATTTTGATGGATCACCTAAGAACTCAGCCAAGTCTTGGGTAAGGAAGCTTGACACATATTTCTAGCTGCATCAAGTTTCAAAAGAAGAAGCCATGAGAGTAGCAATGCTGCATCTCCGATGTAAGGCTTATGCTTGGTGGCTATTTGAGTCTTCTTCCTTAAAGGGCATAAATATCTCTTCTTATGCAAAGTTCACTAGGAGACTAGTGAAAATATTTTATGTAAGACATGCTAAAACTTCTTGGGGATAACAAATCAAGCCCAAGAAATCTGAATCTTTGCATGAGTTAAAAGAATCCATAGAGCCAACTCCATTTCTAAACATTGTTGAGGGGGTTGAAGATTTGCTACATGATTGGTCAAAGGCCAAAGCCCCACTACAGTAAGCTCTCTCTTCTCAAGGAGAAGAAATGAGGGTTCCTTATTCAAGAAGATACCAAGGAAAAGGGTCTCTTAATGATGAGGCATTCTCCATTGATGAGGAGAAGGGAGAAAGAGAGCATAGAATATCCTCTAGCACTGTGGTAGCAGGAGGAGATCTATTCTCATTAGGAGATGGAGATGAAGCAATTTCTTCCACTAGAGGGGCTCTTTCATCTTTGCAAGGAGTTCCTAAGGATATTCCATATGGAGAACATGAGCAACATGTGTCTATGCTAAGAGACAATGAGATAGAACAAAGGAGGGATCACAAAGCTGACATAGCAGAAGATGATCTACTATTGCTAGGAGAAGAGAATGGAGAAAATGCTCCAATCAGAGGCACTCTTGCACCACTAAGAGGGGTCTCCAAATTTCATGAGACTTCCACACATGAATCAGATTTGAATTTGCGCAGTGGAAGTAGGGACATGAGGATCCCATCTATTATGCATATGAGGATGGTCCTTGAAACCTCATTATCTAGTGGCAAGCCACCTGGGAGGCCACCTGATTCAGAATTTGTGGCGAAAACATCACAACTTGCTGCTCCAAACTTAGATCCAGGAGGGATTGGAGCACTTGAAGACAAAGCTACAATGGTGGGAGACTTGCGTAAGCTCAAGAAGGAGGGAAATATTCTTCCCCTATCATCATCACCCACTCTCTTTTTTGGATCTACACCGTGGGAGGAAAAGAATGGAAGGAACAACCTTCCAACACACACCCTTGGAATAGGAGATGTCAAGGAGAGGATCAACAACATGACAGATACTCCCGTTGATGCATCATTAGTGCTGTCATTATTGAGCAGTGTAGATATATATTGGAAATCCCAACTGCTAGTGGATTATTCCAAAGATCTTAACACATGTATGATACTTGATGACCAGCTACATGAAGAGGGTTACTTAGTCCAAGGAGGAGTCATCTATCATCATGGTAGAATATTTTTGTCTAGAGCTTCTAAGCTCAAGCATAAGATACTACAAGGGGCATACAGAGAGTTCTATTTCAACCATATGCATTCCATGAGGATCTACAACATCATCATGAGGGGCTTTGATTGGAAAGGCTTGGAAGAAGAACTACATCAGCATTTTTAAGAATGCATGAGCTATGTGGAGTTGGGGTAGCCATGGGACTCTATGCAAGAGTCATTTTAGCCATCTCTTCCTTCTTTTGAAAGAGGAGAAAGATCCATGCACAACTCCATGTGTATGAGAGATAATGTTGGTAAAGGACCTATTCATGTAAAGAAAGCTTTATTTTCTAATTGTGCATGTTCTTTTACCATTTTTATGCAGGCCATGACTCCTAAAAGGAGTAATGTATCATGTAAATCTCATGGAAACTATTGGGCCACTAAAATTTCTGAATTTGGCCACTCCTTTGATGAGTAAAGGGAGATTTTTCATCATGATGGGTGCTTTCCTAAGGCACCAAACATATCTCTCACCTTCAGCAATAGTGAGATGACTTGGGAAGCAAGTAAGTGGTGGGAAAACCACTTACCATATCTTGATTTGAGCTAGGCAGGAGATGCACTGCGTTGGTATCATATGTGGGATTATGACCCACCTCCTCATGCTCAATTTTCTATTTGTATGTACACAGTTTTGCTCCCATACATTGATGATATACTTTTACTTCTTGAGGGGATGTATGGAGTGAGGGTGGGAGCCATGTATGTACCACATGGGATGGAGACTCTTTATGTACCATTTGCTACATGTTTCAGAGAGAGTATTGGTTCAGCCATGATTGTTTCGTTTGAGTTTTTAACTCCTTATGGGATGGGTCATTTACCTCTCATAAGAACACTGGGGAAACAATTCATGGAAGGTTGGTTTGGTGAACACTCAACTCATGGAAGAAGCTTATCACTTGATTATGTCACTAATGGAAGAGGAAAGGAATTGTAGCACTCACCTTATTAGTTTCTTGAGGACAAACAACATTTTGGAGGGGAGGACTGTAATATTCCCAATTAGCCCAAGCTAATGGGAATATACAATTTTGTTTAATTTTCTTATTGCAATAATAAATATGTAAAGGAGGATAATAAAAACTCCTAAAAAAAGTGAATAAATCAATGCCCAATGTGAACAAGGTTAAATCTGGGCTATTCTAGTAAAACACCCTCATGTGTGGAAGGGATTGAGCTGTTTGATTGGGTCTACCATGACCAAATCAACAACGCTGTCTAGATGTAGTGAACCTCCTAGATGCACAATGCAGTTTTAGAAGGAGGTTACACATGTGAAAGGAGCTAAATCATTGAGATGGTTTAGGGTTTTGCAAGACTTTCATCTTATAAAACGAAGAGGAGGAAAGCAAAAGAAGGTTATTGAACATATTATATTTCTGAATATATTGTCTGTTTAGACATATATCATTCTCTTTCTATTTAGCTAAGAATAGTGTTGTTTAGCACTATGGTGTTCTTGATCGGGAATCCCACCTCTTCCATTGAGTAGCTCTTGGAGGAGTCTTGCATTTATTTTCCACTATCAAGCTTAAGCCCAAGCTTCTTCTTCCAAATACAACACAGATCCTGTTGAGGGTTTGGTTGTCTTTGTAAGCTGCAACAAGTGGAGGCTAGATCTATTCAGATCTAAGCCATTCTAGTGCCTCTTTTAAGTGGGAGAGTATTCTATCCCCTTGGAAAGATTGTATTGTATCATTGGAGCTTTAGATACATACCTTGGCATCAGGCCAAACTGTTCATCAAGCCTACAATGCAGTTTATTTTCCAAGACTACGTTATCTACAAGAGGAAAGCTGCGAGGAGTTTTGGCAAACTTTGAGGAGTGATCTCTAGTGATGGGAATCTGCCTTTCACTGTGGTGATCCATGGATTTCTAATCTATTCCATGTCATATTCAGATCTTATCTGAATACTCCTATATATCCTTTAGAAATTCTGAATAAATCTATAGATCTGCTACATAAGATCTCAGATCTACTCCATGTGCTTCATTTTTTGCTGAAAACCCCAAGGGGTATGTAAAATAGAGACAATCTAGTGTACAGATCTAATATAGATATAATATTTTGTACACATTTTAGCCACCTATAAATTTGTTATAGAAAAAGGTGGCTAAAACATTTTTGAGCCTTCAAGGAACAAATTTTATTTCTAAAAAGTGTTGGCTCTTGAAGACTCTTGAAGGCATCATGCCTCTGTCCATAATCTTCACTATTGTGCCTATTCTACATTCAGAAATCCTGCAGATTTCCAAGACCGATTACTGCTGCAAGCACCATCTTCCTTTTTTCCCTTCTTCCAAAAATGACCTCATTTTAACCCCTTCATCCTCCATGAAAAACCCTCACTTTCACATTTCTCCCTTTTCCCTTATTCAAAATCCATTGACAAGGTTTAAAGACTTCTTATTTTCCTTATCGGAACCCCTCTAAACCTTTGAAAACCATTGAAAATCCATAAAAAACCCACATTTGGACACATATGGGTCTTAGCCCCCTTCGGCCAACTCCCTCGACCGTTTCCCCACGTGACCCAGATGCCAAAACCAGGCGCTAGCCCAAAAAGCACTTAGCGCATTTGGTTATCGGGAGCTTTCCTCACCATTGATTTCCCCGCAGATCTGACGGTATTTGCAATCCCATCACGCCCGTGGTCCCCACCCCTGTTCACCGCGCGATCGCATCACAGCCGTCCGTTTAAACCGCAGATCCGATGGTCCATTTTTCATCTGCCCGGTGGTCCCCGCCACGGCTACTGTGCAGAAACTGGTGGTATCCATCGCACTGCCTCCGAGCGCGGGGCAATTTTCTCTCGATCAACAACGATTTCACTCATCGATTGACGCGTGGCTTGGGCACTGTTCACCAAACTGATGTCCATCATGCCTTAAACATCGGACCTAGACCCCGCGCGATATTGACATGCACCATCCGATCTGAGGCCACTCATCAGACGATGGTCACTCATTGGAGATGCACACGCGATAACGTAGGGTCCAGCACAACGGTAATAGCATCTCCACCGTTGATCTGATCTGCAGATCGACGGCCCAAAATTCATTGCCCGTTTTCTCCGTTTTGACTTTCCACCTGCGCTCCCGACCGTTGATCTCTGCGCGATCGACGACTCTGATTTAATTTTCTTTCCCGCCTTGCCTTTGAATCCTCTCGATCAATCTCGACCATTGGATGATGCCATCCAACGGCCATGCTCTCCCCACATGTCCTCCTGCAGCAATAAACCTATGTATGCAAGATTTTATAATGTTTTTTGTATTTTGCAGGGCTTTTAATGGTTTATTCCGCCATGTCTAAAGAAAATTCAGAAGCAGAGGGTGACGATCCTCCCTCCTCTAATCCATCAAAGAAAATCAATCACGGGGTTTAAACTTCACATTTCATTGATGTTTCATGAGGCATTGACACCATATCGCCCCTGCGCAGCCCTGCACATTAGAAAAACACAACAAGTCAATGACAAATCAAAGAGTATCAATGTCGACAACACAAACATACCAGAGCAAAGGATTGAAGACAGGTTTTGTGGGGATTACGGCTAAGAATGATTATCAAAATCCTAATCCCCGATTAAAAACACAGTTAAAGAAGAAAATCTTAAGTGTTTTATTGACAGAAAGCCTCCACCGCCACCTCTGAGGAAAATTGATTCCTCCCAGCTACCAAAATGCCACCTGTGCCTCAAAGTATTCAATCAGAGGCCGAAGTTATTGATCAAATGAAGATATTCGCCTCAGCGCAACCAAAGAGTTACTTCTACAGGGAAAATTAATGCAAACGATATCTGTAGAGTAACCCCGACATCACACAGAATCTCCAAGGTCAACAAAAGCTCCTACCGAGCTTAAAATTTTATGTAAATCATTTAATACAGAAGACACCTATTGTAAGTTTCTTCATTGAGCCCCCCAAAGGCCAAGAAGCCATTAAATCTATATTAATTGTAATTGGAGATCTTTTATCATATCTCAGCTCCTCATTCTTCTATATATACTTCTGCAGAAGATGAGAGAGGGGTTGGTTGAGTTGGTTGCAGAACTTTTGAAATACATTTGAGCTTGAAATTCTTATTGTAAATAGTGTTCACTGGCCCTTGGAGCTCTGCTTGTGATAGATAAGTTAGGCTGAGATGAGTAGATGATTGCTAAACTGAAACATTGGACCTGAGTACTATAACTGGTTTGACATCAATAACAAGTTGTTTCTTGGGATCCTGGTCTATATCACCGGTGAAGTGCCTCTTTCTTTGTTATTGTTTTCCTTCTATGTATGTCATATTCTTCACTATTCTCTAATAAAGAGTAGCATTTATAGAGTTAGGATTTACTGTTTACCAGTACCCTTCTCTTACTGATAAGCTTTATCTCAATGTTTTCCTCCAATTTGTTTATTTAAGAATGATTTAATACAGTCTAAACAGTTAGGAATGATGTAGTTCCCTCAGCCTATTGTTTTCTTTAAACATTGTTCTTGAAAGCTATTTTCCTTATTTGCTTATTAAAAGTTAGACTAGGAAAGTGATGGTTTTCCCTGTTTCTAGCTTCTATTCTCCAAAGGCAGATTCTGAAGGTATCTGTTGGTGTTGGCTGAAAGCAGACTAGGTTTAGAAGTACCTTATCTGATCTTAAGTTACACTTTTTCTTCTCTTATATGTTTTCATACTTTCTGAAGGTAATTATGTGGATTACTGGATTGTTTGTCAATTAAGCTGCTTTAATACAACTTGCCCAAGAAGTCAATGGTTAGCCCTGTCCTTGGTTGGTTTTAAATAGTTACTTAAGAGGCTTTTCTTGTTTAGAATGACTATAAATCCTTTGTGAAATTATTATCAGTTTCCACCCCTCCAACCCTTTATTGTTTCCATTCCATCACTCTTATCTCAATAATCTTGTGATATAGATGACTTGCCCCTTGGATCACTCTTGATGTTATTGCTCAATTAAAGCCCTATCATGACTCCATAGCCCAATGGACTAAAAAACAGCGTTATATCTATCTTTTTAGCCAAAGCTGTTCTATTCGCTTGCAACTTCTCACCTTTGAAACTTTTTTCACTTAGAACTTTCCCCTCAAGTAATTTTCATGCTCAACCATCCAAAAAAAAAACAAAACCCTTGGCCTTCATAACTAGCCTAATATCATTACCCAAAACTCCAAAGACAAATCCATATTTGCACTTATTGGAGAGATCCCTCTCCGGATTCAGGAGGGCTAGATCCTAGAATCCCAAAGTGGTTGAAATAATGTTGCTTCTGCAGTTTTAGTCTCACCAATCTGCTAAAATTACAAATTCCTAACATTTCTAGCGACTCCAGTAGGGATGAAACCCATAAACATTTTCATTTGAGGGTAACCATAGGATATCAGGGATTTGGTTCAAGAACATTTTTTATATTAACCAGCTGAGTCACCAGCACCTAACATTTCTGGCGACTCCGCTGGGGACTACTTCTCTTAAAAACTTCATAAAATCTTGTGAGTAAAAGCAGCCTTTTCAAGCACTACCGATAAATGGTAATCATGATAAAACTTGCTTGCATCAGTGACAAACTAGGTGAACCCTAGGGTTCTCATAAGTCTTTATCTAACCTTGAAAGATCAACTGCTTAGCCATAAGAATAGACTGTCTTTGTCTCATAACCGTAGCTAGGTTTTGAAACAGAGTTAGTACATTCTTAGAAACCACACAACTGAAAAATAACCCAGAAAACCTAAAAATATTTTAGATTGGTATCAAATAAACATGGTGGTGGACCATAAAACCTTTTACCTCTGAAAAGAGCCGAAAACTTCCACTTGGCGACTCCACAATTCTGAACAGACCTTAAGACTCCACTGGGAAGAACCCTTATCATCATAACATTAGTCAAGCTCAGTTAGAGGACTATAGGATTGAAATTTGTGTAAACAGATTAGTTAACCTCTCAAAGATTGTCATACCTGGTTGAACTTATCCTGTTTATTTGGGTCTAAAAAACACATCATAGTGGCTCCTAGAAAGATTCATACTAGAGCCTATCCTGACCCTAATCCACCTGAGTTAGTTGATAACCTAGAAATTATCCTTGGTAAGTCTCCTAGGATTAAATTATAAACTGTTTTTAGATCACCCTTGAGAGCTAATTTAGTTCCTGACAATCTTACAGCTCTACAAAAATCACAAGCTGACTTAGTAAGTCCATTTAGAACTAGGTCATTTGATGATATAATCCAGCTAGACTGAAAGTCTTCACTTTCATCCCCAGAGACAAGTGAACATCCTGGTAGCAGAGAAACAACACCTCCTGATTTACATTTCCTTCACAACTTAGGTGTCTCTCATCCAAGATCAGCCCAGCAATCTATTTCTAGTCCATCCACTTTTTCTCATGCTACATCCACTGTTCAAACCACTCCACTTCAGCCCACTTTCCCTCTTGTTAATCCACCTCTTGTAAATCCACCCCCATCACATATCATGGCGACATGGTCTGCTCCCTTAGTCCTTCCTGCACCATTAGTCAATCTTCCACTGAACTATCAGTCCAATATTCCATTATATGATGCTAGCAATGCTACAACTACATCACAACATGTGGATAAGATGAATGACTACTTTGACAGAAATGAAATTGATGATGATTCTGTCAAGCTTAGACTATTTTCTCAAAGTATGGGGGGAGAAGTAAGAAAATGGTTTAAAGGCTTAAGCCCCCATAGTGTCAATGATCTCCAAGCTTTCCATCAGAAATTCTTAAAAAAATGGGAAGTAAAGAAGAATCCTCTCCAAGTCCTTTCTGATTACAAGAACCTCCATATAAACACTGGGGAAAGTGTGCAAGCTTATTGTACCAGATTTAATAGTGTATATAATGCACTTTCCCCAGATCTAAAACCTCCACAAGGATCAGCTTTAAACAAGTTTCCTGAAAGGTTTGACCCTAAGATGGCATATCAGCTAAGGGAAAGATATTTTTCAACTCTTGAAGAGATGCAAAAGGGTGCTCTTTCTATGGAAGTCAAATTGATGGAGAAAAGAGCAAGAATGAAAACTGAGAAGAGAGTGTCCTTTAGAGAGGAATCTACACCTTCTACTTCCAACTCAAAAATGGAGAAAATGATGGAAGAGATGATGAAAGAGATGAGCATAATTAAGAGAGCACAAGCAAGCCAAAATCAAACTGCTCCTAAAAATAAAAACCAAAACCAAAACCAGAATTTTAGAAGGAATCAACCTCCAAACAAACCCAGGGAAGATGATCAACAGATCACTCCTCCCTTTCATCAAAACTATGTAAGTGAGGTTGAGGAAACTAATGAAATAATAAGGGAGCATGATATAAACATGTTGGGGGTAGAGGATGATGAATTTGAAGCTCATTATGATAGAAAACAAGGTCTTTATACACCTTATGATGACCAAAGAGATGATGATGAAAGTTATTATCAAGACATGGAAAATGTCATCATAGAGTCTCAAAGAGAATATGACCTTAGAAGAAAAACCCGTCAACAAACTCCCAACAGCAAAACCTCTGATAAATCTTCACAAAACAACACTGTAGACAAGCCTAAAGTTGTCAAACAAAAGGATAAAACAATGGTTGTAAATTCTGATAATGGTAAAGAGAAAGGCACTCAAAAAAATGAAAAACAGAGTGCAGGCATTAGTAGTACTAACACCTCAGCTAGTACTCTTGTGAAAGCAATTTTGTCAAGTATAAATAGAACAAATTAGAAAACCCATGTTGCTGATAGAATGACAGCTAATAAGGCTGAAACTAGCACTTTAAAGAGTCAAATTCCTTTCAGCCTGGAACAGGAAATTTCAAAGATCAAAATCTCTATTCCCTTGACTGAGTTAGCTACCCAACATGTATATAAGACCCAAATTTTGAAGGCTTTAAACATTGAAGAGAATGAGGACACTGTAAATATTAATGATGACCAACCAGAGCTTATCTTTGGTCCAAATATTGAAGGTATGTATCAAGAGGGACCCGTTCCTCCCTTTTATGTGAGTTTAAACGTTCATGACAAGATTTTGCACAACGCTATGCATGATTCTGGGGCTTCTCATAATTTAATGCCAAAAGCTATAATGGAGAGCCTGGGTCTAGAAATCACCAGACCTTACAAAGACCTTTACTCCTTTGATTCCAGTAGAGTAAAATGTTTAGTATTAATCAAAGACCTCTGTGTTAACTTGGCCCAAATTCCAGCCAAATGTTTAGTCATGGATATTGTTGTGGCTGATGTGCCCCCAAAGTATGGAATGTTATTATCAAGATCTTGGGGGGCTAAGTTACAAGGGACTATGCAAATGGACATGACCTATGCGACTATCCCTGTTTTCAATCAGAATAGAAGACTTTACAGGGAGTCCCATATGAAATTCATAGTTACAAGTCAAGACAGACCACAAAAATCTCCCCTGTATTATGTAAATACAGGCCTTGATTCTTTTATTATGTTTAATGATGAAACACTTGGTGAACAAGTCACTTTAACAAGATTAATGGTCAATAGGGACGAAGAGGAACACAACGCAGAAGTGTCAAAACAGTTTGCTGCATTTAAAGATAGTAGCAAACCAAACAAAGGTCTTGAGCTACAAGGCAAGTGTCCATTGCTTTTAAACATTCACAATCAAGAAAACAACCCTAAAATAAATGAAAAACTTGGGGAATCAAAACAAATACAACTAAGTGCTGAGATTCCACAACAACCCTTGAGCACATTAGTTAAAGAGGACACTAACCAAGGAGAAACCGAAAATATTCCTCTGTGGAGTATGTATTTGGATGGGTCATGCACTAAGAACAATGCTGGTGCAGGTGTCTGGATTACTAACACTGAAAACAACCACATAGAAAGCATTTCCTGCAAACTAAACTTTCAGTGTTCCAATAACATATCAGAATATGAATCCCTTCTCTTAGGCTTACATTTATTGAAAAAGTTAGGAGCCACAAGAATCAATGTGTATGGGGATTCAGAGTTAGTCATTAGGCAGGTCAATGGGGAGTATAACACAAATCATCCCAGACATAGGGCCTACCGAAACGATGTCATGGACCTTTTGAAAACATTCGAGGAGTCCAAACTATTTTTTGTCCCAAGAAAAAGAAATATTGTAGCCCACAATTTAGCCTTTGCAGCTAGAACATGCTTAACACCATATAACACCAAAGACTGCACAACTGAGATAAAATTTAGACTAGCTATGCCTGATAATGAGAAGTATTGGCAGGTGTTTGACAATGATAAACAAATAGAAGACTTCATGCAATTCAGAAATGAATTCGAACTAAACAGTTCGGACTCAGACTATGAAATAGACTACAAGGAAGAAAATTTTCTTGGCGAAGAAGAGCTGTCTCCTGAGCTTGTCAATTTTAATTTTCTAACAAGCAAACTTAAAAACAAAAATTAAAGGATTTCAGAGTTAGAAACAGAGGAGTTAAAAACTCTGCACTCTAAAGATGAAAGTCTGCCAAGCGGTCTAGCGCCTTTAGAAGAGTTGCTTGATTTTAACGACGTGGCCAAGAAACCAAAACTGGGACCTATAGAGACTGAAGTGGAAGAGTGCAATATAGGCAGTGAACTTAAACCTATGACAATTAAACTTTCTAAGACTTTACCAGCTCACATTAAAATCAAATACATAGAGTTGTTTAAAGAATTTTCTAATGTTTTTGCATGGAGTTACGAAGATCTTAAATCCTATGACACTGAAATAATACAGCACAAAATTCCCCTCAAATAAAACCAAAAGCCATTCAAACAAAAAATGTGCAAAATAAACCCTATTCAGTTGCCTTTGCTTCAGAAGGAGATCATCAAAATGTATGAGCTGGTATTATTGTCCCTATTAGATACTCTGAGTGGGTGTCTAATCTGGTGTCTGTTAGGAAGAAAACTAGAGAGATCAGGCTTTGTATAGACTTTAGAGACCTAAACAAAGCTTCATTGAAATATAACTACCCTTTACCCAAGATGGATCATATTTTACAAAGGGTGGTAGGGTTTAGAAGAATTTCTTTGCTAGATGGCTATTCAAGGTACAATCAGATCTTAGTTCACCTTGCTGATAAATTAAAGACAGTCTTTAATACACCATGGGGCACTTTCATGTATGTGAAAATGCCCTTTGGTCTAATGAATGTTGGAGCAACTTTTCAAAGAGCCATGGACATAGCTTTCTCAGAAGAATTGGGCTACTTCATCATTATATACCTTTATGATGTCACTGTGTTTTCAAAAACAGATGAAGAGCACTTAGAACATTTGGGAAAAGTTTCCGAGAAATGCAGGAAGTTTGGGATATATTTAAACCCTAAGAAGACACTATTCGGTCTCCAAGAAGGTAAACTTCTTGGGCACATCATTTCAGAAGAGGGTATTAAGATATATCCAAAGAGGATTGAGGCCATATTGCAAATCTCTCATCCACAGAACATCAAGGAGTTGCAATCTTTCATTGGCAAGATTAAATTTTTGAGAAAGTTCATTCCAAACTTGGCTGAGCTCCTTAGGAATATCACAAACATGTTGAAGAAGGAGCAAGGGGGAAAATGGACCTTGGAAGCAAATAAGTCTTTTGAGCTGGTGAAACAATCGTTAACCAAAACACTGGTTCTAATAAGTCCTAATTTTTCAAAATATTTTTATATTTTTTTGTTTGCATCAGAACATACCATAGTTGCTGTCCTTTTACAGAAAAATCCACAAGAACAAGAGCAGCCTATTGCATTCTTTAGCAAGGAATTGAGGGATGCCCATATGAAGTATAACATTATGGAGAAGCAAGCTTTTGCTTTGGTTAAAGCTTTAAAAGACTTCAGAGTATACATCCTTCACTCACACATCATTTCCTTTGTCCCAAACTCAATTGTTAAAGAAATTCTAACAGAGGACCCAGATGGTAAGAGAGGTAAGTGAATTGCTATTATCCTTGACTCTATGATTTAGAGATAAAACCCACTAAACTCATCAAAGGCCAAGGTCTAGCTAGATTAATGGCTGGATCCAATTTTGAAGTTCTTGATATTAATATGATTAATGCTTTAGATTATCAAAAGGAAATCTCAACTCCCATTGTTGAAAACCATTTTATGAATTCCTCTTGGTATGCTGATATTGTTTATGTTTTTCTTAATTTAAATACACCTCCTGGTTTGACAAAAACAAAGGCAAGATTCCTAAAATTGAAAGCTGTAAACTATTGCATTTTAGATAAATGTCTTTATTGGAAAAATGCAAGTGGTGTATTGCTTAAATGTTTGCCTGAGTTTGATGCAGAGAAGGTCAAACACCAGTTCCATGAAGGAGAGTGTGGAGGTCATTTGTACTGGAAGGAAACAGCCAACAACATTTTGAGGGCTGGTTTCTATTGGCCTACTCTTTTCCATGATGTGCACAAGATGATCATAGCCTGTCATAAATGTCAACTTTTTGAAGGAAAAATAAAACTTCTACCCCTGCCTCTGCATCCAATCACTGTTGAAGCCCCATTTCAACAGTGGGGGTTTGACTTCATAGGAGAAATCCATCCACCATCGTCTGCTCAGCATAGATGGATTCTCATTGCCATAAAATATTTCACTAAGTGGATAGAAGCCATACCTTGCAGGCAGGCCAATGATTCAGTTATTATAAAATTCATGGAGATTAACATTCTCTCCAAATTTGGCTGTCCTACCAAGATCATCACTGATAATGCAGCAGCATTTGGATCAAAGAAGATGGTTGAATTCTGTCACAGATATCAGATAACATTGGGGCATTCCACGGCCTATTAACCTCAAGGTAATGGACTTGCAGAATCCTCAAACAAAGGTTTAGTGAACATAATCAAGAAACTGTTGGAGGACAATAAAAAGTCTTGGCACACAAAGCTAGTTCATGCACTGTGGGCTGACAGATTGATTTTGAAGAAATCTATTGGCATGTCACCTTTTCAGCTGGTGTATGGTACTGATGAAATTTTTCCAAAAAGCCTTGGTGTACCAGTATTGAAGTTGATTCAAGAGTTGCAGACTGAATATAATGACATGATCAGAAGAATAAATCAGACCATTCATCTTCAGCAAACCAGAGAGGAAGTTTATAACAAAGCATTGCAGAAACAGATCAGCATTAAAAAGATTTTTGATAGAAGAACAAAGACCAGCAATTTCAAAATTGGGGACAAAGATTTAAAGTGGGACTCAAGGAGGGAAGAAAAGGGCAAGCATGGAAAATTTGACAACTTATGGCTTGGCCCTTACTCTATTCATTCAGCTGCTGGTAACAATGCATTTTTCTTGCAGGAGTTGAATGGAGCAGAATTGTTTGGGGATCCTGTCAATGGCAGGATGCTTAAGCATTACTTCTCTTGATCCATGTTATGCTCCGAAAGCCTTTTTATCTTTTTATCATTATAAATACTTCACCCACCATTGCATTCAAAGTTACAAAAATAAAAAAATACAAAAAAAGTGAAAGAAAGAAAAGAGGGCAGATTGTGAAAACAAGAAAGGTATAGCCCCATACCAAAAAAGAGAAACAAATCTAAAAGTGTGCAAGCTCAAATTCCACTCCTGAATAACACACTTCTAGTCATTCAAACTGTTTAATCTTGACTAATTAGCTTTAAAATTTTCTGCAGATAGGATAGTGAATTCGATTTTCCAAAATGTTTAATCTTGGCTTATCAGTAGATAATTTAGGATAGAAATTAAAGGTTCAAACAAGACCAAAATCTGAACCTAAGGTTTCAAAAATAAAATGACTCAAATCTGCTTAAAATTTTGAGTCAAGAGATGTAAAAATCTAGTTCCAATAAGCTCAAAATCCGAACCAGTTGATAAAGAAAAAATAGCTCAAACAAATTCAAACTAGAGCTGTAAAGAAAAGAGAAGGCCATGATGAGAAACTTTCAAATCTTAAGCCTTCCATTTTTTATTTAATTTTCTGCAAAATAATATCTATGTGCAGCTTGTTTTTATGCCATAGACCAGTATCGAGTTAGACTATTTAATCCTGACTTGTATGCTTTTAAATTTCTGTTGTAGAATTTAGAGAATAAAAATCTGTTAGACTGTTTAATCCTAACAGATTAGTAGATTAGGTAGAGAATCATATGGGCTCAACTGTTTAATCTGAGTCCATGGAGAAATAAGGAGTAGAAATATATTAGCTTTCCTACTTTCAAAGGAATAAAATGTTGTAAAAGAGTTTGCCAATCCAAGTGCACTCTAATGAAGAAAAAATGTTAGATATGTAGGATTGGGTAGGTAGAAAGCTTGTTGATGAAAGAACCATTATTTTTATGGCTACTAATATGTTTTAAAAAGAACATCATCCACAGAAAGAAAGGTAGCCCAATGGATGAGGCACAGGTTAGCCTCCCAGAGAACATAATGGATGTGGCACAGGTCAGCCTCCCAGAGAATGCAAGTCTAAAGTTCTTGATGCCTTCAAGAAGGCACCATCCCCAAGTGGAGCCACTGTTAGCCACCTATAAATTTTTTATAGAAAAAGGTGGCTAAAATTTTTTTGAGCTTTCAAGGAACAAATTTTATTGCTAAAAAGTGTTGGCTCTTGAAGACTCTTGAAGGCCTCATGCCTCTGTCCATAATCTTCACTACTGTACCTATTATACATTCAAAAATCCTGTAGATTTCCAAGATCGATTACTGCTACAAGCACCATCTTCCTTTTTTCCCTTCTTCCAAAACTGACCTCATTTTAACCACTTCATCTTCCATGAAAAACCCTCACTTTCACGTTTCTCTCTTTTCCCTTATTCAAAATCCATTGATAAGGTTTAAAGACTTCTTCTTTGCCTTATAGGAACCCCTCTAAACCTTTGAAAACCATTGAAAATCCATAAAAAACCCACATTTGGACACATATGGGTCTTAGCCCCCTTCATCCAGCTCCCTCAACCTTTTCCCCACGTGACCCAGGCGCCGAAACCAGGCGCTAGCTCGAAAAGCGCTTAGTGCGTTTGGTTATCGGGAGCATTCCTCATCGTTGATTTCTAAGCAGATCCGATGGTCTTCGCAATCCCATTGCGCTCGTGGTCCCCACCCCTGTTCACCCCGTGATCGCATCATAGCCGTCCATTTAAACCGCAGATCCGACGGTCTGTTTTTCATCTGCCCGGTGGTCCTCGCCACGGCTACTGTGTGGAAACCAGCGGTATCCATCGCACCGCCTCTGAGCGCAGAGCCGTTTTATCCCGATCGCCAACGATTCCACTCGCCGATTGACGCGTGGCCTCGGCACTGTTCACCAAACCGCCGTCCATCGCGCGTTAAACATCGGACGTAGACCCCGCGCGATATTGACGTGCACCGTCTGATCTGAGGCCGCTCATAGGACGGTGGTCGCTCGTTGGAGATGCACACACGATAACGTAGGGTCCGACGCAACGGTAAATTCATTGCCCGTTTTCTCCATTTTGACTTTCCACCTGCGCTCCCGACCATTGATCTCTGTGCGACCGATGACTCTGATTTAATTTTCTTTTCCGCCTTGCCTTTGACTCCTCTCGATCAATCTCGACCATTGGATGATTCCATCCAACAACCATGCTCTCCCCACATGTCCTCCCACAGCAATAAACCTATGTATGTAGGATTTTATAATGTTTTTTGTATTTTTCAGGGTTTTTAATGGTTTCTTCCTTTTTTCCCTTCTTCCAAAACTGACCTCATTTCAACCCCTTCATCCTCCATGAAAAACCCTCACTTTCACGTTTCTCCCTTTTCCCTTATTCAAAATCCATTGATAAGGTTTAAATACTTCTTCTTTGCCTTATCGGAACCCCTCTAAACCTTTTAAAACCATTGGAAATCCATGAAAAACCCACATTTGGACACATATGGGTCTTAGCCCCCTTCGGCCAGCTTCCTCGACCTTTTCCCCACGTGACTCGGGCGCCAAAACCAGGCACTAGCCCAAAAAGTGCTTAGCGCGTTTGGTTATCGGGAGCATTCCTCACCAATGATTTCCCTGCAGATCCGACGGTCTTCGCAATCCCATCGCGCCCGTGGTCCCCACCCCTATTCACCGCGCAATCGAATCATAGCCGTCTGTTTAAACCGCAGATCCGACGGTCCGTTTTTCATCTGCTCGGTGGTCCCCGCCACGGCTACTGTGCAGAAACCGGCGGTATCCATCACACCGCCTCTGAGCGCAGGGCGGTTTTCTATCGATTGGCAGCGATTCCACTCGCTGATTGACGCGTGGCCTGGGCACTGTTCACCAAACTGTTGTCCATCACGCGTTAAACATCGGACCTAGATCCCGCGCGATATCGACATGCACCGTCCAATCTGAGGCCACTCATCGGACGGTGGTCACTTGCTGGAGATGCACACGTGATAACGCAAGGTCCAGCGTAGCCGTTATAGCATCTTCGCTATCGATCTGATCTGCAGATCGACGGCCCAAAATTCATCGTCCGTTTTCTCCGTTTTGACTTTCCACCTACATTCCCAACCGTTGATCTCTATGCGATTGACGAATCTGATTTAATTTTGTTTTCCACCTTGCCTTTGACTCCTCTCGATCAATCTCGACCATTGGATGATGCCATCCAACGGCCATGCTCTCCCCACATATCCTCCCACAGCAATAAACCTATGTATGCAGGATTTTATAATGTTTTTTGTATTTTGCAGGGCTTTTAATGGTTTTTTCCACCATGTCTGAAGAAAATTCAGAAGCAGAGGGTGACGATCCTCCCTCCTCTGATCCATCAAATAAAATCAATTGCAGGGTTTAAACTTCACGTTCCATCGATGTTTCATGAGGCATTGACGCCATATCGCCCCTGCGCGGCCCTGCACATTAGAAAAAAACAGCAAGTCAATCACAAATCAAAGAGTATCAATGTCGACAACACAAACATACCAGAGCAAAGGATTGAAGACAGGTTTTGTGGGGATTACAGCTAAGAATGATTATGAAAATCCTAATCCCCGATTAAAAACACAGTTAAAGAAGAAAATATTAAGTGTTTTATCGACAGAAAGCCTCCACCGCCACCTCTGAGGCAAATTGATTCCTCCCAGCTACCGAAATGCCACCTGTGCCTCAAAGTATTCAATCAGAGGCCGAAGTTATTGATCAAATTAATATATTCGCCTCAGCACAGCCAGAGAGTTACTTCTGCAGGGAAAATTAATGCAAACAATATGTGCGGAGTAACCCCGACATCACACAAAACCTCCAAGGTCAACAAAAGCTCCTACTGAGCTTAAAACTTTATGTAAATCATTTAATATAGAAGACACCTATTGTAAGTTTCTTCATTGAGCCCCCCAAAGGCCAAGAAGCCATTAAATCTGTATTAATTGTAATTGGAGATCTTTTATCATATCTCACCTCCTCATTCTTCTATATATACTTCTGCAGAAGATGAGAGAGGGGTTGGTTGAGTTGGTTGCAGAACTTTTGAAATACATTTGAGCTTGAAATTCTGATTGTAAATAGTGTTCATTGGCCCTTGGAGATCTTCTTGTGATAGATAAGTTAGGCTGAGATGAGTAGATGATTGCTAAATTGAAACATTGGACCTAAGTACTGTAACTGGTTTGACATCAATAACAAGCTGTTTCTTGGGATCCTGGTCTATATCACTGGTGATGTGCCCCTTTCTTTGTTATTGTTTTCCTTCTATGTATGTCATATTCTTCACTATTCTCTAATAAAGAGCAACATTTATAGAGTTAGGATTTACTGTTTACCAGTACCATTCTCTTACTGATAAGCTTTATCTCAATGTTTTCCTCCAATTTGTTTATTTAAGAATGATTTAATACAATCTAAACAGTTAGGAATGTTGTAGTTGCCTCGTCCTACTGTTTTCTTTAAACATTGTTCTTGAAATCTATTTTCCTTATTTTCCTATTAAAATTTAGACTAGAAAAGTGATGATTTGCCCTATTTCTAGCTTCTATTCTCCAAAGGCAGATTCTGAAGGTATCCGTTGGTGTTGGCTGAAATCAGACTATGTTTAGAAGTACCTTATCTGATCTTAAGTTACACTTTGTCTTCTCTTATATGTTTTTATACTTTCTGAAGGTAATTATGTGGATTACTGGATTGTTTGTCAATTAAGCTGCTTTAATACAAACTTGCCCAAGAAGTCAATGGTTAGTCCTGTCCTTGGTTGGTTTTTAATAGTTACTTAAGAGGCTTTTCTTGTTTGGACTGACAATAAATCCTTTGTGAAATTATTATCAGTTTCCACCCCTCCAACACTTTATTGTTTCCATTCCATCACTCTAATCTCAATAATCTTGTGATATAGATGACTTGCCCCTTGGATCACTCCTGATGTTGTTGCTCAATTAAAGCCCTGTCATGACTCCATAGCCCAATGGACTAAAAACTAGCGTTATATCTATCTTTTTAGCCAAAGCTGTTCTATTCGCTTGCAACTTCTCACCTTTGAAACTTTTTGCACTTAGAACTTCCCCCTCAAGTAATTTTCATGCTCAACCATCCAAAAAACAAACAAAAACCTTGGCCTTCATAACTAGCCTAATATCATTACCCAAAACTCCAAAGATAAATCCATATTTGCACTTATTGGAGAGATCCCTCTCCGGATTCAGGAGGACTAGATCCTAGAATCCTAAAGTGGTTGAAATAATGTTGCTTCTGCAGTTTTATTCTCACCAATCTGCTAAAACTACAGATTCCTAAAAACACAGATCTACTTTATATCTAAGTTGTAATCTACAACTGCTGTATGCTCTATAAAATAACGTTGTCAAGCCTTTTGCATTGAATCTATGTGTTGCAACACCTCTTTTAGAGGATTTTCTTCATAAAAGTATTCCATTTTCTCTTGTACATTGTATGGGCCACATTATAGATGTATAAGTGATTATTGAGCCTCCATATTGGCCTCTTGCTCTTACTCTGCTGAACTGCGTTATTTTCTGAGCAACATTGTGTTTTTATTGCTGCATTCCCATTCTTGGGTATTTCCAGCCATACTAGGTGTGAGAGATTTGTTTACCTTACCTAGAAGGATTTTTTTCTGATCTCCTCTTGTATTTAGATGTTGGATTGTTAGATCTAAGGAATCCAAGGGTTGATTTTGATTGCTATAGCATAAATTTCTAAAAAATTCGTTTTTCAGACATGTATTTCTGATAGTCCCAATTTGGGGATATTACACATAGGAAATAGTTCCCATGTATGCTCATGAGTTCATATAAATAGTAGAACATTAATTGAGAGTTTGCAAGAACCACAAGATGCAAAAGGCACACAAGATATAAGCCAACATAAGTTGAGTGCCCCAAAACTTACACACAACAATGTACAATATGCAATTATCTAGAATAGTTTAAAACATGAGAATGTATCCAAATTTTGCCACGTCTCATATAAAAAAAATATCTAAAGAAAAAACAATGTTGTGCCTAACACAAAGTGATCTCCCTTTTTCTAAAACTTCTATTTCGAGCCTTGTATAACAATGTAGGTTTGCCTCCTGTAAATCCTATTTTGAACTTCTCCTAACACACTTCATCCTTAGCACACTTAAATTCACAGACACTCCCTGGCACACACTCTTCTTCATTCATTTCCATGCATTTCTACCTAGTTATCCCTTGATATGCCCTGACACTCCCTAACACTCTTCAGCATGCATTGACATTGTCCAACATGTGTTAGCATGCATTTTCATTCCTAATGTGCATGCCTTAACCCTCCCTAGCTATCATTCCCTCACAACTACCCTTAATTAATTTGCAACTTGGGAACCCAACCAAGCCCTTGCTTGATTACAAGAGCTTGACTAATTTACGGTTACTACAACTAGACTATGTTGTTGAATTGTGTATCTTGGGAGGTACTCCACAAGCCTAGTGAGATGGGTTTTTGTGAGTTTGGTCAAAAATGATTTGTGGGCAAAGAAGCCAAGAAAATGGATTTTGGACCCAATATGGGGTTTAAAATCTAAAAGAAAATTAAAAACAAAAATCAATATTTCCTAAGGTATAAGTGGATAAAACCTATAAGTTCTAGAGGATTCCTAAGAGGTCTAGGAAAAACTATTTAAGGAGGCCTTAGGATGAAGGAAAGAACATCAAGTGAGAAGGAGCTCATTTGATCAAGAGGGCAAAGAGAGATGTATTCCTAAAGTAGGTCAAGTAAGAGGGCTGAGTAAGGGTTTCTAAAGGGAGGCCATGATCATCCTCCAAGAGCAAGATCATCATGTGAGGGTTCACAAGAATGTTGCATACCTTAATGTTCGGTTCAAGCTAGGAAGTAGGATGGCATATTTTTGGTTCTCTTATGGAAAATCGAGCTTAATAGAGGTTTCTCTTGAGAATATGGGCATGTGATTTCAATGGTGTCTTTGTGTGAAGGTTGAATCAAATTCTGAAATGTTGAAATTTGCAACAAGAAATATTGAAACTAGAAACCAGAATGGATAAAAAAAAAATGCACCCACAGTGGTGAGGAATTTTGATGCACCAAGAGTGAGGAATGTGGGGCATATAATTTATTTTTCCGTTGCTCAAGAAATTCGAGTTGAGGTTCTAAGATGAGGCATGTAGAGGTATTAACCTAATATTATTTTAGTCATATTGCAGTTGATGCATTAGTGGGGTGCAAGTATGAATTATTTAACTCAATTAAATGAGTTAAAATTAGTTTAAATAGTTATAACTAAGTGATGATCTAGTGAGAGGTCGATCACTGAATTAAATTATATTTAATTCACAATGAGTGATCAATCATATAACTGATAATTCACTCTTAATAGTTGCATGCATGTTAGTTCTAGGGAAGACCGAGTTGAGAAAGATGTTAGAGGGAAAATAATTATCAGTTGTATTTATACACAATTTACCATGTGAAATTATAAATTCATTGGGATGCCATGATGGATTGAAAAATCAAGGAAGACTGATTTTCCTAATTAATAGGGAGCTAAACCCTTAGGATTTGCATGAGTAAGGCAGGCTGAAGGAAGGCTGAAAATTGGCTAAGTACTAAATCGAGTTTTCCTAGATCAATGGGAGACAATTGGCAGAGTGCTGGAGAATCTCATGAGAGATTAAGCATTGTATTGTTTCATGATTCCTTGACTTAATACGCAATAGAGATAGAGTGGTTTTGAGAAATTTCTTTCCCCATATACATATTGTGTTGTGCGATTGATAATTTATTTCTCTTACTTATATGTGATTGTGTGATCGTGTTTTGTTTCTAAAAATTGTAGGAAGGATTCTATTATCACTCCACCAGATCTCCAAGGCTGAGAAGAGACTAGCAAAGGTAACCACAAATCAATCTTTCGCGAAGTAGCTAGCCCTACTATGTAGGAGAGGGCTCTCTCCAATGGATCTCAACCAAGATGACTGGATCAATGAGATATTAGACTAGGTATAGTAGCACATGGGTTTTGATTGATTGAAATTTTGAGATGTTGGATGGTGAATAGGTCGGGGAATAAATTAGGTCAGGGAAAACAAGGATCAAAATTGCAGGGATTTGATGGAGCAGTCAAGTGGGCCACATAACTAGCCTTATTTCACTATATTGGAGAGGATTAATTTAGTGAGAAGAAGGGAAACCTCCATAGCCCTAGACTTCTCATCTTGGAGCCATAGTATGGCAGAAGTGGGCATACCAAAGAGTTGTTCACAAATGGATTTGTGAACAACTTGTTACCAATCAAACTAGTAGTGGACCTAAAAGGGGTTCCTAAGAGGGAAACTGCTAGGACAAGGGCAATGGTGGAGGCTTAGCCCATTGTCACCATAGTTAAGGTTTCTTTCTCTTCACAGACTTTCACAGATGGGAATACTCCTAGTATTTTAGGAAGTCACTTGTAGAGTATAGGTAAATGAATAGGTGGGAAGTGACCCGAGAAACCCTTTCCCTAAGATATAATAAAGAGTGGGACATGCTTTCCTTTCAAGCAAGGGACTTGATCTTCTAGGGAGAGAGGAGGGGGATTGAAGGGTTGAGGGAGAAGAATAAGACTTGTGTAGTAAGTTCTCAATCCCTTAAATCCTTTGGGAACTTGGATTCCCAAATCGTCCTTGATGAAAGGCCTTTGACACCAAATGGGACCACTTGGGGCCAAGTGGACCCAACCTAGGTTTGGGGATGGAATTTAGTAACCAAAGGTGCTCCTTTCCTGGAAAATGTGAGGGGAAAGTATCAGGCAACATTTTTTACCTCGATGGGTCAAATTGATCCTACTAGGTACTAGCTTTGGCAACACATCTGCAAAACTTGATCCTAGAGCTAGGGCTTGAGGTATCTGATGATTCTAATGTCGGAATTGGCCCAAATTATGAGGAGAGTGAGGGGACCCACCAATGAAATTTCCTATAGGAGATCAAAGTTTCCCTCTGGCTAGATTCTTGGGAAATTGATGCCCAAGGTGACCTAATGGATTTAGACCTAGGGAAAAATGGAAAATTATGAAAAAGGGGGGGGGGGGGGTGGGGGAATCATCACCCTTTTTGAGGGACTAGTGCCTAAATCACTTGGAGATATGGATTTGGGGGTGATAATGAACAAGAATTCCATTTCTTGATCAAGGATGCCCAAAAAGTCAACTTAGTCAAATGTTAGAGGAAAACAAAAAGTGGCCTTCAAGCATTTATACTTCATACAAATGGTGCAATATTATTGATATAAAATGATCTTTAAGACATTTCATTCATCCAACAATGGCCCATACATTAAAGAAGCTAAATAGACACATAGTTCAACATTTCCATCATACAGCAATTAGCCCTAGTTATAGTGAAATTCAAAAGTTTGCAGCAACAAGAATAATAGCGTTAAATTTTCACTCACAATGTTAGAGAGTATGTCCAACCAGTGTCACATTTCCAAAAAAAAAGCTCCAAGATAAAATAGCCCAAATCCATACCTCAAAATGCATCCATCATCCAAAATACCTTGTCACTCCCTCCTTAGCACACCTGGAAGTCACTGACACTTCCTGTCACATAATTCTCCCTTGTGTGCCCCTAGGACCCCCTAACACTTCCTATAATGTGTTGGCACACCCTTGCACCTAGCATATCTTGGGTGCATGCCACTCTGGCGCACCATCATGACTTAGCGATGCCTAGCATACCATGTCACTCCTTCCTTATTGTTTAGTCAATTTAGTGTCCTAAATTTCTAACATAAATTATCGACGAGGGTTAGTAAACTGATGAAGTGTGATGCACTATATGTGCCTAAGTATCCATTTTTCTTACTTCGTTGTTTTTAGTGTTTTATTGATGTTTTTGGGTTTTTATGCTTGATTCTTAGTATGCTACTCTATGCTAAAAATATGATGTTAGATCTATGTCAAAAGGGAGAAAATGAAATGTTAATAAATGAATTAAAATAGAGTTTATTTGCAAATTCTGTTCATAAGTAGAAAATGATGAAAACAGAGTCATAATCCATGGATATTACAGCTTCTAAATGAACATTCATGAAATGAAAAGTAACTCAAAACACTACAACTTAATCTGATTCGTTTAGTTAGAGATTTGTTGGAAGAGGTTGTGAAAAATGTTAATTCTAATGTAATGAGGATCTCCTAAAACATAAAAGAAATGCTAAAAAAACTTACAACATTACAACTAAATCTCATTCATGAGCTAGAGGTTTATTGGAAGAGCTTTCGAACGAGATTAATCATAATGTGATAATGATCTTCTACGAAGCAAAACAATCAATAACTCACAATATTTCAACTTAGTCTCATTTGTGAATTAGAGGTTTATTGGAAAAGCTTTTAAAAGAGACTAACTGCAGTATAATGAGGATATTCTTTTTAACTAAATAACAGAAAATGAAATGCTAATAACTCAGAATATCACAATTGAATCCCATTCATTTAATAGAGATGTATTGGAAGAGCTTGAGAAAGAGACTAACTGTAATATCATGAGGATCCTTTATCTAAGAAAATGACATGAAACATAATGCTAAAAGCTATGATTTCAGAAAGCAATCTAAGTAAGGAAATATGAAAAAACATAATTGAAAATAACTTATCTAGAAAACATGCAAAACCTCCTCGAATAGCAAGAGCCCTCTGCTACCAATTTGGTGAAATTCTTCAGCTCCCTAAATTTGTAATCAAAACAACATCAAAAACATCTTTATTGATAAACTCACAAATCTACATCCCATTCCATCTTAAGCTTTGTTACAAGACACTCTATAACCCTTTATCTTGTTCTCCTATTTTTCACTACCCTTGATAGGAAAAAGCTTCCCCTATTTATACAAAAATATGAGAAGTTATCTCATTAATAAGAGTCCATGAATCTCTCCCTCTATCTCTAGAGTTACAATCAAAATAGGAAATGATAAGACACATGTCTTTTTAGAGTTTCAATACAAATAAGAAATAAGACACATATCTTCTCAGAGTTTCAATACAAAAAGGAAATGAGACACATGTCCTCATGATCCCATGATCTTCTCCACTCAAATTCGAATTTGGTTTTGGGAGGCCACATAAAGGTCTTTTAGAAACTTCCTTTTGACCTACACGTCACAAAAATCATAACACATATATAGATATATGAAACAATGTTAATTTTCTAGTTTCTAATCATTAATTCACTTTAAACACATAAAATAAACAACTTTGGAAGACAATGATCCTAACCCATATATTTATGAAAATGGTTACTTGATGTAGGGTTTTAGTTCAGATAGTTATGAAATGAGAGCTAATGGTAATGACATAATGGAAATATGTATGAATATGGAAAACACTTTTGAGACTCAACATACCCCCCAACTGAAGTTGTTGCATGTCCTCATGCAACTATTGCAATGATTCATTTGTTCATGAGTTGATCTTTTATGAGTTTTGAATCATATTGATTCGTTCCAAACTTTGCTTTATAATATTTTATTTTGGCAAAGTATAATACATTTGATTGCAACATATTTTTATGGTTGGTTCCTGTGTGACAACCGGTTTTTTTGAGCAATGGTTCTTGTGTAACAATGCTTTATTTTCTTTGTTGCATCAAAGTTCATGAAAACATTTAGAATCAATTACTTCATCAATGAATTGATCATTTGCAAAGCATATAATCTTTTGAATCATGTTGCAACAATAGTTGGTTGGGAAGTATATGCGGGTGGAAATGAAATGAAAATGTGTGATAGTGTATGACATGTGGATATGAAATGATGTCCCTTCCCCCCAACTAAAGATATGACAATGTGAAAAAGGGAGTGAGAAATTTTTCCAAAGTTACAATTTTAGCATTTTAATGAATTACATGACTAAAAATTAGAAAACCACATACCTTCACTTACCTTAAATGTGCATGAGTTGTGTATACTGAAGAGTGTGGCTGTTGATGTTGTTGGATCAAGAACTATGTAAACAAATGAATTTGATCTGCCTCTTTGTTCTCTTTGTTCTCTTTGTGCTGATGGCAAGATTGGGATCTTTATTGCTACTGATACAAATTGATTCCTGCTGCAAACTATTGAAATGATGTAGTCTTCAATTGTTACAAAATCCGATGGTACAATTCTAGTCATGCAAATAAATGTGTTGATGTCGAGCATGAAGAGAAGTCATTGGATTACTGACCATTGATGAATGTCGTTAATCAATGCGAAGCAAACTCACCATTAATGTCAATGAGTGCCAAGGTACTTAAGTAAATCTTGCAAAGTGCGAATAAATGGGCTGATGTCAAGCTATTTGCAAGATCTGACGATCAAGGGACATTGATGTATTCCCATGATTGTCAGCGAGAGAACTTGTCATTAATGCATACAATCCTCAAGGTACTATTAAGGACTCTAATCTTGGACCTAGATAATGTGCTGATGTCGATAGGCCAACACTTGTTAGAAGGGAGACCTTAAGGAATCCTCCATCATCTAACGTGAGCATGAAAGAATAATTTTTGAAGGACTATGGATTCAATAATTTGCATTGAAGCAAGGTTTATTTGCAAAATGAAAATGATAGAAAAAGGAAAATGGAAATGGACAATGAAAAATGGAAAATGACAATGGGAAATAAGCATGTAGGTGAGCTTCTTGCTTTTATTTGTGGAGTAGACAAAAAGTAATGGAAAGTGTATGTGAATGAAGGAAAATGAACAACTAACTCTTGCTGGGAAAATAATGGTGGCTTGCTTTGAATTTCTCAGTTGAATTTACAATTCAAAAAGGGAGGAAAAGTAATGGTATTGATGGATATGAACATGGACTTGCTCTTATGTTTCTCATGAAATCGTTCCTTTGAAAACCAATCGTGCGCACAATTAGTTTCCTTCAATGATCATTCGATCATCCCAAATCTGCAAAAAAAAAACTTGAAATAAAGAACATAAGTGTGTTAAAAAAGAAGTAGCTAATTTCTTTCTGATTCTTACGCAAAAATTAAATGTCAAATGAAACAGATTAAGGTAAATCAAAAAGTTCTATATTCGTTCCAATTCATGATATCGATAACAATCCATTTTTAAAGAATAACCATGAAAAATAAATCAACTCCCTATTGTCGGATGACTTCATGCACTGCGCTTAGTAAAACAATTGGCATCACAAAGATTCGCTGTGTTCTGCAAGTTAAAAATTTATAGAAAAATACACATCAACAATATTAATGCCAAATATTTAGAAATCATCTAAATAATCTTCCAATTGTCTTGCAAACCATTATTAAGAAATTATTTATTTATTTATTATTATTGTTTTTTTTTGTTTTTTAATGAAATAAAGCATGGATGAAATAATTGTCTTTATGAATATTTTTGAAACAAAGTCATGCCAATGCCTCTTTCATACAAGATAAAAATAAAAAGCTTGAAATTTCTAAAGTCAAGTTCCTAACTATGAAGGAGATGAAGGTAGAATCATTCTCAATTTATACAACTTGCATTTGATGCACATGTGATAATGTTTTTGCCTCAAATAATCCATTTGTCACTCATCATGTGCCACCACAGATGAATTCTGCCACATTTTCCTTCAAATAAGGAAATCAGATCCTTGATTATTTATTAAAATTGAATTTTATAAAACTGTGACTGTTTTCATTAAAAAAAAACATTTTTCTCTCATGCACACTGCAAATTAGTGCTCCGAAGAACCCTGAATTTATCGCAAATGGTTGCAAATTTCAAAAAAAAATTATTTCATTACCTAATTCACCCCGTTCCCGAAAAAACCCATGTTTTATTTTTTTCTAATTCGCCTCGGTTTTCTCAGAAAATTTGTTTTAAAATCGGGTGTTTTTGACAATTACGCATTTCATTTTCTGGTAATTACTTATGGTTTGATTTGTTTTTATTTGCAGGTTTTGAAGTGTAATGGCTTGTATCTCACAGAGAAGTTCAGATCGATCTCCCTCATTTCAATTACTTGCAATGGAATCTGCAATCTTGTCTTCATCAACAGTCTGAAATCTTCTCTTCATCAGCAATTTCTTCATATGATACACTTCCATTGTCTGTCCCTACAATTTTATTTGTAATCTTCTCTTCATTAGAAATTTGTAATCTTCTCCTCATCAACAATTTGCAATCTTCTCCTTATCAACATTTTTTTCATGTGATATATCTTCATTGTGTGCAAATTTTTAAAAATGATTTCTAATAACTGTTCTTTGAGGAAAAACGAATATGGAAAAGAGAAAGTTTCCTTTTTTTTTAAATTGCAGTGCATGGGTCTTTGTGTGGATTGAAGGACTGCATATATGCGTAAATCCAAGCCAAATACTGGCCTCATGCGTATGCGTGGGTCTTATTTCCATGAGCCAATTTATTTTTTTAATATTTTTTTTAAATTAAATTTTTAAATTTTTTTTTAAAATTGATTTGTTAATAAAATTATATATTATATTTTCAAAAATTCAAAAATATACATATATATTTCATTAAACAAAACAATTATTGAAATTAAAATTTTTCATCATTTTTAAAGTTTATTGTAAAATGAAATGAAATGATGAAAACATAATTTATTATTATTTTTAACATAAAAATTCTTTTTTCTGATCCTCTAGATCATACAAAGTGTAGGAGGAGAGCATACTTCAGAAATTATTAATTTTTTTTTTAGATGTAAGAAATAAAGCTACCTAGTTACACTTCCCCGACAACGGCACCAAAATGTTTAGTCATTTTAGTGTTCTAAATTGCTAACATAAATTATCAACCAGGGTTAGTAAACTGATGAACTGTGATGCACTATATGTGCCTAAGTATCCATTTTTATTACTTCGTTGTTTTTAGTGTTTTATTGATGTTTTGGGGTTTTTATGTTTGATGCTTAGTATGCTACTCTATGCTAAAAAGATGAAGTTAGAACTATGTCAAAAGGGAGAAAATGAAATGTTAATAAATGAATTAAAACAGAGTTTCTTTGCAAATTCTGTTCCTAAGTAGAAAATGATGAAAACAAAGAGTACTAATCCATGGATATTACAGCTTTTAAATGAACATTCATGAAATGAAAAGTAACTCAAAACACTACAACTTAATCTGATTCGTTTAGTTAGAGATTTGTTGGAAGAGCTTGTGAAAAAGGTTAATTCTAATGCAATGAAGATCTCCTAAAACATAAAAGAAATGCTGAAACAACTTACAACATTACAACTAAATCTCATTCATGAGTTAGAGGTTTATTGGAAGAGCTTTTGAAAGAGATTAATCATAATGTGATAAGGATCTTCTATGAATCAAAACAATCAATAACTCACAATATTACAAATTAGTCTCATTCGTGAATTAGAGGTTTATTGGAAAAGCTTTTAAAAGAGACTAACTGCAGTATAATGAGGATCTTCTTTTTAACTAAATAACATAAAATAAAATGCTAATAACTCAGAATATCACAATTGAATCCCACTAATTTAATAGAGATGTATTGGAAGAGCTTGAGAAAGAGACTAACTGCAATATCATGAGGATCCTTTATCTAAGAAAATGACATGAAACATAATGCTAAAAGCTATGATTTTAGAAAGCAATCTAAGTAAGGAAATATGAAAAAACATAATTGAAAATAACTTATCTAGAAAACATGCAAAACCTTCTCGAATAGTCGGGGTCCTCTGCTACCAATTTGGTGAAATTCTTCAGCTCCCTAAAGTTGTAATCAAAACAACATCAAAGAACTTCTTTATTGATAAACTCACAAATATGCATCCCATTCCATCTTAAGCTTTGTTACAAGACACTCTATAATCCTTTCTCTTGTTCTCCTATTTTTCACTACCCTTGATAGGAAAAATCTTCCCCTATTTATACAAAAATATGAGTAGTTATCTCATTAATGAGAGTCCATGAATCTCTCCCTCTATCTCTAGAGTTACAATCAAAATAGGAAATGATAAGACACATGTCTTTTTAGAGTTTCAATACAAATAAGAAATGAGACACATATCTTCTTAGAGTTTCAATACAAAAAGGCAATGAGACACATGTCCTCATGATCCCATGATCTTCTCCACTCAAATTCGAATTTGGTTTTGGGAGGCCACATAAAGGTATTTTAGAAGCTTCCTTTTGACCTACACATGTCACAAAACTCATAACACATATATAGATATACGAAACTATGTTAATTTTCTAGTTTCTAATCATAAATTCACTTTAAACACATAAAATAAACAACTTTGGAAGACAAGGATCTTAACCCATATATTTATGAAAATGGTTACTTGATGTAGGGTTTTAGTTCAGATAGTTATGAAATGAGAGCTAAATTGTAATGACATAATGGAAATATGTATGAATATGGAAAACACTTTTGAGACTCAACACTTATGACACCTGGAACTCTCTGACACTCCCTATCACACACTCTTATTCATTCATTTTCATGCATTTTGACATAGTGTTCCCTTATTTTTCTCTAGCACTCACTAACACTCAACAAAGATTGGCACTTGGCACATCTTGGTATGCTTCCATAACACTCTAGCATGTGTTGGAACTATCTAGCATATATTGTCACTCCCTCCTTTGAAAACTTTGAACTCCATAGCATTAATTATAAATACCTGGCACATATTGGCTCATGGCACTTGTCAATTCTTGGCATGTGTTTAGATGCCCTAGAATGCCTTGGCATGGTTTAAGATAAAATTTATTTGAGATCAATTTGGCACTTAAGACACATTAGCACTTGGCCCTTGGCATGTATTGGCACTAGTGTTGGTATGCCTAACATGCCACTCTTGAAAAGGTAAGGTCCTTAATTATTAACCGTCATATGTCTTCATTTATTTTCATTTTAACTTGGTGTTTCCTTTTGTCACGTGACACTCCTTGACACGTGTTCGCATACCCTAACACCTGGCACATATTTTCATGCCTTAACCCATGGAACATATTGTCATGCCTATCATGCATTGGCATGCCTTGGCACTATCTGACACATGTTATCATACACTGACACTTCTTGTCATGCCCTAACATTCCCTAGCATGCCTTGTCACTCCCCCCTTGGCACGTCTGACACTCGTTGATGCTCCCCAACACACCCTCTTATTCATTCATTTCCATTCATTTTGACTCGATGGTTTATGTTTGATGGGGTGCATGTATAGAAATATTTCCTTAAGAGAATAAAAAAATTATGACACCATTACTGACATAAGTAATTGTGAGATTCTACTTGAATGGCATTAGGAAAATACACAAGAGATTTGAAGAATGACATTTTTAGGTTATTTTTTTTTATGGTGTCTGAATGGTAAGAATTGAGTGATCAATATTGTGATTTTATTTCTCATTAATGTGGTTATCCTTATGAGGGACTCATCTTGATAAAATGACAACCTTGTCATGCTTACCCTCCAACTCCCAATCTTCTCAAAATAAAGGCCAACTTGCACAGTGAAGGAAGGCATTTTGGTCTATGGTGTGTTGAGTGATTGGGTGAGAGTGTTAATGTACTATGAGAGGGACTGAACCATTTAATTTGTGTCCTTTATGGATGACATGTTGTAGGTGTGTCATGGAACCACATGGCCACTAGAAATATTGTGTAAGATATAGCCCAACATAATTAATGCCTTGAGAGAAATATGTGGAGAGGGAACAAAATAAATTATATTAGTTAGTCCACCAAAAAATATTTACTAGAGAGTGACACCATGGCGATTAATGGCACACATGGAGTCTTTTGAGCTAGGCATTTTTTTTTCTAAAAATTTGTTTGGAGTTTCACTGAATTGGTGGAATTCTAAAATTCATGACGTTGTAAATTATGTAGGAACTTTGTTGCTTTTGTTATAGAGGCAGAGGTTTGCAAGGAGAATATAGGGTTTGTAGGGTCTTAGGGGAAAAGAAGCACCAATTTATAGCTCTTTGATATACTAAATAGTATGGATTATATGATTATTTTATATGGATTATATGACATTGAATCCACCCATATATGGAAGTTGTTATATGTTAGAGAATGTAAGGAGATGGCAGTTAAACAATTTCTCTTATCCTGACATTATATTGTGATGTTTTGTTATTATTATTTTCTCTTTAAATTTATCTTTTCTTATCATAAAGATTAATGCCACTGAAAAAAATAGAAGAAGATGCAAGATGTAGGCATATTTCAGGGAAAAATCCCACTCTTTGGGGAAAACCCAGTGAGAATTCTTCCTTCAGTAGATTTAAGATGAGACGAACAGGACCTTTAGACTATAGATTTACTACATCAAGTCATCCCTTCACTATGTTAGCACCGAAATCTCCATGACACCGAGATATCCTTTTCTTACACTTAAACTCCATCCTCATTACCTTGACCAAGTTTGACATAGCAACATAGCACCGAGCATCATCATAACACTGAGCATCATAACTAAGATCACTAAGCATCATAACTGAGATCACCGAACATCTTCATAGCATTGAGTATCATAACATAACAATGATTCTGTGGTAGATCTATGTTAACACCGAAGCCTTGTTTTACTGTAACATCATAGCATGGAATTTACCCAAACCATAGCATAGATGGTTACTTGAATTATGTAATAGGATCGAGAGCTTATCCTCCAACACCGAACCTGTGATCATGATCTGAACTGTATATGTGGTTTGAAACTTCAAATATGTCCAAAATTCTATGGTATAAATGAAAAACTATACCCATGTATATATAGTTATTTTACATAGTTATTGAGTGGACATGAGAGTGTGAAGTGTTGTGTCTTGATTTGAGCTGACTTGAAGACTTTTTGAGGTCGACTTAAGGAGGAAAATTTGATGAATTGTATCACTTGACTTGAGGGTTGTCTTTGAAGTAGATTTTGAGGATGGTGACCTTGAAGAATATGACTTGATGGAGGATCCTTTTTACAACCTAATGTTACATGATTTAAAAGCCCAAAAAATGGATCAATTTAAATCTATAACAAGTAACCTTGAAGTCCACAATTGGGACCTTAATCTAAATATGACCCAAGCATGAAACCCATGCATTCATATGATAGTGTCCACCTAATAATTAATGATATGGGTCATATCATAGTCTAGCTAATGAGAAGAAAACAAAGTCCATGTGATCCAATACATGGTCCTCTTTTATCGACAATTTGGTCCCTTTGTCTGAAGATATATTATCTTCTTTGGAAATAGGACATAAAAAATTTGTTATATATATTTCAAAATTGAACACTATTCACCTATGTTCTTCTCCTTTATACCACATATGATGTGAATGTCAATTGTCATTTTCTTGACTTAAATGCTCTTTTTTTGTAAATGTGACCCTTGACTATGCCATGAAAACCCTCCAAAAAATTCTTAAATGATGGGAATTCCTATTCATGCGTGAAGCTAGTGGAATGTGACAAATCATCCAAGATACATCCAAATATTTGATTTGTGCCTTAGGGAATGTGAAATATACCCTAATCGAAAACATGCATTCAAATTTGTAGCCAAGTGCCCCAAATGTGATATGTTCCCACTTGTGCAATTGTTTTTCCAAATATGTGAACTCAATAATAAAACACCTTAAAATACATGAATTTCTCTTAACATGTGAAAGAAAAAGTAAATCCTTACCCGAGTCTTCCTTTGTTGGAAATTTGGGCTTTTTGTCACAAGATATTTCCTCTTCTTTGGAAAGAGGACATAAACAAGCTTTTAGATGTTTCTAAATGGAGTACTCTTTACCTATGTCCTTCTCCTTTACGTCATGTGATACAAATGACAATTTTATTATTCTTGGATATGGCATTCTTCTTTTATAGATGTGACCCTTGACTATGTCATGGAACCTTCCAAAATCTTCTTAAAGGATGGGAGCTACTCTTCATGCATGAAGCTAGTGGAATGTGACAATTTATCCAAAATTCATCCAATTATGTGATTTGGGCCTTGGGAAATGTGAAAGGCACACTCGGTGGCCAAGTGTACTAAATGTGAGATGTTTCCACTTGTCAAGTGTGCCTCCTTTTGATGATGAAATTGACACCCTAGTTGTGCAAGGCTCAAAAAGTGTCACTTTGCGTCAACTCAAGGTTGTTACCATTGTCAGCTTAGCAACAAATGAACTCACTTTGGATTAATTATTGAATCCTAGGGGTATCCCAAAGCATAAATTTATGGGGTATTTTATGTGACTAGATCACTAGCATTGAAAACCATGTCTACATTGGATGGTTAAACATCTTGATAATCCTTGTCCTATTGACCACAAATTTTTTATTCATTATTGGTTTCATCGCAACACCTCCAATAGATATTGATGGTGTTCATGAACCTATTTCTAGTTGTGATAAGGAGATTAGGAGCTCCCTTATCACAACCCATAACCCCTAATGAGTTTAATCCCTTAGCCAAGGGGGCCCAAGGGTGTAGTTGTAGGGGCATTGAGACCAAATTTGGGGGTTCATAACATTAGGAAAAGTGGAATGGCAAGACCAAAAATGTTGTAGGGGGGTATATTGTGGTGTATTGAACGGGGAAAGGGGACACACGGGTAGCATGGATGGGTATAAGTCAGAGGTGCAAGTATGGTTTACTATGATCTATAATTCTAGCATTATAGAATGAGAAGGGGGCTTAGGACCTAATTTCATAGGAGCCAGGGAACCTAGAGGGAAGTTAGCGAGATAAATTGATAGGGGAACCCCCAATAGTGGTCATAAGGGGATTAGGAGTTCAATAAGCCCTTAACCCATAACAATTGAATTTCATATCCCCTTAACTCCCAATCCATAACCCATTAACTCCTACAGTAATAACCCATAAACCCCTTGACTCATTAAATATTAAGACACTAACCCTTAGCCTATAATCAATGAACCTCGTAAGCCATAACTCCTTATCCTATTAACCCGTGACCCTTAACCCCTAACCCTTCACCCTTAAACACCTTAACTTATAACCCCTTAAACACCTAAATCCCCTAAATCTTAAGTCCTTAACTGCTAGATCCTATGACCCTAAAGCCCTTGGCCCTTAACCATTGAACCTTGAAGCCCTTAACCACTAAGTATCCAAGGCTGAAAATAACACCCCAAACCAACACATTGACCTCCTAGGAGAATTCTTCACCTCTAATTGAGCATATTGGAAACATTTTATTTTTAGAGAACTAGGTATTGGTGAAAAGGATATGTGTTTGTGGGTAATTCCATTATTACCATGTATACCAAACGTAGAAAAATAGGATAATTTGCAAAGCCTCGATCTGAATTTCTCATAATATCTACACTTCATGTTGATATGGAGCTTGTAGTGCTCTCTCACATAAGGGGTTGGAAATGAATAGTTCACTCTTAAAGACAAGGCCTCTCTATCCCTAATGCACAAGGAGTGAACCCTCAATATAAGTACTTTGTTTGTTATACAAACTCAATTTTATCAATGTAGACTACTATACATAAGAGAAAATAAAATGATATTATCCACATCAGTGCTTGAAATAACCTCAAATTAGCCATGAGAAGTGAGCCAAAGGGTGAATGTGGGGCACTATTAAAGTTACAACATGTTTAAATTCCTTTTACATTATGAGGTTGTTCTCCAATAGGGTTGAAGCATCATCAAAAGGAAGAATGGCACAGTTTTGTTGGGGAGCGATTAAATTTGTAACACAATTCAAGTGACTTACACCTCCAATGTAAATGACATCAATATATGTTTGTGTCAGGTTGTTAGAAAGGTTATTTATAGACAATACATTCAATGTACTTGGACTTCATCTTTTTAGGGCCTCAACTCTAACCTGGATTTTTATCAGGAACACTTCATGTAGAAATTATATGCACTAAGCATGCATATTTCACAGATCCACTTGATCTCACACTATTTAATTTTGTGCAAGATACTGAATCATTCCACTTGTTAATCTTTTGTGGAAAATTAATTGCACACACATGTAAAACATAAATAAAAATAATCGCACATAACACGGTTTTTTTTAGCTAGGAAAGCCTGAAGCTGAAAACCCCAACTATATATTATGTATCGTGGAATCATATGACAATCATCATATAAAGCTTATCAAGATCTCAGTATAATACAATCGTCATACACTAATCAGGAACAATCTTGCAAATCCATGCACTGATCTCGGCCTCCTGCTAGCTTGCCTCCACTATGCAATCCATGCTGAAGAATAGCTCTAAATGAATTCAAATTACTCTTGCCTTGACTGCGCAATCCTCATTGGCAACTCCAATGTGTGTGTGATGCAATCAATGCATCACTATAGTCACAACAGATAGTCTATCTTGCCCTTTCACCTATCTCTCCACTAGGTCTCCACCGGAACGCCATGCACTCGTAGTTAACCACCGTACCCGCCTGATTAATGATTTATTATTTTTGAATTAATTAAATAATTAATTCACTCCACTCTCATTAGTGTATCAGTCAGTTAGACTAGATACAACTAGCTCAACTGAGTCTAGCTGAGTTAAACTAAATACAACTCCATAACTACTTCTTCCAATTGTGTCATAACTTTGCCGCTTGAGTTATAACTGAGTCCTCCATGCATTAGCTCTAGTAAACCCTTGGGAATTGCGTAATTACCTCAGTCCACTGATGTGCCACATCTGTGTGCTGAAACAAAGTGCTCCAAGAGAATAAGTTGTTGTTTAGTGTCTGATTATTATTAAGAGCTAATAATAATCGACATGCATCTATTTTTAGATTGAAAATCTATAAATAGACATCACCCAATATTCTAAAAATAGAATTTCATCTATTTTTCCAACTTGATCAACCATTCACAAATAGCATCCTGCAACTTCTGAAATATGATAATCATGTCTAAAAAAGACTTGCACCAAAAATAGCCTGCGAGCCCACTTAATGAAGGCGACTCTTTTCACTAAGCTCATCATCTTGTTGAATCTAAACACTCCCTCTCAACAAGATAGGGATTATCCTTCACCCCGATCCTGCCTCTATGGTATTCGAATTTGGTCCTGGTGAGCACCTTCATCAGAATATCTGCATCCTGATCCTTTGTAGGAATGTACTGAAGCAACATGATCTTCCGCTGCACACAATCTCTAATATGATGATACCAGATATCAATATTTTTAGATCTATCTTGAAAAACAGGATTAATCGAGAGTTTAATGCAACTCTGATATCACAATGTATCACTGTGGGATCTAAATGTGAACCGAACAAACCAACTAGAATATTCCTCATCCAGATAGCCTCACATGCAGCTTGAATTGCTGCCATGTATTCTGCTTCCGATGAACTGAGTGCCATTGATCTTTGTTTCCTGCTATACCAAGAAAATGCCATATATTTGATATTGAAAATCCATCTTGATGTGCTCTTTCTGTCTGTTGGGCTTCCTGCCCAATATGCATCCGTGAAGCCATGCAACTTCACCTCATCCGTCTGTATGTACCATAAACCATAATCAAATGTGCCCTTGAGATATCTCAGGACATGCTTGCCTACCTTCCAAAAGAGCTTGGTAGGCTTAACCATCACTTGTGAAAGCTGGTTCACCGCATAGCATATGTCTGATCTTGTATTGGCTAAATACATGAGCGAACCCACCAACTGTCGATAAAAAGTGGCATCCACTACCTCTGCCGATGTAGCATCCTCTTTCTTCCAATTTCCTGGAAGAGGAGTGTCGATAGGCTTACCGCCTTGCATGTGAAACTTCTCCAGTATCTCCCGGGCATACTTGCCTTGAGACACAAACAGTTCACCTTCCCGCTTCCATATTTCCAATCCAAGGAAATAATGAAGGAGGCCCAAATCCTTCATCTCAAACTCCTTTGCAAGATCTGCCTTGCATGAGTGTATCAACTGCTCATCACCTGTTAGTATTAAATCATCAACATAAAGTAAAATGATTAAAAGCTTACCCTGCACCACAATCTGGTACAGCTTTGCATCCGCCTCACTCTTGGTGAAGCCAAGTCCAATGAAATAGCTGTCGATTTGAGTGTACCAAGCATGGGGTGCTTGTTTTAGCCCATACAATGCTCTTTTGAGCCTGCACACATGCGACTCGCTGCTAAAGATCTCAAATCCTTCAGGTTTCTCAATGTACATTTATTCCTCAATGATCCCATTAAGGAACACAATATTTGTAGGTTTTAACCCTGAACAGAAATTATCTACACACGAATCTTATAACAGAAAATAAACAATAGCGAGAGCATAAAACATAAAACAGATAAACACAGATATTTTCCCCTGGATCCCAAATTTGGACGACCAGCTTGATTTTTCATTATATTCCTTTTAGTGTTACAAGACATTTATATACATGCCGAAGCATACATAAACCCCAATACATTAACCCTGGATTAGAACATAACCGTAGTTCCCTTGACCAGATCTACAAAATACCAGGGGTCGAAAACCATCATACCCCAAAACCATGTGCAAACTCATGCACTAAACATGGGTGGGTCCGCATATGAGTGGGACCGCATACCAAAAAAAATTTCGCCGGGGCGCTGCCCCGAAACCCGACAGGTGACCCCCCTGCTACGCCCAGCACAACATACAACGCGTGGGGCTAGTCGTGGAAAGAATATAACACATACCCAACATTCTCCCACTTGTTTTCTTTCCACAGGGGGCCACAGGAGAGCTTAGTCATTTGGCAAATTCTTCAACACCCATTGTTTCTCTACACCAAGAGAACTTCTGAGTGCTTATAGATTTCGTCAATGCATCTGCAACATTCTTCAAAGTGTCCACCTTTACCAGTAACACCCTTTTAGCCTCAACCATATCTCTAACAAAGTGATATTGAACATCAATGTACTTTGTCTTTGAATGATAAGAAGGGTTCTTAGCTAAGAAAATTGCACTTTGGCTATCACAGTCTATTCTTATAGCTTGTTGTACCAACCCCATACTTGAACACAATCTCTGCAACCAAACTGCTTCCTTGCTTGCATGAGTGGCTGCTATGTATTCTACATTTGTAGTTGAAAGCACCACTATAGATTGTCTTTTACTCATCCAACTGACTGCACCTCCAAACAGGCTAAATACATACCCACTTGTAGATCTTCTTTGGTTCAGATCTCCAGCCTAGTCTGCATCAACAAAACCACAAATGTCCAACATTCTTTCTAATCCTGGTCTTCCTTGGTAGCAGAAGCCATAATCACTAGTGCCACGTAAATATCTGAAAACCCGCTTCACTGATGTCCAATGCTCCTTCCCTGGGTTTGACATAAACCTGCTCAATACTCCCACTGCATGTGCAATGTCTGGTCTAGTATAGACCATTGCATACATCAGGCTACCCACTGCACTTGCATATGGAACACGGGACATATCCTCCTCTTCTTCTTGTGTCTTGGGGGACACTGCAAGAATAGACAACTTTACACCTACAGGAATCGGAACATTCACTGGTTTACTATCCTGCATATTGAAACTCTGCAATATAGGCTCGACATACTTCCTCTAGTTTAGCCAGAGCTTCCTCTTTGCTTGATCTCTTTTAATTTCCATGCCCAAAATATAGTTTGTCGCACCAACATCCTTCATGTCAAATTTGGAGAACAGTTGGGTCTTAAAATCTTGGACAATTTCTTTGTTATTTCCAATCAACAACATATCATCCACATACAAGACCAAATAAATATCACGGTCACCAATTAATTAAAAAAAAACACAATGATCCTCCTTGCTTCTGGAGCCAAGTCCCCATATATAGGTATCAAATTTTTGATACCACATCCTTGGTGATTATTTTAACCCATACATAGATTTCTCTAACCTGCATACCAGCTCTTTCTTCCCCTTCACCATGAATACTTTAGGTTGTTTCATGTAGATCTCTTCTTCCAAATCCCCGTGAAGAAATGTTGTATTCACATCCATCTATTCTACCTCAAAATAAAATGCAGCAGCAATAGATAAAAGTAATATAATAGAAGTAACTTTGGAAACAGGAGAAAAAATATCACCAAAATCAATTCCCGACACCTGGGAATAACCTTTTGCTACCAACCGAGCTTTGTATTTCTCTACTTTTCCTTCTACATTCATCTTCTTTTAAACACCCATTTTCTCCCGATGGGCTTCCTTCCAGCCAGCAACTCCACCAGATCCCATGCCTCATTTTTGTGCAAGGATGCCATTTCATAACCATGGCCTCCTTCCAGAGTTTTCCATCCTCAGAATCTACTGCCTCCCTGACAGTTCTGGGATCATCATCAGTTATAGTTAAGGAAAAACCTGAACAGAAAGCATATGGACTATATCTTTCTGGTTGCCTTCTTTCCCGAACCGATCTTCTCAAAGCTGGAGTTTGTGGCTCTTCCTCTTCTGAATCTTCTTCTGCTGTAGAGTCCGATTCATCCTCCTTTAGCTCAAACTCTATCTTCTCAGGTTCCTTTGGTATGATTTCATGTTTAACAACATCTTTCACCTCTCTAAACACCACATCTCGGCTGTACACAACCTTCCTTGTTTCCAGGTTCCAAAGCTTGTAACCCTTAAACCATCCTTATACCCAATAAAGATGCACCTTTCAAATTTATTATCAAACTAGGTCCTTTCCTACTTTGGAACATGTACATATGCATCAAATCCAAATACCCTTAGATGTGAAAGATATGGTTTCTGACCAATCCATACCTCATGTGGAGTCTTATCCTCCAACACTGATGTAGGTGATCTGTTAACTAAGTAACATGCGGCCTCCACTCACTTCCTACCTAAACATGTCCTAACCCGCACCACCGTGATCTATTCTTGCCTTTTCCATCGTTGTCTCCGTTCATTCTTTCGCAACTCCATTTTGCTAAGGTGTGTATGGAGTGGTCTTCTACCGTGCTATACCACACTTCTTATAGAACTCTTCAAATTCCTTCTTGTAGAACTCCCCACCATTATCTGTCCTCAACACCTTTATCTTCTTCTCTGTCTGGTTTTCCACCAGAGCCTTAAATTCTTTAAATCTGTCTAAGACTTCACATTTCTTCCTCAAGAAATATATCCATGTATTCCTTGAGAAGTCATCTATGAATGAAACATAGTACACAGACTTACCCAGTGATGGAACCGACACAGGTCCAAACACATCACTGTGCACAAGCTCTAATATCTTGTTCGCCCTCTTAGCACCATAAGGAAAACTCACCCGATTCTGCTTCCCATATACACAATGTTCACAGAAATCAAAATTCAGAGAGCTATTAGACATACCTTCTACCATACCATTTCCATGCAGTATCCGAAGGCCCTTCTCTCCAATATGTCCAAGCCTTCATCAGCATGGTATTTTCTCCAGAGAGTTGCTTTCGACCTACTTTAGGAACCACATAATCGTTACACTCCATCAATAATAGTGCTACCTTGTAGCTTGTATGGAGTTCCAAATCAACTCCCCGCATTAATACCTGCCAGTTTCCCCGAACCATCTCAAGTGTGCATTCTTCAACACTATTTTTACACTCGCATCATCCATCTTGCATATAGAAATCATATTTCTAGCCAATGCAAGTACATGTAGAACACTGAAGTGTTCTAATCCTTCCACCTTGCAGCTTCAGCTTGACCTTTCCACGTCTGACGATTCTGGCCTTCCTATCATCCCCTAGGAAGACATCACCACCATCATATTTATCATACTCGCAGAACCACTCCCTATGGGGAGTGAAGTGAAAAGATGCACCTAAGTCAATCAACCATGACTCATGATCTACAAGTGTATTTGAAGAAGAAGCCAAATACACATCCCCACCTTCATCCAAGGTGGTTATTGCCTCTGCAGAAGGAGCATCATCAGATCCATTTCCTTTCTCAGGAGCTTTAGATCTACATTCCTTTTTGTAGTGTCCTTCCTTTCCGCATTTCCAGCATACCTTTACAAACTTTCTAGGAGATTTAGATCTCCCTCTGGATTTAGATCTCCCACTCGAAACCTTATTCTTGTTTTTTTTTCGTACCTTCCTCGTACAGATAAGGCATCTCCATTTTGACCCTCCATATTTCTCTGTCTCATTTACTCCGAGCGCCAGTTACCGAGACAATGTCATCAAAATTCAAGGTAGTTGTATTGTTACCTATTGCAATAACCGATCGTCCCACGCAGTCCTGGTAGAGAGAACAACAACCGATGCACTTATCTTCATCCGAGATTTTAATATCACCGGGGATGATACCGACTTACTACGTATTGAAGGCGTTCAAATGCTCTATCACCGAGTCTCCATCCTTCATCCTCAGGTTATACAGCTTTTTCCGCAGGAACAACTTATTCACCAGAGACTTAGATTGGTATAAAGTCCCAAGTTTTTCCCACAAATTCTTTGCCGTAGCTTCCCCAGATATATTCAACAATACTAAATCTGATACACACAACCGTATTGTGCTCTTGGCCTTCCGATCCAATTTCTTCCAGTCTTCATCTGACATTGTCATTGGTTTAGTACCTGGATCTACCGTGATCCACTGATCTTTATCCACCAGCAGATCCTCCATCTTGAGCTTCCACAACTCAAAACTCTAACCATTAAATTTCTCGATCTCTATCTTCCCGTTGCTCGCCATCTTCTTTCACCACAAGAATCAATTCCGCAGATCTCCCACTAAACAGGGTCTACCTCAGGCCTGAACAAAAAACCCTCAACAACAAAGGCGTCCCCTTGAAGCCGAAACAGCTCTGATACCAAATGTAGGTTTAACCTGAATAGAAATTATCTACACACGAATCTTATAACAGAAAATAAACAATAGCGAGAGCATAAAACATAAAACAGATAAACACAGAGATTTTCCCCTGGATCCCAAATTGGGATGACCAGCTTGATTTTTCATTATATTCCTTTTAGTGTTACAACACATTTATATACATGCCGAAGCATACATAAACCCCAAACCATTAACCCTGGATTCGAACATAACCGTAGTTCCCTTGACTGGATCTACAAAATACCACGGGTCGAAAACCATCGTACCCAAAAACCATGTGCAAACTCATGCACAAAAAATGGGTGGGTCCGCATATGAGTGGGACCGCATACCAAAATTTTTTTTGCCAGGGCGCTGCCCTAGACCCTGACTGGGGGGGTTGTCGCCCCCCCTGTGACCCCCCTACTGCGCCCGGCGCAATGTACAGCGTGTGGGGCTAGTCATGGAAAGAATATAACACATACCCAGCAATATTCACATCCATCTGATGAATGTGCCAACTTATCTGCGCTGAGAGAGCAAGGATGGTCCGTATGGAGAATACCATGCGACAGGTGCAAAGGTTTCTTCATAGTCAATCCTCTCAATTTGTGAGAAGCCCCAGGCAACAAATCTTGCCTTATACTTCTCGACACTCCCATAAGTAGCTTTCTTTACCTTGTAGATCCATCTTGATCCGACAACTGATTTCCCACTGGCCTTGGAACAATCTCCCAAGCACTATTTCTGACAATGGAGTCTTACTCCTCCACCATGGCATCTACCCATGTGGGCTCTTGCACTGATTCTTCGAAAGATGATGGCTTTTTCACGATACACTTGCTCATAAGATTCATGTATCCAGTAAATCAGTCAGGTGACTGTCTCTATCTATGCTATGATGTAGGGACTCTTACATTCTGTGATGCATCAAGCTTCAGTCTCTCAGCTTCTGTGGTACGCTTTCTGCCTTGTCTGATGTTTGGTTATGCATGAGTGGACTCCTCCACTCCAAGAATCTCCTCATGTGGCTGATCCACATCCAGCGGCTCATCTTTGGGAACAAGAAGTTCCTCCTCTGCATGCAAGTGTAGCTCCCTCTCAAGCGACAGCTTCATGGCTTTCACCTCATTGAATTTTATATCCCGTCACACAAATAGTCATCTGACTGTCTGGAAAATACACATGATAATTATGGGGTGTTTCTGTGTACCCCAAAAATATCCCAAATTCTGTAGTCGGCTCCAGCTTCTTCCTGGCGTCCTTCGTCACATGAATGTAAATAGGTGAGCCAAAAATCTTCAAATGAGAAATAGCAGGCTTCTTACCAATAAAAGCTTCTTCAAGTGTACTCATGCTAAGTACTCTATGAGGACAACGGTTTTGCACATAAACCGTAGTTTTGCATGCTTCTGCCCACAAGTGCATCGGTAGGCCTTGGTCATGCAGCATTGCTCGAGCAGCACCCATGATCGTTCTGTTCTTTCTCTCCGTGACCCCATTCTGTTGTGGGTTATGAGGCGATATGAGTTCTCTTCGAATTCCTTCTTTTCTATAGAATTTTTTGAATTCGCCCAAGATGTATTCACCACCATTATCGCTCCGTAGAGCTTTCAATTGCTTCCCTGACTCCTTCTCCACCAATGCCTTGAACTCACAGAACTTTGAGAACGTTTCACTCTTCTTCTGCATGAAGAAGATCCAGCATCTACGAGAATAGTCATCAACAAATATAACATAATACCTATGTTTTTCTATTGAAGCAACTAAGAAAGGTCCACACATGTCTGTGCGAATTCTCTCTAGGATCACCGAAGCACGGTTCTCCTTCTCATGAAAAGTGGTCTTCACAAACTTACCCATAGTACATCCTTTGCACTGATATAACTATGCAAGAGTACCCTTGGGAAGTCCAGTAGAAATATGCTGCAAAATATTCAAAGCACCATGGTGAAGATGGCCCAATCTCCTGTGCCATAATTTGCCCTCATCCTAGCTCACCACTTCTTCTGCTTTGCCCACCATTGCAGCGCAACTATCTACCTCTAGCTTGTAGAGATTCTTAATTTGAACCCCTATCTTCTTGGTTTGACCCGTTGTTTTATGGCGAAGGAAGGCTTTCCCCTCACTGAAAACAACATCATAACCTTTATCTTCTAGCATTGCGACCGAGACCAAGTTCTTCTTTAGACCTGGAACATGCATAAAATTCTTCAACAATAATGGATTACCGGACTCCCTCTTAAAGGTAATGGCCCCAATGCTAGTCGCACTATACCGACCATCATCGCCCATTTCTATATGCATCTGGAGGTCCCTCTCCTCCAAGTCATTAAACAACTCTTTGTCTCCCGTCATATGGAAAGACACACCACTATCAAGATACCACACCAATCCCATACAGCTTGAAACCAAGCATGTGATCAAGGAGAAATAAAGTTCAAATTGCGAGGCTAAGGCCTCTCCAGCTGCAGATCAAGTAGCCTTCTTGTTTTTCTTCTTCTGTGGACAGTTAGTGGCGAAATGCCCATGTTCGTGAGAGTGAAAACACTTCACATTGCACAAATCCCGCTTCTTGCCTTTAGCATCAGATTTTGAAGGATGTTTCTTCCCCTTCCCTTTCCTTGCTTTGGCATCTGAAGTGCAATTCTCTTCATCTTCATTCTTTGATGAAGATCCATCCGTGATACCCCGCCTTATCTCCTCTTGCACAAGATCCGACCAAATTCGCTCCCATCCCTGCAGTTTTTCTCGTCCATTGACAGAGTCTTCGTAGCTATTCCAACTCTTCAGAAGCCCAAGGAGAGACAAGCTGACCAAGTCTTCATCATCAAAAATAACCCCCACACTTCCTAGTTTATCCCTGTAGTGGACAAACGTCGTGAGGTATTTTGGAATATTGTCGCCTTTCTCCATTTTTATTTTTCTGAGCTTGTCTTTAAGCTCCAACTTCCTCTGGTCACTTCTACTTTGGAAAAAATCTGTCAAAGCCTTCCACATTAAGAATGGAGTGGCTTTCCCGTGAAGGCTAGAGACAATATGGTCCTTCACACCTTCCAACAGAATCCTTCTCGTCTTTGCTGTCTTCTTTTGCCATGCGTTAATTAATGTAACATCGCTAGATCCCGACTTAGGAACATCGCTATCGATGAAATCCTTCAGTCCATTATTCTCCAGCATTGCCTCCATCCTTTCCTTCCAGGCTATGTAATTCGAGCAACCATCAAGAGCATACTCCAATCAAAACCCATTGAAATCCATTTCAATGTATACTCAACTTCTACACCAAGAATCTTCGGTAGCAAATTCGAATTGTCCACCAACACAAACTCACTTTACAATTTCAATCTTCAATTAACAATGCTCTGATACCATGTAGAAATTATATGCACTAAGCATGCATATGTCATAGATCCACTTGATCTCACACTATTTAACTTTATGCAAGATACTGAATCATTCCACTTGTTAATCTTTTGTGGAAAATTAATTGCACACACATGTAAAGCATAAATAAAAATAATTGTACATAACACAATTGTTTTTAACTGGGAAAGCCTGAAGCTAAAAAACCTAACTATATATTATGTATCATGGAATCATATGACAGTCCTCATACAAAGCTTATCAAGCTCTCAGTACAGTACAATCGTCATACACTAATCAGGAATAATCTTGCAAATCCATGCACCGATCTCTGCCTCCTGCTAGCCTGCCTCCACTACGCAATCCTTGCTAAAGAATAACTATGAATGAATTCGAATTAATCTTGCCTTGGCTGCGCAATCCTCATTGGCAACTTCAATGTGTGTGTGATGCAATCAATGCATCACTATAGTCACAACATATACTCTATCTTTCCCTTTCACCTACCTCTCCACTGGGTCTTCACTGAAACTGCCATGCACTATAGTTAACGGCTATATTGTTTAGTTGATTAATGAGTTATTATTTGTGAATTAATTAAATAATTAATTCACTCCACTCTCACTAGTGTATCAATCAGTTAGACTAGATACAACTAGCTCAACTGAGTCTAACTGAATTAAACTGAATACAACTCCATAACTACTTCTTCCAACTGTGTCATAACTCTTCCACTTGAGTTATAACTGAGTCCTCCATGCATTAGCTCCACTAAACCCTTGGGAATTGCATAATTCCCTCAGTCCACTGATGTGCCACATCTATGCACTGAAACAAAGTGCTCCAAGAGAATAAGTTGTTGTTTAGTGTCTGATTATTATTAAGATCTAATAATAATCGACATGCATCTATTTTTAGATTGACGATCTATAAATAGACTTCGCCCAATATTCTAAAAATAGAATTTCATCTATTTTTCCAACTTGATCAACCATTCAAAAATAGCATCCTGCAACTTCTAAAATATGATCATCATGTCTAAAAATAGCATCCTGCAACTTCTAAAATATGATCATCATGTCTAAAAATAGACATAGTCTAAAAATAGACTTGCGCCAAAAATAGCCTACGGGTCCACTTAGTGAAGGCGACTCTTTTCACTAAGCTCATCATCTTGTTGAATATCAACACTTCATGCAAATGAAAGGGGGGATTTTTGTTTAACCACATACACACAAGAGTATCGAATGCTGCCCTCCAGATCCCCCTTGGTGTGTTCAAAGTGGGTTTACATTCGTGTCAAGTTGAAACGAATCATAATGACCTTCCTCTTCTTAATAAAATCTACTAGCGTTTCCATATACAAGAGACATAATTAAAGCATCACCTCATTTGTATATGCCTCCATTTATTATGAGATTCAAGGGATGTTCTATTGTCTTTATCAACATTTGGAGGATTCTTTATCTAAATTTTTTAAAAATATGTCTAGAAATTTTTATGAGGGAGGTACTTGGATTTAGATCTTTATATAAGTCCTTATGAGGCCTTCCCCTTTAGAACTCTTCCAAGGGGGTCACCTTCTTTCATATTGCCTTGCCTACTTAGGGCCAAATTTAAAAACCAAGATTTAAACTTCTTCAACTACCAAATTAGTGAGGCATCGTACCTCTTCTTGAACTTAACCTTAGCAAGACATATTTCTTCAGAGATACTTTAAGGATTTCCCACCATATATCACAAGTTGGATGTCATATTATCTATTACCCCATTTTTTATATGAGCTTTTAGAAAATATTTTAAAATTTGATTATCATATCAACCCCTACGATTCCTGTCACATTGATAATTTTTCATCTAAGGTATATGAATCTATATCTAATTCACGAATGTATCATTGGTTTGATGACACCTTGCCTTAGCCATATAGGACACTATGTGTAGGAATAAGCTCCTTTAGCTACCACATTTAGTTGGATATGTATGATCCATGTGTATATGATATTATGTCCAATGTGTACTATGTTTCTTGTGTTCACTTAAACACCTTGTTCTAATTGTTCATTGTTTGGCTATAAGTTTTAATCTAAGTTATTCCATCGTGTTTCATAATTTTGCTCAGAGAAGTGTGTCATCTTGATGGTTTGGATATATTCTTGGTGGTTTGTGTAGGTGCTATACATTGATCTTATTGTACCCCTTATTTCCTTTAGTCAAAATTTATCCCATGTCTCTCTTAACAACACATGTGAAGGCCTTATAATAGGATATTTTTAAGCTCTAAGTGAACTTCCTAAAAAATAAAAGGATTCCTATACCTACTTAAGTTTATTGATAACATTATTCATATATTTAAAGATATTTTTCACCACCTAAAAGAAACCGACTCATGTCCATTTTCCCTCATATGAACATTATTACTTATATTAGAGGTATAATATAATTTTGATTAATACCCTAATTAGATTAACATTATTTTTACTCACATGGAAATAAAAATTTATGAAAACCTAACCGACCATAGAAATTTATTTGACTACTTATTAAAATGTAATTTTAAAAACTATTATCCCACGTATATTCTCCTTGCCAAACCCCTTGCCAAGTTTGGGACAGAGTTCGTTGCTCCTTCTCTACTAATAATTTTTATGATTTCACAACAGATTCCATACATTTCTTTGACATTCAATTCTTCTATCCACTAGACTAGATTTTTAACTCAAACTTATTATATCATATCTCATTTCACTCTTTTTCTATCATTATTTGAAATATTCTTCTCCTGATTTGGGGGCTTTCGCTGCAATTCAGAGCAGAAAACATGTTCAATAACTTGGAATTTGGCTATGGTAAACTATATTAATTTGTCATTGTCCTTCAGCCTTTGCCTTCTCACCTTCATCCAAGAGGCTTAATTGATATTGCCGCTATGGTGAAAATCCCGCCAGTCAAGTAGAAAAATATACTAGTCTTCCTGGGATGGATGGTTGGGATCCATGGATTAAGGAATGAATAGATAAAAAAGATGTTCTAATGTGTTATGATTAGTAATTATTATTAAGTAGTCGAGGGCGCGAGCTTCATCTATTTTATTTGTGTTTTTGGTGGTTATAGCTTCTGCATATGCATGTTCATACCCTTCTCGGTCTCTGCTACAACCCCGATCTGCTTCAATCTACTACAACCTCGATTTATTTATATGGTAATCGATCTACTTCTTGGGATTTGCTAAAACCTCTTCATGCCTTTGGAATTTTTCCCATAGAGTATTAATTATAATGTGTAACCGACCCAACCATCCAAACTGGGTGTTAGCTACCTGACTGGATAAATTTGGGGCATTCACCTAGCATTGGTTGGATTAACCTTTCCATTCCTTAGTGGTTTAATATTTTCACCCTCCATCTCCTCAAAGTTGTTTATCAAAATACCTATGGCTTCTGGCAGGCGCGAGAAATTATTCACGAACCAGTGAAAGGCATCGTCAGATCTGTCCTGAACGGGATTCGGCATATCATTGGCGGGAATCAGCATAACTCCTGGTATCTCTATGTTAAAATCCACATATTTAAAAGAAATCTGCATCAAGAAAATTTTAGGAGTTAATGTTACCAGGTCGGCTTGCTAATTTTTGGGAAAAAATTCCATCACTTAATATTTTTTCTAAATTTTAACTTGCATCTCAGACACCAGTTTGGGAAACCATAACATGACAGAAAGCGCAGAAGAAAGAGAAGGGAAAAATATGTAAGTGGGTATACAAAGCTTGGTAGTCACATATAACATGGTGGAACAGAAAAAATCAGTGATAAAAGCAAAGACGATTGAGACATAGTCTTCAATATGCAAGGATCTGAGAGCACTCTCTACGAATCCTTTCGAGTTCTCCAAGAGCTTTGATACAAGGGTTTCCACCTTCATGTGATGTCCCTCATCTTCCTAGATTTCCACATGAGGGAGCTGGAAAAAGCGGATATCGAGATCCTGTGAGGACTTTATACGCTCAAAGTAAGCTTTTTGCATTGAAGGACCGAATAAAATCCATTTGCATGTAATGAATGTAACGGTGAATCCATGGTGTTCCGAGAGGTGCTGGGTGAACTTAGTGAATGGGATAAGATGGCCCATTCCTCCGCTGGGAAAAATGGCGACATGAGTCTTTTGGTTTCCCATTCTCACTGCACTTATCTTCAGAGGACATCACTGCTGCAACTACACTTCATGAAAGTTGCCTGCCATTAGCATTTGGCATGGATCCATGTATCGTCTGCATATGGAGATAAAATTGCACCCTTCGAGAACTCTGAGAGGGAGAGTTTGTATGGATTCGTTTGAAAGGTATTTTCTGATCTTATTTCTAAGATTTTTTATTATTAAAATTTCAAAGGATTTAAACTTGTATACTGAATTATGGAGAAGAAAGAAGGGTTATTGTTGACAACAGCTACAAAAAGGGCCGAAATGAGTTCAAATTATTAGAACAGAAGTGTGTCTCAACTTAATTTTCTTCCTCTTTGACTTGCAAAAAAGAAATTTCATGCAATCATGTTTCTCCTACCCATTTGAGTGCCGTAATGTCGTCTCCCAACTATGCCCTACCTCTTCTCTAAACGGGTTGATCTCCCATTACTTATAGACACAATGGAGGTATACCTTCTATTCTTAAGGTCAAGTGCTCTTCTCTCTCGATATAATGAGTTTAACTCACTGAAACAACTGCTCTTCTCTCTATATAATGATTTTAACATGCTAAAACAACTTAGAATTGATTCCACTCAACCGAGAAAGGTCTAGGTCATTTATGTACGCATATAAATGAATAAAATGCTTTAATCATAATAGATAAGTCTAATCAGTAGGCTTGACCAGTCTCTATGAATGAGACACAAGAGATACGAATTTATTTAGGCTATATGGATCTTACAATGTTCCTGGGCGAGCTTATTCCAGGGTTCTAGCCAATCTAACAAGGCTTTGTTTCCATCATGGAAATGCTATTTGAACTGGAATATGAGAAAAACAAGCATGACTAGGCTCCCCGTAGCAAGTCAACAGAAAGCTTCTACATTCCTACATCATATCCTTCGAGTAGAGAACATCCATTGCCATAAAGAAAATGGATAACATATTTTGAAAAGGGGGATATGTTTAGCCAAGGTCTGTTGATGCTTGAGGCTTTTCTTCTAGTAGAGTACAATTTTCCAATGACAAAATAGATCAACATTATCGATCTTATCATCATTGTTTTCTACGAAAGTCTTCTTCTATGTTGAATAAAAAAAATATATACAAGCACCATTTTTCTAATGTGATATAACTAGAAATTGCATTTAGGACATTTTTTTTAAGTAATTTCCCTTAGGCTATTACTGAAAGAAATATTGGTTTTTTTATTGCAAACAGTGCAAAGTATGAAGTATGTTACTTGTTCCTTCAAATTCAAAGCGATGATATTCGCAATTATGAAATATGTCGAATTTTAACATACGATTCTGACAATTTGATTGCAGCGAAAATATATGTAGACTCTTGCTATGGTTTCATCAAAGCCACCAAATTCAAGTGTTACAATACCAACTATTTATAGTTTAGGGAAGTCTCCTTAGGAGACTTATATAGTTTTCTGATATTCTCGAGGTTCTCTTGAAGTATTCAACACAACATGAACTTCTACTTCATCTTTTACTTCTAAGGTGACATCGAACATTAACAAGTCTCTATATGATGGATCTCCTTCTAATAGGAGAGACAAAGAAAATGAGGAGAATAATCTAAGCCTTGAACTTGGAAATTGTTCACAATCTGGAAGATTGAGGGGATCGGTTGGTAAGTGGATGGCATTAACAAACATTGACTCTGTAAATGGCATTAGAAGTGAGTCAACAAATGATACTTTATTGATCGAAGAGTTTACTTTAGGTATAGGAGAACAATCAGATATCTCTTATGGAGGACCCCAATATTACCAAAATGAAGTGGGAAACACACAAGTAGTGGCTGTGGCATTTCTCAAACATAATGGGAATGAAAAAAGATGAAAATAAAATGTAGAGTCTTTAGGCACTGGACAAATCTTATCTGAATCTAGCATGGTAGAAAGGAAGCATCACGAGGACTGGTTGTTAAAATAGATGTAGGGACAGGGAAACCTCAAGGTGTGGGTGTAAGGACATCAGATGAGGAGGTACGAGGTCAAACTTAAAAGGGATCAGGAAGCTCAATGAGGACATCTGATGGATTTGATCACGGGAGTGAAACATCTATTCAACAGGTTTTAAAGGACTTAAAGGAAGCATTGTGCAAGTTACAACAGGATTTTTTTGTATCAAATGCAACCAAACCAGATTATCCTATTGGATATTCTAGTGCTGGATTTTTCAAAATGACTGGCTACTCTTTGAAAGAAGTTATTGGAAGAAACTGGTGTGCTTTTCTTCTTGCTCCCTATTTCTATGTATGTGTGTATCTGTCTTTTGTTCTCTTTCTATGATTAGATATTCATGTGAGGATTAACGTAATATCTTTGAATGAATTAACATGCTGTACTTCTAGAAATTTGAAAAAAGGTTCACAAATTTCATTAAACATTATTATCATCGGTGCTTACAAAATCAAAAGAAAATAGAAGGGATGGCCTTAATGTTCAACTGATTGTTGTAATTTGACTCACTAAATCCTTAACACAAAGAATTTTTTAATACATATTTCCTATTATGAATTTCACTAGAAATATACCCTGAGATATCGCTAATAAGACAATAGACAAAAATGCAAACGTGTTCCCTAGTTGCTTGTTTTGGTTACCATATCCCATAACTGCTTGCAGAAAATGTGGGGCAATCACTAAGTCAATTAATGTCAATATTGAATCGATATATTTTGGCTTCATGAAGTGTTATGCATAGATTTTTTGATATTTTTTTTGTTTTATTGATAGGATGTTTCTTGAGTACTTATCTTCTCTAAGGATCCATGTTATAATGTACAAAATCAAGAATTAGTACTAGTCCAATTCTCATTTATAGGATTCCATATCAAGTCTCAACTCCATTTCCCCACTTATTGTATATGTTGCAGATACACCAAGGTCACCAGGGAAACATGTTCCAACAAGGAGTAGTCATAATCATTAATCAATTCTTACACTTATTATGCATTGGAGAAACTAGTGCAAAGACAGGTTATCTGCTGTACAGCTAGATTGTACAGAGAATGTGGGCACAAAGGGTGTTTCAACTCTCTCGGTGCACAAATCCACATCCCTTTACCAACCATACATATATTGTGTGCCTCCAGTGGTTGAAATACCCTCTCCACACTACACTGATCACGGATATAGATGCACTCTAGTGGTATAATGATACTAACCTAGTCTATTAAACCCCAATAGACCAAAATAGAGTTTATAGATATGGTTAAAATATCATCTATCCCTCTATATATTTATGCAACGTTAATAAGAATCCACCACATGATCAAATAAATCTCCATAAAGTGTGTGGTAGGAGAAAGAGCCATCTAAAATGTGCTGAGAATCAAACTAGGATTGGTTTTGATAAACTTCTACCAATATAAAATTGACTACATTACCAGTTTAGATGAAATTATATAGGATTAATCATTAATCACAAAAGCTTGAACTCATAAATACATTATCAATATTACTATGGTAGTGATCCGATGCCATTTACTTTGTTTTCCATCGAAGCTGTGGTAGGTGAACTTAATAGAGGGCTTCATTCCACTTCTCTACTCCTTCACTTCCCACAGGACATTGTCAAAGCCTCTCAGCCCTCCTGCATTCATTCAGATCACCAAACTACACATATGTTACCTAAAATATTAGTGCTCTAGACCTCCACAAACAAACATACATATACAGAAAGAGAGATATTTTATTCCTGAGTAGTGGTTGTTATAGGGCTTTGGTTAGCTGAATAAAACATGCATGTAGAATAGAAAAGGAAGGAATTCACCATGGAGTGTGTTGTTGCCATCATTCTTAGGCAGCTGATATGTTTTCCCATTTAGTGTGAATTCTCCATCCTTGATACGGTTGGCTACATGACCCACCAAGGCACCAAAGTAAGGTCTATTGGAACTCATGTTCTGCATTAATAAACAATCTCATATCATCACAAAAAAATCCACCATATTCCCCATGGTAACACATGCATTTGAGATCCATTCCAATATGTAAGTAGAAACTATAAATTTATCTTAAGCATATGATGAAAGTACAAATTTCCAAAGGGAAATGCAAATACATACCATGTATGAGGCAAGATTGTCATAGACAAGAAATACATCTCTTAGATGGCCCGAATGCATAAATACCAATACTGATGAACTAGATCCCTCTGAGTAATTCATTATGGTGAAGCAGTTGAAGGGTAGGGTTTAGGGATGATTACCTTTAGCACCAGGGAGAGCGAGGGAGACAATAGTAGCTCCATAGTTGGTGAGATTTATATGCAGATCACCCCTGCGAAGTTGAAAGAAACTTGGGGCATTGATCCTTTTGTAGGGATGACCATAAAAATCCAACTTGCCTTTCCCTTCCAAATTTCTTGGATTCAATTCCCATTTATTCCCTTGACTGCTAGCATGGCATTTTCAGAGGTGAATGAAAACCTAAATGCACCAAAAATTCAAGAGAATGGATGACACTTTCACCATCATCGATTGATTGACTGATCAAGGGATGGATGGATAAGCTAAAGTAGAACATTCAATGATATATATATATAGAGACTCACATACTCAATACTAGGCTAGGGTGTGTCTATATGCCTTAAGATAAGGTCACAATGTAAGATATAACATGGACTGTGTGCAACTACAGACAACCCATGCACTGTGGCTACCAAAAAATGTAATCTTTGGAATCTAAACATGTTACATTTTGGAGTTTTTGTCTTAGTATCCCAAATTTTTTATTTAAAATGTAATTTTGAATGCATATATGGATTCAGCACCCTAAAAAAACCTTAGAGTGGTACAATTTTGTTGTTTGCAAATTGAAGGACCTAAACTAATGCAACATGGTTTTGTGGATGCCATTTCTAAATTTGGGCTAGCCAAATTCCTTTTTGACCTTTTCTAGGTTGGAATATTTTATCACCTATATAACCAAGTAATTTTCTACCACCTATATAACCAAGTAATTTTCTATCACCTGTATAACCTTGCCTTTTTATAAAAATATAGGTTCCTACACTCAAAGAATTGGCTTTTCTTGGCCATGGGGTGATTAGAATTTTGAAATTATATAACCTTTTGGATGATTATAAGATCCAATTTCTCCATTGCTATAAAAAGGGCTTGAACTGAGTTCAAATTATGGTTTTGGGTGTAAACTGTTGGTCAGTTGGAACCCATTTATCAACTACACTGTCTAAGTAAAGCCTAGATAATATCTAAGATGAGGAGGCTGGACATATTTTAGGCTGAGGTAAAACATACTCAAGCTAATGGTCAAACATAAGGTTATGCATATACATGTGGTTCAAGGTCTTCTTTTCTCATGTAATTCTCTATGAATTAAGGAATGTATGTTTCCAAGGAGGAACACCTGTTGGTCTAGGATCTGATACACCCAACAAGTTACTAGGAACACCCAACATATTACTAGGATCTGATACATGCTTTACATTGCTAGGATCTAGTCTAGGAAAACCCAACAACGAGAGGTATATCCACAAACCACTCCAAGTAAGATATGAAATGAGCACTTGAAATCCCTCTGAATACCAAAGCACTCCAATGTTTATACTAATATACTGATGTCCAATTCAAATGCTACTTAAGGATTTCACAAAGTTTCTAGTGCCTTTGTTCAAGGGTTCATTGTAGGTTTCCAAGGGTTTCTACAAAAAAAATTTCACTAGATATTAACAACCCTTATGATATTTTTTACCACCACCATTTCTGCCACAAATTATCTGTAAGGTGAAGACACATGAAGATTTAAATTGGTTCCTTCTTGAAGGAAATATGACAATTGTTCTAATTGATGGGTATTTAGAGTTTTATTGCTGGTTTTAATTTGCTTACAATGACCATAGATGTAGTCACAAACAAGTACTGAAGATTACTATTTTTCACAAGGCTGAAATGTTGTCTGAAATACCTCAAATTATCCCACAACAATCTTCCCAAAAACCCCACATCATTGTTGGAAACATATGTTGATTGCACCTGTATTTTTATATTTGTTTTCATGCTTCCCTATCTATCCAAACATTGGTATCAGATCCATAATCGTGTTGTCATTAACCCTAGTTCTTTTTGTTGGTGAAAATTTACCACAGTTGGAGGTATCAACCATTGGAAAGACCAACACTATTTGGTTCCGTAGAACCACCAATAAAAGGATATATCTATTGTTGTATCTTCAGTTTAGGGCTCTTCACATGCTTCCATCGAATCTATGGTCATTTTCTTCTATATATCATTTTCATATTGCCTCATAATCCTACACGAGTATGTTACATGACCTCACATCCTCCCAACAAAATTTGATCTTATATGTTGAGTTATATTTAAGCTTGGATGGTGATATGTTTTCTTTGTTTGGAGACCACGGAGGATGAAAACATGCTACTAAAAACTGTTGTATCATAACAAGATTATTGATTTCAAACTTTTCATGGAGGCTACTACCAAATACTGCAATAAGCGAGACTTTCCCATGATAGTTTTGGAACCTTAAAACCATGTTAAAATTGTTTGGAACATGTTCCCTAAAACTAAAACAAATGCTACAAAAAAATCACTATAATGTGATGAAATTTCTAATATAGGACTTCTCTACTGCTGCTCATATGCTGTCTGAAATAATCAGGATGAAATTTACAACCTAACTACTCCTAGTCTAGTATGCAAAATCCAATTCCTAGCATGAGGAATATGGTGAAACCATTGGCTAGGTTACATGTTGGTAGTGTATGTTATGTTGATATATTACTTTTTCTTTTGGTTAGAAACTGGGAACTTCACCACAACATCATACCAATATGTAAAATCTGAATTAATTGTTGTGAGACAACTAGCATCTAGGATATTTGTTTCTATCCCATACTTTTCCATCAACATCTAAGTTTTATTGCCTATGCATGTGTTGAATGGAGTAGCTATTGTGGCATCTTTATGATTGTCTATGTCAAACATACAATTCTGACATGTCTTCTCTTTTGTATGCAAGGTATTGCTACATTGCATTTGCTAAGGATGCATGTTCATCAAGACAAGTCAAATACTTCAAAATGTTGGATGTGTTTTGTATTATTGTTCTAGAACATATTCTCTTTGTCTTTGTTTTGTATTATTTTTCCAGAACATATTCTCTTTGTATTTGTCTTTATTTCACACGTTTTTTTAGGATATTTGAGTGTTTTATGTTATTTTAAGTTTTTGGCCCTAAAATTAGTGATTGAAATGCCAGATAATCACTTTATAATTGTGGATTTTCTTGTCTATTTGAATTCTTTTATATAAGCAATCTTCATAAGTATATATTAAGTATATCTTCTACCCTTAGCTCCATTTCAAAGTATTGTAATAATTTCTAAGGACCTCTTCTATTCCTTGAATCGAGGTGGTGGATTCCCCATCCTGCTGAGGCCTTTCTCTTTCATTTAGTCCTTCATTTTCCATTGAATCTGATTCAAGAGATTCTCCCACTGGATCTCCCTTGGTGGGATTCCTGTGCTGAGATATCTACATTGCCCCTTTTCATCGACTCGGAGCCTTATCCATTTCATCGAATATTTAAGTGTGGGAAATAGTGTAACATGGCTAGGTCTTTTATCTTGACTTAAAAGTTCAACTCCTTCTTATATTGATAAAAGAGAGGGTCATAAGTCGTCAATATTTGTATCATGGCTTGTCCATAACTCCCTCTGAATATAGGGAAAGTGACCATGCCAAAGCATAATCACCGAGCCATCTGAAACCTAACCCTTTTCCTTAGGTCTATGTAACAAAGTCATCAACCATAATCTGCTGCCATGACTAGAATGTGTCAAAAAACATTGGTCAAAAATAATCATTATGACATATTGCCGGTAGGTTTTATGGCTTCCTCTGAAGCATAGCTTGATGAAATTTTTATGTGAGAGACTTTCCACAAGGTGTCCACAAGGCACTTGCAATAAAAACCTTCAACGAAGCTTGTCTCAGAACATAAATAAAAATTTATAGAATTATGATGGTCCATCTTCAACCAAAATGAATAAATAGCTCCATTATCCTCCTTTTCTAGATGACATTGATCAATGAATTAAATTACCCAATCCATGATATCTAGTCATCCATATTCATAAGATTTTCTTTCATAGGATTTTGGCTTAATACATCAAGGAGCCCAATGACACAGTCAAGATTAGGGTCCTTACTATTCCTTCTGCTTATAGTTCTTGTCAAAGCATAGGATTTAATATGCACTTTCTTCAAAGTACCTTTGATTTTGTGCTGATAAGGGCTAATATACGAAATAGCTCCAAAAACTACCATGTACTTTTTATCCTAGTGGCGAGACCAAGGTAAATGTGTTGCATAAACTTCCATTGCTCTTGCTGCTAGATAAAGAGGTAAATGTTTGCTTCCATACACCATCATTGTTCCGTCAATTATTACTATATAAAATACTACCATTATTGCTTCAAATGAGTACTATCGTTGCTCCTTCATTCTGCTTGCACTTCCCTGAATAGAAACATTATGTTGGTAGCTTAACCCATCAAGTTCTTGTATTAAAGACAAATATATTGTCTTATTGATTATTCTAGCATCTCTAAACTTAAATTCTCTTGGTATAGAATCATATATAGATCAAAAAAACCTAAAAAAACTGGCCTACTATAGTATGTTATGTATGTGTTAATGATAATTACACTTCAAGTATCTTGCTATCACATGGATTAGGTTAGTTGATGCTTTTAAGACCCCTTCATGTATTCATTCAAAAGCAAACTTTAGGAATTTGTTCTTGAGAAACAATCACACATCTTATTCTCTTATAGACAAGGATCTCCATGGTTTTCAATCATGGAAAAAAAAACGCAGATGTTAGTGGGATCTCCAAATTCCGTGTTGGATGATTTTAATACCAGTGATGATTATGATTCCTTGTCAGATAAATAATGTCACAAATCAAATTTAAAAAAAAAGCAACTCAAGAATGAAGGTGAAACTATTGCTTTATGTCCAAGTGAAGTCACCTGAACACCTCAATAGGATAAGGTGTTTAAGTCTAGCAATATGTCCTCTACTACAATAGATATGCACAATATTCCAGTGTCTCCATGTTTCTCAGCTCAAAAACATTGTGTTGTAAAACCAATTTTCTCTTCAAGTTCATCAGTAGATGGTAAAAGAACTACAAAAACTTCTTCTCTGAGTGATAAAAGGGCCTCAGAAGAATCATATTTAGGTATTTGCAAAACACAGACAGATGATAAAACACCAACACACTTAGAGAAATTGATGACCGAGGGAGATGAGGACATTCCAAAGTCTTCAAAGAAACTAAAACATTGAGGGATAAAATAAAGCCAAGGAAAAGTGATTCTCTCAATCTGTTAAATTCAAATATGATATGTTCACAAGGTACCCCCAGTTCTATTAATAAAGTATTGAGTAATATGCCTAGTATTCATCATGCATGTATTATGTAGCATGTTTAACCTAATCATAATAATTTCCAAAATCCAGTGAAAGAAAACACTTCACATAGTAGAAAGAAAAAGAATTCATCAAGCAAGGAGCATGTTGTGGGTAAATGGAAAAAGCAAGTTATGGGGATTAAGACCCCCACAACAAGGGAAAAAGTTGGTTCTAAATCCAAAGACAACACAACTGTTGGCTCATCTAAGCATTCTGGTTCATCCACACTTAAGGAGAAATTAAATTGTCTACCCTAGATGTGGATCCATATGCCTTTGAACGAAAATTTAAACAAACACCCTAATATACATGCAAGACAAATGAAGCAAGACTAAACAACAAATTAGATTTGTCATATTTTTCTTCTCCAACACAATGAGAAAGGCACCATCCCCTGGATGCAAATATGTAGAGATAAAAATGATTCAAAGGTTAGTATTAGAATTAATTCCATTTTTTACTAGCAGATAATTGAACACATTGTTTTTTTCCAATGTTTTGCAATCTTAAAGTGAACTAATTACTGTGTTATTGTTTGGTGTTCACTGCTAAAAATAGATACTCTTACTGTGATAAGCTTCAATTTTTTTTATTTGTTGGTTGTTGTCATGTTTGAGTGCAAAAAGACAAAGGTCCTAATTATAAAGTCACCCAACATCAACAACATTGAGATTTTTCTTTCATTCAACCTGTAACATATTACATATGTCTTCATCAATGCTCTTCTTCCATATGAATCCACTTATGACATTTCCTTTGCAATATTTGGTGCATTTTCAAGTTATAGGTCATTTGTAGGCGATAAATGTCTTCAGAGTTTCAATTATAATTGAGTATTCAACTTAACATATTGAGTCTATTATACGTAACTATTTTTCCCTTCACTTACTTTTTACAACTTCCATAACCACTAGGTAGGGACCTGCAATGTCGATCAAGTTTTGTTTGTTTAGTAAAATATTTTCGAGACTTTAATTTATTGAAAGTTGTATAATTTACAATCTATGAAGTTTCATGATATAATTTTTAACATTATAATTCTTTAAAGGGTGCTAGGTCAATGGAAGAGCACCTGCTTTACAAGCAGAAGGTTGGTGGTTTGATTCCATCGGGCCCTGATATTCTTATGGAATGAAAACAATCAATTTTTGGTGATGGAGGCTCCTTTGACCATCACCAATGAGCTTATGGTGATATTTTTAGACCCTCACCAAAATATGAAATGGTGATGGTCAACTAACGCCTCCATATATATGCATCAATAGTGACGACCATGAAAGGTCCATCACCATATATCATTGTTTTTTATATGAAATGGTGAGGGTCAATGTTTGTCATTATAGTCATTATTCATGATAGACCTTGAAGTCACCAATGAGCTTATCATGACATTTTTTGACCCTCACCAAATATGAAATGGTGACGGTCAACGAGCATCGCCATATATATGCACCAAGAGTGACGACCATGAAAGGCCCGTCACAATAAATCATAGTTGTTCATATGAAATGTGATGGTCACTTTCCATCATTATAATCAATATTCATGACAAACCTTGAATGTCACCACAACACATACTTTCAGCGGCGCCATTTTTGGTGGCGTTCAATTTTTTGGTGACATAGACTTTTTTCTGTTACCATTGCTCATATGAAATGGTGACGGTCACTATCCATCATTATAAATCACTATTGGTGACGAACCTTGAATGTCACCAAAACACCTATAATTTCGGTGACGCCACATTTGGTGACATTTAGTTTTTGGTGACGAAGGCTCTTTTGACCGTCACCAATGAGCTTATGGTGACTTTTTTCGCCCCTCACCAATGTCCTTTTTTCTTGTAGTGTTTGTTTTTACCATATAGTTCAAGCCCACATTCTTCCCGTTTTTCTGACTACATTTTCTATAACTTTATGAATTCTTCTTAATGTCTAGTAATATATTATTCCATATCATGCTTAGGAAGCCTTATTATGTTGCTTCTACAATCAAATGATTTGTGCCCATAGTTTTTTTTTGTAAGCTTGGTGGGACTACATCATTATCATGTCCAATATATCACCCCGATCATGGCAGGGAATTGAATTGGTGACTTTGCATCAAGGAGTGTTTTAATAGAGCACCCTATGACCGTATATATAATACCCTATGGAATATTTGTGCCCATAGTTATTGCACATTTAAAATTCAATTTGATCTAATAGAGGAGAAAATAAATTATGATTCCTAACAAGACTTTGATTTAGACTCCTATTTTTGTTTCTCACAAAAACATTGTTTGAGCTCATATAAGTTCATATTTTTATATTTCTCACATATTCCTTTCATACATAATTTCTATAGTTTATTATTTTATACCCAAAATTATTGCATGAGAAGAAATAAACAAAGAAGACATTTTGATGATGAGATATGAAAGAGCTTCTTGGTGAAACAACTATTTTGAATTTATTTGCATTAATCTTATGAGAAAAATCAAGTCTTTTCTAGTCCTTATCTCCTTTCCTAGTGCTGATTTCGTTGTTGAAGGATTTCTTTAGAACATTAACATAGTTTTTGATATTTTCTTCCTTTACCTTTGAGGAAATGTAACCTCTAATAGTTGAGAATATAATGTAATATTTCGGTACCTTTTTGCAACCTCGAGGTTTGATTGAATTGATAATTTTCCTTCTCTAGTTTCTTTTTCAAGGAAATAACTTATGCTTCTAGCATTTCACAATCTTATTATTTTTCTTTAATTTATATTCTTTCTAATTCTTCCATCCTCTTTGCCTCGTCTAGTTGTGCCTTTAGGATGGAAACTATTTCTTCATTAATATCATGATCCTTTTTCTTCTCATATTTATGCAATATCTCCTTCTATTTTTTGATATTTCATCTTAGCCTATCTATTTATTCTAGGACGCTATCAAGTTCTGCTTCAATATTGACTTCCCCAACAACGCCAACATCCTGTGAATATGGATTATATTCTTGATTGTATTCATCTTCTCTATTAGCAGTATTTTCATCAATGAAAATCAAAATAAATTCTTCTTTGTCAATATCAGATGCATATTCATCACTCTCTTCTGATAAGCTATTATCTTCTGTGGATTGAAAATTTTACTTCTTGGAATATTTTCGTCATTTGTATCTATAATAAATACTTCTATTTTCAAACTCTTCTTCATCATTTATTTACTCACATTTTATACATGGAGATTTATTAGAAAAATTCCTTATTCTAGCACAATTAAAACATTTGAATGGTAGCTTAACATTGCATTTGCATGATCTTGTTTTTATATTTCTCACAAATGTGATTATTTTTCATAAGATTAATTTCTAGAATAATCATCGAAGTCAAGTTCTTTTATCTTCTTTGAAACTATGAAAAGTACTTCCTTCAAATTTGTCTCTCCTTCATGACTAGCCATGGTCCTTCTAAGATATTCCTTTAAGTGGATTCATGAATCATAACCAACTAATCTCACATATGGAACACACGATATAAATAGAAATTTCTTTATAACATACCCTTGTAGGCACCAAGCTATTGATACAAACTTTATAGAAACCAACCTACTGTTAGAAACTCTATAGAAACCAATCTATATGTGACACCAACCTTCCCTATTGCTATATTTGTGGGTACCAACCTATAGGAGACATAAATCCCCCCTACTTAAATATTTGTAAGCACCAAGCTACATGAGATACTAATCCCCCTTGTTGCAATATTTTTAGGCACCAAAGTAAAAGAGAAACCAATTGTCTCTATTGCAATGTTTGTGGGCACCAAACTACATGAGACACAATTTTAGTATGCACCAACCTATAGGGGAAACCAATCCCATATGCTAAAATATTTGTTGGCATCAACCTATAGGAAACACCAATCCCCACTACTATAAATATTCTTGAGAACCATTGAGCCTAATTACTACTTTTGGCTTCATCGAGTCTATTATTGACTTATGCCCACCTTAGGCCTTCACAAGTTCATTTGTTTCTTTTTCCTTCACCAAGTCTACTTGCTACTTCTGCCTTCACTAGGTTTGCTTCTCCAAAACTTTTTTTTTTTGCCTCTTCCAAAGAATAAATTTGTACATCATGCCACATATCAAAATTTTCAAATGTGATTATGAAAATGTTATCTCAGGAACATTTACATGTCTCCATGGACCTTTCAAATTTTCACAATTTGAAAAGTCCTAGAAAATAAGTTATAAGACAATTTCCAAACTAACTATTCTAAAGTTGATTTAGGAAAATTAAGTAACCCTAACATCCATAAGTAATATATCTGAAATTATAGAGAACCAAAGTCTACAATTTTTACCAAAGATTCCTACATATCCTAACTCTATATCTTCAATATTTCATAGTATGAAACATCTCAATAAAAATGTTATAGAAAAAGTTTCAGGTTGCCCTATTTGAAGCTCATTTTAGGAATATTCACTAACCCTAATTTCCAGAGGGCGTATGTTTGAAATTATATAAATCGAACTTTGAAATTTATACCATTCGTCCTAAAAGATCTCATATTTGAATCCTCAATTTGACATTATGAAACATGACATAAAATAGTTATAGAGAAAATGCTACGATGGGATGTTTGAGATAGATTATTAGAATATGTAGGAACCTTTAATTCCTCAGAGAATATCTCTAAAATTACAATGAAGTAAAAACTAAAAATTTTACCCCTGGTACAAGAAGATATCCCCTATATAATCTCTAAGTTTCACATTGTAAAACATCATAAGAGAAAATTTATAGAGAAAATGGGAAAAGGTAATCTTTGAAGCATATTTTAGGGACATTTAGGAATCCTAGCTTCCTTAAAGCATATCTTTGAACTTACAATGAGCCGAAGTCTTAAACTTATACCATATGTATAATATGAACTCCATTATATCTTCCCCAAGTTTTGTGGTCTACAACATTTGAAAAGAGAATTTATAGAAAAAGTTTCAAGCTAACATGTTTTAAGTAGAATTTAGGAGCATTTAGGAACCCTAAATTCCTCAAATCATATATCCAAACTTAGAGAAAACCAAAATCTTAAATTTTTAACACAAGTACATGAATAGATCCCCTTTATCTGCTCCTAAAATATCCAAGGTAGAAAGTTATAGTGGAATTTATAAGTTGAACTATTCACTCCACAAATCACAAGGATTGTTTCTTGTTTTATCTTTCCTAAGCGACTTTCTTTGATTGTTTTATTTCATCCTTCTCCAATGTATCCAAATGTGTGAATAAAAATATCTTTCAGAAGCCATTTTAATTGTCTCTTTTTTGAAGAATTACATAAGGAATCAAAATGTGCAAATAACTTACACCTATTTCTTAACTTTATTTATCTTTCCAATATTTGATTCTTTGTTTACTCATGTAATTCCTCTTGGTTCCTTACTACATTTTATTTAAAACTTATACCAGTAAATATCTTTGTGCCATTATTTTGTGCCTTCATGATCCAGATGGATAACAGTGGCTACCCACCTATTTCACTAGCTCACAATAAAATTTCATATTTTGAAATTTTTCTTTCTTTTGGAATTTTTTAGGTCATGAACTTTCAAATTCGTTTTGAGGACCCAAACAACGTTTTTTGAGGAAACAAGATGATAATAGTCATAGAATACTACTGGAAATCATATATTTCCTTTGTAAATTATAAATTGTACTCCTTGGATAGATCATTCCAATGGGGTATTATGCATTCCACATGGAGATCATATGCCAAAGTTACGAGCTTGGGAAGTTGACATTCCAACTTACCCCATTGGGGTCGTAAGCCTCTAACGCTTCACCTCCTAGGGTTACATTTTTGGATGTTTAGGGTTTCTCATTAATTATTCATAATAAAAAGGAAACAAAGTCTCATTGTAACACAATTTTGAAAGATTTAGTCATCAGATATATCCTTAGAGATAAGCTACCTCCATTCGAGCTAGTTTTATTTAATTTTTCATGCATACAATTTCAACATTTTTCATTTATTAATTGAATTTTAGTTTTATCGTATCTCTTTCCTTTGGTTTTAAATTTTTATTTAATTTCATTTCCTTTTTAAATTGGGGTAAGTGGTATCAGATAAATCTACAATTTGTTGTTCTTTTGTGTGTGTCCCCAACGAGGTCGGGGTATAAGGAGTTGGAACTCGAATAGCTTGAGCCATTGCAAGGCCATCCTCGTTAACCTTGATAGCCTCCCATGGTGGAAGAAAAAGAAGATGAGGGAACAAGAGATATTATCAAACTATTATTCATAGAATACCTTGAGTAACAAAGGAAAGAGATGATGGATAAATTTTCCCAGATCATTTTTTGGATACCAACAAGTGACGCATCTTCAACTAGTAGCCACTTTAAAAGCACAACCCCCTTCAAGGTACAAGTTAATTTGGATATTATTATATTTTAAGGCCAGATATATGTAGATGATCTAGAAAAATGGTTGAATATTCTAAAAATATGCTTTTTAGTCCATAATTTTTTTGATAGAGAAAATATTACTTTTCTACTCCTTAAGGTTGCCCCCCCATGTCAAGGACTAGTAGTAAACAAACTATGAAAAAGGGCCATGGAGGAATACACTCTATTTTTAATCCCACCCACTTGGAAGTTCTTTAGGAATTTTATTAAGGAATAATATTACCATATTGGAAGCTATTAATACCATTCCATGGGATGGACCACATTACGATAGGAAATGGAAAAAGCAGTGCCAGAGTTCACAAAGATCTTTTATTTCTTTCACACCAAGTTGGGTATCAAGGAATCTGAGTGATATTTGGTGCTCAATTACCATTGTTTTCTGCACATATACATCTAGTAAGAAATGGAGTTCCTGTACATATCCTCTCTTTGTGTAACATATCGATATGCTATCAAAACCAAGAAAAAATTTAAATAGAAGAAGTGATACCTTGGATCTGGAAAATCTTCGCAATAAAAGTAAGGAAAGAGCATCACTAGATCGTAAAACAAATAAAAAATATAAGATGGACAACAAAAAGAAAACTGATCTAATCTACAAGTAAATAATGGTAATGTGGAGACAAATAAAGACACACGAAGGTGGTGTGAGTTCCACAAGAACCCTATTCATAACACAAATGAATGTCATGCAAAGTAATCATTGGTGGTCGAGCTAAATATTCAGAATTAGATGCAAGTTTTTACTTTGAACCCAACCTAAAAAAATGGAAACAAAAAATTGATACATAACCTGACGCCATTATTTCCACCATTAAGGTCTAGAAAAGTGACCCCAAAGATCCATAGGAAGGCACATGTCTCTTTCACTCACAAATGTGGGTGAAGGATGTTCCACTGCATTTCATTTCCGATAGCGAGGGTAAAAATAACCTCATATCAACATAGGTCATTAATCATCTAGGCCTATTAACAACACCAGACCCGTAGCCATAAATCATCAGGTGGCTCCACTAAGGGTGAGGTCTCTACATAAACCAACAATGTTTCCTTGCCCTAGAGAATCAAGCCTTTCACGGATGAGATATTGTGTGATGTTGCTCCCCTTGATGTTTTTGTTGTTATATTTGACTAACCATACTTTTGAAAGCATAATTTTATGTATGATTCCATACCTTATAGTGTTATTACTAATCTAGGTAGTATACTATATAAGATACTTAAGGTAGCCCTATCTACTTCAATTTCTTTGATCTCTACTAAGCAATGTAATAAGACCATTTCCAAGGTTGGGAAATTTTTCTTCTTCCCGACTTGCTCCTAGTGGAAGGAAAAGAATGTGGCCACATCCATGGCCTCCACATAGGGATTTTCCTTGCAACACATCCATGTGGATAATTTCACAAAATAGTACATAAATATATTATCCTCACCCATGGGGATACCTTTGCACTGTTAGGTCATGCATTCAATCAATTTGACCCTTGATGCACCTCCACCCAATGGGACAATATACTTTCAATCTCTTTTGGAAAATAAGGAAATCAAGTGCTAGATCCAATAACTACTAAAAAAATGGAACATCTGACCGAGTTCCTCACCTTGTGGGAGCCCAATTGTACTCATATAGAAGAAGTATGGGACCCAAAGACTCTTCATTAATTATCGGGCTCTGAACAAAGTCACAATCAGGAAAAAGTACCTGATTCCCAAGATTGATGAACTTCTTGACCAACTCAAAGTGGCCAAGTACTTTAACAATATTTATTTGAAGTTTGACTATATCCAAGTTCCAATAGAATCAACTGATGCATGGAATACTACTTTCAATTCCAAAAAAAAAGTATTTTTGAATGATTGGCATTCCATTTGGTTTGAAAATTTCCCCAACTTTCATGAGGCTAATGGATGTCATCCTACAACCTTTCAAAAACTCTTCTATGGTTGTATATATGGATTATATCCTCATTCTCAGAAAGATTTGGGTATATCACTTGTAACATATTCAACATGTCCTTCACACTTTATGGGAGAAATATCAATGTGTTAACTTGGAGAAAGGTTTCTTGGGCATGGACAAGGTCAAATATCTAGGTTACATTATTGATGAGAAAGGTGTGCATCTGGATCCAACTAATATCCCAGTCATTTGGGATTTGATGGCCATGATGAATCTAATATAGATTCAAATTTTCTTGGGCCTTGCTAATTTATATAAAATATTCATGTTGGGTTTCTCTTATATTTCTTGGCCCTTAAGTCAAGTTACCAAGGTGGAGCAAAAGTAATTTTTTTTTTTTTTTTTTAATTTTATAAAAGACAGGATATAAGGCATTAGACGAACTAAAACACCACCATTTCTCTACATGATTCCTCACCTTACCAGACCTAAAAAACCATTCAACATTGATATAAATTCCTCCAATTATGCTATTGTTGTAGTCCTCATTCAACAAGGACATTTGGTGCCCTATCATAATGAGACACTCTCTGATATTGTCCAAAGATACCCCACCTATAACAAGTATATTTGTTTCATCATGCAGGTCTTACAACAATGGAAACATTATATTATGGGGAATGAGACGATCATCCACATAGATCCCAAGACTATTCAATTTATGTAGACATAGAGGAAGTTGATGCATAATGAACGCCATAAAAAATACTGCAAATATATACAAAAAAACCCCATTAAAACATCAAAGGCGAGAAGGATAACACCAATCACATCATGTATTTCCTCATTCAGCCTCATATTGTGGCATTGATTGTTGCTATCAACTCATGTCGGAGTGAGACTTTTGGATGGCCATAAGTATATAACAATGATTCAAAATTTACTTCAACACACCAGGTGTTGATGTAAGGAAAGCAAGTTACAGACTTCCGCTTCCAAGATGCATTATTTTGCTACCTAGGACACCTTTATGTTCCTCCAAGAAAGCATGCCAAGCTAATATGGAAGGTGAATTATAGTTTGGTAACAGGTCTCTTTAGTGAGGAAAAGATAGTGGAAGCATTGTAGAAACATTTTTATTGACCAAAAATTCAACACGATTTTTGTAATTATATCAGGTTCTGCACTGCATTTTCCATTTCCAAAAAAACCATTAAGAAGAAAGGCATGTACACCCATCTACCTACTCCTAACTTCCATTGGAAATTCATATAAATGGACTATATATATATATAGCCGTACTTCTACCAAGCATGGTAATTACTGTGTGTTTGTGGTTTTCGATATATTTTCTAAGATGGTCATCCTGATTGCCTACAAAAAGAGTATCACAATATAAGGAACTACAAATAGCTTCTTCAAATAGGTGTGGGTACATTTTTGGATTCCATAAACCATCATACTAGATCGAGATATTAGGTTCCTAAGGGAAGTATAGTTGATCCTTTGGTCAATGTTGGAGACCAAGCTCACGAAATCAAATGCCTTCCACCCTAGACAAAATTCGTCAATATGATTATCATGATTATTTTGTGTATGTAAAAGTCCAACCATCCATGCACATGGGATGAGAGTCTCCCTATATTTAGGACAACTACAAAAGAGGTATCTATAGTTCAACTGGTCATAGCCCCTTTCAGGTGGGCCTTGGATATCAACCATTAGGTTTCATTGGCATCACACTACCCCTTGCCACTACATAGGTATAATTTGCAACTGTTTAATATGAAGCTAACAAAGCTATCAATATCATTGAATGAATTAACAACATCAATATTGAAGAAAAGCAATACTAAGTATAAACATAAACATAATCAACACTACGTGGCACACAAGTTTCAAGTGGGTGAAAAGGTCTGGTTACATATATAGAAGGAACACATTGAAAGGGTCCATAGGAAGCCTTGGACACTTTGATATAGACCTTACACCATCACCAAGGCTATGAATGACAATTATTTTCAGCTAAGTATCCCCCCATTGCTTAACCTACATCCAATTTTCAATTTGGACTTCCTTTGATAATACTTTCTACCATTTTTTGACACATAAGAAATTACAGAGTAGTTTACACCAACACAAATCAACCAATATTGCATTAAACATACCAAAACTGATCAAGTCACAGACACGTAATTTAAGGGAACTCACCAATAAAGGGTTCAATTGCATTAGGTTGTCAAAGTAGGGCCAACTACTGCACCAAGGAAAGTGGCTTATCATCTGCCATGTTTAGTAGAAATTTCCCTATCTCATGGAGGAACTCAACGCAATGGAGACCATTATAACTAATTCATATTTTAGTTAAACTATATTTATAAAATGTAGATTTCATAATTTCCTATCAACTCATTCCACTTTGATTATTTCTTTCCTTCTTCACTGTGTGTGAAACATCTATCCAATATCTAAAACTCAAACCAATTAAGTTGTTGAATTTTGTAGCTATCGTCAGTGTTCATAATTGATTTTTTAGCCCTTGAAATATATGTAATAATTAATAGAAGACATGTTCTTCATGTTTGTTTCAAAAGAGAAAAATTTGAATTTTGAATTTTGAATTTTGAATTTTTGGCTCTAAAATTCATCAAGTTGGCCCTATGCCAAGTTAAGTTAGGCCAGTTAAAGTGGAACCCACTTGGCCTCCTATAAATCTATATATACGGAACTCAACCTCCTCTTATAGACACAATTTCAGATCTTACAACAACAAGTATATTCATTTCATCCAAGTGAATAACACAAAGAAGAATAAGGTCAGAGTTGTCTAGTATTTTATTGAGATCTCTATCTCTTGTTTGATCTCGCACATGTGACATATTTATCTCTCTACAAATTTTGCACGTGTGCAGTTTCCAGGCATTTCTTGCAGCAGGTCCAATTTTTTTTAGCATGATAAAAGGCCAAATTTTGGCTTTGGTAGATAAAATATGGATGAAGTGGATGTGAAACATTATGGCTTGACATAGGGGCATCTTGACAAGGTTTGACCATAATTGTATTGTTAGATATTATAATTTTGTGATCCATAATGCTAAAGAGTATGTATTTCAGATCAATCACATCATTAGTATTTGGTTGACGTTTCAAACCAACTAATGCAGTTCATCCTTGAGACAAAGGTGAAGAAATCTACAAATCTTACCGAATAAATAATAGGGATGCATCACGGTCCAAAGTTGACGACTAATTCCTAATAGCTAACTTTGGACCCCTTCTATTTATTTGGTAAGATTGATAGGTTTATTCACCTTTGTCTTGAGGATGAACCGCATTATTTGCTTCTAAAAGTAGACAAAATTCTAATGATGTGATTAATCTGAAATACATACTCTTTAGAATAATTGTATTGTTGGTTGGTTTTACTTTATTCTTAGATGTATCTCTTGTTTAACTAAATAATTTCAGTAAGGAAAATATTTTTGAGTTTACCCCCAAGTGGGTTTTCCTATAGTCAATCTTATGTTCTCTTTTTTTATTGTGATCTCTACTATCCTACTTCTTTTATGGTTGAATTTATAAAGTGAAATTACTTAATGATAATCTAGAAATGCTAATAATAATATATACATCATTATAAGTAGTTATTAGTTTCCAAAAACTAGTGGTTGTATCTATTGCACGTGAAAAACCAACATGGTATCATAGATTGGGTGAAAGAGTAGCTTTGAAAATTCATACTGGTATGAAGGAAAATAATCAGTCATTTGATATCTATGTTGAAGGAGTATGCCCTATATTTAATCCAAATTACCTACCTTATTTCAAGCCACAATAATGTCTAATCTAAAACTTTGTAACAAGAAGTCCAAGTTTATTTGGGGAGGTCCAAAATGGCCTCAATTCCAATCCATTAAGGCCAAAAAATATCTGATTAAAGTTACAAAAGCCAAGGAATCTTAGAAGGTTACCTTAAGTAGTCCTAGATGGAACCTTGGTAAACAACAAAGCCAACAAAGGTTTCTTTAGTTTAATAAGTCTACTAAATTTTTCTTGCATTGTAAGGTATGTATTATTACTCTCAATGATTTTAGTTGAAATCAAAATTCTTTCGGAAATAATTCATGAATATTTTACTAAGAATATATTGATGCTCCTTTCCCACATTGTAAGAGATAAAAGGATAAATCATTATGTATGGCAGTGATCCAATCTACAAATTTAAAAAGGACTTGCATTCCAAGAAGTAATACTTGATCTCAACATGCCTTTCTCTTTAAAATAAAATGTAAAACTTACAAGGTGTATCTCCCTCAATCTCGAGTAAAAGTTTGAGAATACAAAATAAAGATAATATTGTGCCATATGTCATAAAGAAAATTCAAGGTGTTGCTCTTCTTCTCGAAAATGAAAGGAAGTTTAGCTATGTCTATTTGAGCCCATATTAATTTTTTTTTCAGAAGGATAAATAGAGACAATATCAAAGTATTTTTAATAAATGACCCTCTGAAAAACGTTTTCTTGCCTCTATTGATAGAGTGTAGATCTATGTGGAAGATATTAAAACATATTATTCTATTGACATGATACCATTTAGAAAAAGGGAAACATTCCTTAAGTGAATAATAACCTTATTAATGCTTACTTATGATTTATATAACTACAAATTTTACAAATTAGTAAACCCTAGAATACCTAAAGGATATGTGTAAAGGTATTTACCAGTAAATTAACACCTACTAGCACATAAGATGACCTAAAATGTAATGACTTATTCACAATTCTGAATATGGTTCAAAAATTGATCAGACTAAACCCAGAATAAGAATAATGAACCAAATGCACTTGTTCCAAGATCATTTAGAATCCTTAGGATGAGTTGGATTAAATTTTTCTATAGATATTTGTAAGAGATATTTCCTTGATATATATGTATTGCTAGTAAAGTTATAGTAATCCAAGAATATGTCACCTCTATGGAAATATATTTCATTGTACTATTGTGATTATGATGATATTTGGTTCAATTACCTATATGAAAAAGTTCTTAAGAAGTATGGTAACTTGATCAAAGAACACATCCTTGAAGTTCCTTCGTGAACCACAATAAGTTAAGAAGGACATTTACAAGAAATATTGTTATAGGGTTTCCTAAGACAATAATAATTTATTCAACCTTTGAGAGGCTTAGTTATTAAATCTAAATTAAATCCCTTGAAGTCTCTTGTTAAGGAATAATTCAACTTGGATACACTTTTTTCAAGTGTCATGAATTGATAAGACATTTTAATGAATTGAATTTAAGTCATGCTCATGGGATAAGTTTAATTTTGATGACATGACCTAATTATTGATGATGCTACAATAAGAGAATTGAGTTACTTGGAAGGACCAACAGTAATATTCTGGCTTGCACTACTCGGAATTTTCTAATGCACAGTTTGTAGGCGAAGCAATATCTCTTATAAAATGTTATATAAGACATTGGAATGCCATACCCATATTGGATAATTTCTTGATTTCTTAATAACATCACATATGAGGTGGCATGAAAAAATATATGGAAATAAAAATAAATTTTGTTGATGACATAATCTGAGCATTCTACAAACTAGGGTTTTAACTCCTATTAGACTAGAATTATTGGATGTGAAATCCTTAGTATTAGTGGATAAAACCTAGAAATGAACCTAGATTAACATGTCCGCTCAAAGTAGAAACCCTAGTAATTGATGATGAATACACTGATGAAAAGGTTGCACAGAATGATTTATGTAAGATGATAAGAATCAAGAGGGAGCTCAAAAACCCCTTCAATCTATCAAAATATAAGTAACTTATTTCTCTCTTCCTTGATAATTGTTGTTGTTTTATTTTAGTTAGCGTATTCTCTTTAAATCTTTTGGTTGGTTATAATTGTTCTTCCATGGAATCCTAGTGAGAATCACAGGTACATCATGCAGGCTAACAAGGCTCTGACAATAGATTGAAGCATTGGAAGAACAAAGAAAATTTTATGGAAATAATATACTCTCAAAAAATAATCTATGCTCGAGAGGGAGAAACAGTACCATGCCATATGACTAGAAGAGCTTCCAGTTCAGAGGGAGCAGATTGTCATACCAAAATTTTTATAAGAAATATTTATATGAAAATTTTCTTGAGACTTGGAGGGAATTCAATGGTGACTCCTAAAGGGATCTGAAAGACCTAACATGTAATAGATGGTAACATAGAGAATTACAAATCAAGATTCATGAAAATTCTTCTCTTGAGAGAGAGAGGACTACATTAATACATTTTCTCCAAATTGGTAGGTACACTTCTATTAGAATTATTATACCTATGACTTCTCTTGAAGGATAGACTTGAGAGATGTAAATACCATTTTCATTGATGATGTAATTTAAGAATAAGTGTGCATAGAGATACCTCAGTATTTTGAGGTAAATGAGAAGGAGTCTCATGTTTGCAACAAAATAAGACTTTGTACATACACCTTAGAAATTTATCAATGGATCAAAGTTGATCTTGTTATTATATGAATTGTTTCTAAAAAAATCAAAATAAATCATGTCACGAAGGGAGCACTAGTTTATTCCATGATAGAAGAACCATTCAAGGCATGCTTCAATGTTTAAAGGATTTAACTTTTAAGTTCCAAATAAACAATATAAATTTGACACATTATATTCTTGGTTAAGGAAAGTATAACATTGAGATACTATAGCTGATGGAATGTTGAATTTCCTCTAATATAAATATGCCCTATATTAGTGTACCATGCTACATATCATATATGCTTCAATGTATAGAGAGTAGAAATGGTTGTATCCTGGATTTCCATATTAGGATATGTTTTAGTGTTAAGAGTGTAGAAATTTATTAATACTGATGTATTACTGGATCCTCCTTATCTCACAATATTTATCTTCTTGCAAAATAAAGAATCCTTCCACTAACTAAACTTGTGGAAATTTAAAACTCAATTTCAAACACATGTGAATAAATTCAGTCACACATAACACAATTGTTTAATGGGAAAGCTTAAATCTAAAAACCCCAATTATCATATATTATGTATAGCAATGGAATCATGTAATAATCTCATAAAAATATTAGTACATCAACCTCTCAATACAATCAACAATCATTACACACTGTCATGTAGAAATTTTCATCTCCATGCACCAATTTCTTGCCTCCTGACAGCCTGCCTCCACTACGCAATCCCTTTTGAAGAAGACCCATGAATGAATTCGAATTGGCCTTGCCTTGACTGTGAAATCCTCATTGGAAACTCCAATGTGTGTTAGATGCATTGAATGCATCACCATAGTCACAATGGATATTCCATCTTACCCTTTCACCTATCTCTCCACTGGGTCTCCACTGGAATTGACATGCACTGTAGTTAAATATTGTTTCTGTTCAGTTGTTAGTGAGTTATTAGTTGTGAATTAATTAACTAATTAATTCACTTAACTCTCACTAGTGTATCTTTCAGTTAAACTAGATACAACTAGCTCAACTGTGTTTAACTCCATTAACTGAGTTAAACTAAATAACAACTCCATAAACTACTCTTCCAACTCTTTCATAACTTTGCCACTTCAGTTCTAACTGATTCCTCATGCATGAGCCACCAATAAAACCTAGGAATTGTGTAATTCCTTCAGCCCACTGATTTGCCAAATATTTTCACTAAAATAAAGTGCTCCAAGAGAATAAGTTGATGTTTATTGTCAGATTATTATTAAGAGCTAATAATAATCAACATGCATCTATTTTTAGATTGACGATCTATAAATAGACTTCGCCCAATATTCTAAAAATAGAATTTCACATATTTTCCACATTTGACCAACCATCTACCTATATCATCTTGCAACTTACAGAATATGCTCACCATGTCTAAAAATAGACATACACCTAAAAATAGCCTGCGGGCCCCACTTAGTGAAGGTGCTTAATTTTCACTAAGCTCATCATCTTATTGAATCACAACACTCCCTCTCAACAAGATAGGGAATATCCTTCACCCCGATCCTACCTCTATGGTATTCGAATTTGCTCCTGTTGAGTGCCTTCGTCAGAATGTCTACATCCTGATCTTCCATAGGAATGTACTGAAGCAACATGATCTTCTACTGCACACAATCTCTGATATGATGATACCAAATATCAATATGTTTAGATCTATCATGAAACACGGGATTAATCGAGAGTTTAATGCAACTCTTATTATCACAATGTATCACTGTAGGATCAAATGTGAACCAAACAAATCAACCAGGATATTCCTCATCCAGGTAGCCTCACATGCAGCTTAACTTGCTACCATGTATTCTACTTCTGCTGAACTGAGTGCCAAGGATCTTTGTTTCCTGCTGTACAGAGAAAACGTTGTATATCCGATACTGAAAACCTCTCCTGATGTGCTCTTTCTGTCCGTTGGGCTTCCTGCCCAATCTGCATCTGTGAAGCTATGCAACTTCACCTCATCCTTCTGTCTGTACCATAAGCCATACTTAGATGTGCCCCTGATATACCTCAGGACATGCTTTCATACCTTCCAAAAGAGCTTGGTAGGCTTAAATCTCGCTTGTGAAAGATGGTTCACCGCATAGCATATGTTCGGTCTTATATTAACTAAATACATGAGCGAACCCACCAACTGTTGATAAATAGTGGAATCCACTACCTCTGCCGATGTAGCATCCTCTTTCCTTCAATTTCTTAGAAGAGGAGTATCAACAAGATTGCAGCCTTGCATTTGAAACTTCTCAAATATCTCCCGAGCATACTTTCCTTGAGACACAAATAGTTCACCTTCTCACTGCCATATTTCCAATCCTAGGAAATAATGAAGGAGGCCCAAATCCTTCATCTCAAACACCTTTGCAAGATCTGCCTTGCATGAGTGTATCAAATGATCATCACTCGTTAGTATTAAATCATCAAAATAAATAACAATGATTAAAATATTACACTCCATCACAATTTGGTACAGGTTTGCATCCGTCTCACTCTTGGTGAAGCCAAGTCCAGTGAAATAGTTGTCGATCCATGTGTACCAAGCACGTGGTGCTTGCTTCAACCCATACAATGCTCTTTTGAGTCTGCACACATGTGACTCGCCGCTGAAGATCTCAAATCCTTCAGGCTGCTCAATGTACACCTCTTGCTCAATGATCCCATTAAGGAACACAGTCTTCACATCCATCTGATGAATGTGCCAACCCATCTGTGTTGAGAGAGAAAGTATGGTCCTTATGGAAGAATACCGTGCGACAGGTGCAAAGGTTTCTTCATAATCAATCCCCTTGATATGTGAGAAGCCCCGGGCAACAAATCTTGCCTTATACTTATTGATGCTCCCATAGGCAACTTGATTTACCTTGTAGATCCATCTTGATCCTACAACTGATTTACCCACCGACCTTAGAACAATATCCCAAGCACTGTTTCTGAAAATGGAGTCATACTCCTCCACCATGGCATCTACCCATGTGGGCTCCTGCACTTCTTCTTCAAAAGAAGATGGCTCTATCATGATACACTTGCTCATAAGAGCCATGTCTCTAGTAAATCAGTTAGGTGACTATCTCTATCTGCGCTATGATGTAGGGACTCCTAAATTCTCTGTCGCATCAAGCTTCAGTCTCTCTGCTTTTGTGGTACACTTTCTGCTAGTTATTATGTTTGACTCTGTGTGAGTGGACTCCTCCACTCCATGAACTTCCTCCTGTGGCTGGTCCACATATAGAGGCTAATCTTTCAGAACTAGAAGTTCCTCCTTTGCATGCAAGTGTAGCTCCCTCTCAAGCGACAACTTCATGGCTTTCACCTCAATGAATTTTATATCCCGTTGCACCACAGTCATTCGACTGTTTGGAAAATACACATGATAATTATGGGGTGTTTCTGTGTACCCCACAAATATCCCAACTTCTACAGTTGGCTCCAGCTTCTTCCTAGTGTCCTTTCTCACATGAATGTAAACAAATGAGCCAAAAATCTCAAAAGAGAAATATCAGGCTTCTTACCAATAAAATCTTCTTCAGGTGTACTCATGCCAAGTACTCTATGAGGACAACGGTTTTTCACATGAACCGTAGTGTTGCATGCTTCCACCCATAAGTGCATCTGTAGGCCATGGTTATGCAGCATAGCTCATGCAGCACCCACGATCATTCTGTTCTTCCTCTCCGCGATCCCATTTTACCATGGGTTATGAGGCGCTATGAGTTATTTTCGAATTCCTTCTTTTATATAGAATTATTTGAATTCATTCGAAATATATTCACCACCCTTATCACTCCGTAGAGCCTTCACTTGCTTCCCTGACTCCTTCTCCACCAATGCTTTAAACTCATAAAAATTTGAGATTGTTTCTCTCTTCTTCTGCATGAAGAAGATCCAGCATCTACGAGAAAATACATCAAAAAATATAACATAATACGTGTGTTTTGGTGTTGAAGCAACCGAGAAAGGTCCACACACGTTTGTGTGAATTCTCTCCAGGATCACGGAAGTATGGTTCTCCTTCTCATGAAAGGTGGTCTTCACAAACTTACCCATAGTACATCCCTTGCACTAATCTGACTGCACAAGAGTATCCTTGGGAAGTCTAGTAGAAATCTGCTGCAAAATCTTCAAAGTGCCATGGTGAAGATGGCCCAATCTCCTGTGCCATAATTCTCCCTCATCCCGACTCACCACTTATTCTGCTTTTCCCATCATTGTAGCATAACCATCTACCTCTAGCTTGTAGAGATTCTTAACTCAAATCCCTATCCTCTTGGTTTGACCCATTGTTTTATGTCGCATGAAAGCTTTTCCCTCGCTGAAAACAACATCATAAACTCTGTCTTCCAACATTGCGACCGAGACCAATTTCTTCTTCAGACCTGGAACATGCGTAACATCTTTCAACAGAAATGGATTACCTGAATCCATCTCAAAGGTAATGGTCCCAATGTCGTTCGCGCTATATTGACCATCGTTGCCCATCTCTATATGCATTTGGAGATTCTTCTCCTCCAAGTCACTAAACAACTCCTTGTCTCCTGTCATATGGAAAGACGCACCACTATCAAGATACCACACCGATCCCATTGAGCTTGAAACCAAGAATGCAAAAAAAGAGAAATCAAGTTCAAATTACGAGGCTAAGGCTTCTCCAGCTACAGCTCCAAAAACTTTTTTTTTCTTCTTTTTCTGTGGGAAATTAGTGGTGAGATGCCCATGTTCGTGATAGTGAAAACACTTCACTTTGGACAAATCCAGCTTCTTGCATTTAGCCTCAGATTTTGGAGGGAATTTCTTCCCATTCCATTTCCTTGATTTGGTAGCCAAAGTGCAATTCTCTTCATCACCATTCTTCGATGAAGAGCCATCCCTGGTACTTCGTCTTATCTCCTCCTGCACAAGATCTGACCAAAGTCGCTCCCAACCTGACAGTTTCTCCCATCCATTGATATAATCTTCGTAACTATGCCAACTCTTTGGAAGCCCAAGGAGAGCTAAGCTCACCAAGTCGTCATCATCAACAGTAATCCTCACACTTCCCAGTTCATCCCTACAGTGGAAAAACTTCATGAGATATTTTGGAATATTGTCACCCTTCTCCATTTTTATTTTTCTGAGCTTATCTTTCAGCGCCAAATTCCTCCGGTCATTGCTGCTTTGGAAAATATCTATCAAAGCTTTCCAAATTGCAAATGGAGTGGATTTACCGTGAAGTCTTGACACAATATGGTACTTCACACCTTCCAAAAGAAGTCTTTTCTACCTTCTTTTTCCATGCATCAAGTCCTGCAGCATCACTAGAAGCAGGCTTAGGAACATTGCTATTGATGAACTCCTTCGGTCCATTATCTTCCAGCACCACCTCCATCCTATCTTTCCAGGCTATGTAATTTGAGCTACCCTCAAGGGCATACTCCAATCGCAACTCATTGAAAGACATTTCAATTAATACTCAACTGTCACACCGAGAATTTTCTGCAGCAAATTCGAATTGTCCACCACCACAAACTCAGCAATTATTCACAATTGCAATCTCCAGTGATCAAAATTTCTCTGATACCATATATAAATTTATTAATACTGATGTATTACCTGATCCTCCTGATATCAAAATATTTATCTTCTTGCAAAATACATAATCCTTCCACTAATTAAACTTGCGTAAATTTAAAACTCAATTGCAAACACATGTGAGTAAATTCAGTCGCACATAACACAGTTGTTTAATGGGAAAGCTTAAAGCTAAAAACCCCAACTATCACATATTATGTATATCAATGGAATCGTGTAATAAACTCGTACAAATATTAGTGCATCAAGCTCTCAGTACAATCAACAATCATTACACACTGCCATGTAAAAATTTGCATCTCCATGCACCAATTTCTTGCCTCCTGACAGCCTACCTCCACTGCACAATCCCTGCTGAATAAGACCCCTGAATGAATTCAAATTGGCCTTGCCTTGACTGCGCAATCCTCATTGGCAACTCTAATTTTTGTTAGATGCATTGAATACATCACTATAGTCGCAATGGATAGTCCATCTTACCCTTTCACCTCTCTCTCCACTAGGTATCCATTGGAACTGACATGCACTATAGTTAATTGTTGTTTTTGTTCAGTTGTTAGTGAGTTTTTTAGAATCAAAGCTCGAAATCTCCACAGTTCTCATTTTTCAATTTACGTTTCGGGTCTAAAGCAAGACTCGTCATTAGGAAAAATCTGCAAAAAAGAGAGACAAATGAGAACTGTGGAGATTCTGAGATCTGATTCTAAAAATCTACACCACAGAAATCTACAATCCATCATTTTTAGTGAGTTATTAGTTGTGAATTAATTAACTAATTAATTCACTTAACTCTCACTAGTGTATCTTTCAATTAAACTAGATACAACTAGCTCAACTGAGTTTAACTCCATTAACTGAGTTAAACTGAATAACAACTCCATAAAATACTCTTCCAACTCTGTCATAACTTTTCCACTTCAATTCTAACTGAGTCCTCATGCATGAGAAACCAATAAACCCTAGGAATTGCGTAATTCCTTCAGCCCACTGATTTTCCAAATCTGTTCATTGAACTAAAGTGCTCCAAGAGACTAAGTTGATGTTTATTGTCGGATTATTATTAAGACCTAATGATAATCAACATGCATATATTTTTAGATCAACGATCTGTAAATAGACTTCGCCCAATATTCTAAAAATATAATTTCATCTATTTTCAACATTTGACCAGCCATCTACAAATAACATCTTGAAACTTATAGAATATGCTCACCATCTCTAAAAATAGACATACACCTAAAAATAGCATGCGGGCCCCACTTAGTGAAGGTGCTTAATTTTCACTAAGATCATCATCTTGTTGAATCTCAACAAAGAGGGGGCACCTATTCAGGGTGACTAAAAATAAGCTGTAGTAATGCTTTCAATAAAGGAAGCCATTATATTTATTGTTGAGCCAAACCATGTGACTCAACATGTGTTGAAACACTTGCATGATATAGCTGGACATATATTGAACTGATGAAGTGTAGATGTTTGGATATACAAATTCAGATTAGGTAGAGAGTGTAGTAGATTGAAATAATTCATCAGGATGATGCTCTCATTTGGGATCCGTTATAATTTCTTGGATGAGAAGGAAACATACATCTATCACACTCAACACTGCAGATATATTTCATCTTGATTAGTAAGTTGTGAAGAAATATGGCTTCATAAACTACTTACAAGATTAATTTTTTAGGAGAAAATTTCAAACATAATAATAGTTCAAAGCACAATGAGATCTAGTACCAAGACATGGTACAAAAGGGATAAATATGGATTTAGCGCTATTCTATAGTTAGGAAGATTGCAAACAAAGTCTCTATCCCAGGATGAAGTTTGTATACTTTGAGGACAAGGTTGGAGTGATCTATATTATGCCTCTTAGCAAAAGGGAGTGATGAAATTATAGAGTCAAGGAAAATCATTCTCCTTGGGTCAAGGTGACTAGGATTAGGGAGAATGGTCCAAAGTGTTGATGTGATAAAATCAAGAAAAATCATTGTCCTTGTGTTGGGTTGACCAAGATTAGGGAGAGCAGTTCAAAAGAGGAAAATCATTCTTCCTGGGTCAAGTATGTTAACCAATATTAGGAGGAATGGTCCTAGTGGCTGATAATTACTCAATTGAGTAGGTTCCTTTCAACATCGGGCTCATACTCTCTATATAGGTTGAGTGAGCACATTTAATATCATGACCTAGAATTACTCATGTAGAGTGAGGCTTTTGGGTTTTCAACATGGGTCAAATATGTTGACCAGGATGTTGTTGAACCAATATTATCCTATATACCATGGGTCAGAGGGACTATACTCATGGTAACTATTTGATGCTAATGACATACCATGGGTCAGAGGTACTAAATAGAATTATGGTAACTATTTGATGTTATTGATTTACCATTAGCCAGAGTTGCTAAATAGGATTATGGTAATTATATGATGTTGATGTTGATGATGATTTTTTTTAACCTTTTCTTAGAGAAATTTTTCAACAAGAGAACTTTTGAATAATCATTATGAATACCCCCCTAGCGAAGGGGGAGTTTTGAATTTTCTATCTATAGTCGGTCCTCATAATTGATAATTTAACCCTTGAAATATATGTAATAGTTAATATAAGAGATCCTTTCATGTCGGTTTCAAAAGAGAAAATTTTTAATTTTTGGCTCCAAAAGTTATCAAGCCATCCCTCCTTCAAGTCAAGTCAGCCCAGTTGAAGTGGTACTCATTCGGCCTCCTAGAAATATATATACAAGGCATTTGACCTCCTTGCCTAGACATAATTTTGAATCTTACAACAACAAGTATCTTTTGTTCATCCAAGAGAAGAGGAAAAAGAAGAAGAAGTGTGAAGTTATTTAGTTGATCGAGTTCTCTTTGTCTTGTTTGTCCTCACACATGTGACATATTTATCTCCCTACAATTTCACACATGTGAGGTTTTTGGGAACCTCTCGAAGTAGGTCTGAGTTTCTCTAAGCACAAAAGAAGGCCGAATTTTGGGTTAGGAAAATTAGACAAGGTTGAAATGTATGGGAAAATTAATGACTTGGATAAAGGGCATATTGACAAGGTTTACCCATAATTATATTTCTAATCAGTTTGAATTTATTCTTAGTTGTATATCTCGTTGAACTGAAGAATTTATGTAAGGAAAAGGTTGTTGGATTTTCCCCCTAAGTGGGTTTTCCCAAGATAAATCTTGTGTTTTCTTTTTGTATTGTGATATTTATTGTCCTACGACTTTTATTATTGAATTTATGAAGAATAATTGCCTATAATTTGAAAATACTAAAGAGAATATCTATATCATTAGAAGTAATTATCGTTTTTATGAAATTAGTGGTTGCATCTATTGCACTTGAAAAATCAACAAAAGTCACTGTAGTTTCTTCTCAAAGTCAATGTTAACCTAGTTTTCTTCCGAACCAAGTTGTAGTTAGTATAAAACACTTCCTTCTTTGATACAGCTTGATATTCAAATAAAGGGACTAAATTCATTGACCTAAAAACCATCAACAATAACATACATAATATTCAATGAGACATAGAAAGGCATATGCATGTGCACATAAGGGGAACAAATAAATATGTTTATTAAAGTAGGAATTATTGTAAATGAATGTAGCCTCCATTTGAATTTTTATATTATAAAGGATACAACAAGGGAAATCTCTTTGTGTACAAAATTCCCAAGGACCTAAGTCTTGGCTTTATATTAGAACCATGGAATCCTTGAAGGTTTATTATGCCGATAGCCATGTATATCTTGGAATAGGGATTCAAAAATTTAATTTAATTATCAATAATTATTAGATGGATGGTAGGGATTTAATATTCATAGAATATTCTAGAATTTTCTTAGTAGTATACACAAATCAAAGGATGAGATTTATTTTCAAAGTAGTTATGTATATTTTCCCCTTTTAATTAAATTCATTAATTAAATAATGTAATATATGAATTGAGTTATGGGTTTTTGGGAATGTGGTATTGATAAGCCATCATATTAGCCCTTGGTGGTGTAACAAAGCCTATTTACAGATTAAGAATATTCATCATAAAGTGTAGGGTGAATCTCCATGATTAAGAATCATGTTAAATGTTTTTTGTTTTTTTTAGTGTACATGTGTTTTAATTATTTTTATCGTTAATAATACTAATAATAATTCTAAATAAAACTATAATTTAGTCAAATCTCATCATTTTTTATTTTATTTTATAAACTTGACATGTATAATGAAGCTAGAGTTTTGATAATTATTGTAAATTAATGTCTATAATAATTTACTTGCCATTTAATTTATATAATTGCAATATTGTATTAACTCAAAAAATAAATAATTTGTTATGTTTTTTTTTTGCAATGTCACTACCTTTCGCATCTACCACAAATATAACTATTCACCAAGTTGTTAGATTTCTTTTTCAATGATGTGATTATACCAAGGGGAAAACTGCTAAAATTGTGTTATCTAGTTAAGGGCCTATAAACTTTAATTAAACTTATATATGTTACATATTCAAAGTTTATTTACTTTACATTTTCTATCTACCTTTATAGACTAAATGGGTGTCATTATTGTTTTACATTTTAAAGTTGATGGGAAGGTCAAAAATAAAAAACATTGGGAACACAATTTTTTCCATATGAAGACTCGTCACTTTTTTTTCTTCTTTTCAATAAAATACTAGCACAACCACATTAATAAATGTGATTGATAAACGTCGATAGGCATATATGGACCACATTAATAATCAGTAAATATGGTTTAAATAAGCCAATAGGTGTTAATGGTATAAATTTAATATATATATATATATATATTCTGAATAAGACTAATTCTATTAATAAAAGAAATATAGTACAATCAAAGCTTGCACGCAAGTGAAGTTGAGAAGAAGGGGAGCCAGAGGTGAAAGGCTATAAACCTTGCTCCCAAATAATAGCCAAGGAATGAGCAAAAAGATAACAAGGAAAGTAGAAAAATGAGAGCTAGACAAAGGTATCTACCCAGTGTGGGTGGATACTGCCAATCGACATTTTTTCCCTTTTTTCTTACTGACTTTGACCCAGCCATTGGTACTTGGCTAGGCAGGAACCATTTGGTATAAATTTAATATTAATGTACAATTAATATTAATATTAGGATTGAAATTCATATAAAAAACATATAAAAGTAACTATAATAACATTAAAAAAGTATAATATAAAAAATAATATTATAAAATAAAAATTTACAACTATTTATATTATAATACTGTAATTATAAAAAATATATTGTATTAAAAAATAAGTATATTCTAATATAATAATTATAAAATTATAATTATAATAATTATTATTATTATATAATATAATAATTAAAAAATAAATTTCTATTATGTATGACCATAGTTGGATAATGGTTGACCATGATAATAAACCAAATTGATCTATATTAAATCCTAGGATTATATTATAATCCCTATGGATAATATTATAGCTTAGGAATATGGACCCTTATATTCATAAACCCAACGGATTGATATTATAAACCCAAGGAATAACAAACCAAAAGGATTATAAAACCAAGAAAATAATATTAAACCGCCAATATTAATATTATAAATCTAAGGTATATAAACCCTAAAATAAAAATTATAAACCTTGAAATAAGTATGGTTGATGATTTTTACCATGGTTGATTTACATATTCAGATAGTCTTTGTCACAATGTGATGTTGGACCATGGTTGACAATGGTCGGACCATGATTAGACCATCGTTGACCATGGTTGGACCGTGGCTAACCATGATAGACCATGGTTGACCATAAATGATTGCCATAGTAAAAAAATATTTGTCACAAACCCAAGGGATTAATATTATAAACCCAAGGGATATAAACCCTAAGATAAATATTATAAACCCTTACATAAATGAATATCCAGTGTAGTTTTCATTTTTTAACGATGGTTGACCATAATTGATTTTTATATTGACACAATATTTGTCACTATGTGACATTGGACCATGGTTGACCACGAATATAAACCCAAGGAATTTATATTAAACCCCAAGGTTAATATTATAAACCCATTGAATAATATTGTACACTAGGAATATGAACCCTTATACTAATAAACCCAAGGGATTGATATTATAAACCCAAGGGATTAATACTAAAAACTTGAGGGATTATAAATTAAAGGGATAATATTAAACTGAAGGGATTAATATTATAAACCCAAGCTTTATAAACCCTAATATAAATATTATAAACCCTATAATAAACATGGTTGGCCATGATTAACCATGGTTGATTTTCATATTGAGAAAATGTTTGGCACAATGCGACGTTGGACCATAGTTAACCAAGGTTGTCCATGAATGTTTTCATATCAAGAAAATATTACATAAATATTATAAACCATAAAATAAACATGGTTTACCATGGTTTATTTTCATATTGAGACATTTTTTTTACAATGCGACGTTGGACCATGGTTGACCATGCTTTACCATGCTTTACCAATCATGGTTTACCATGATTGATTTTCGTATCAAGACAATATTTGTCACAATGTGACCATGGTTGACCATGATTGACCATGATTGATTTTCATATTAACACAATATTTCTCACAATGTGACGTTCGACCAACCATGAATATTGAGACAATCTTTGTGACAACGTGACGTTGATCCATGGTTGACAAAGGTTGACCATGAATATAAACCTAAGGAATTTATATTAAATCCTATGAATAAAAAACCATATGAATAATATTATACCCGAGGATTATTAACTCTTAAATTAATAAACCTAGGCAACATATATTATAAACTGAAGGGAATAATAAACCTAATGGATTAATACTAAAAACCCAAGGGAATAATATTAAACCCAAGGGATTAATATTATAAACTAAAGGTATATAAACCCCAAGATAAATATTATAAACTCTAAAATAAACATGTTAAACCCTAAAATAAACATGGTTTATGATGGATGGTTTTCATATTGAGACAATATTTTTCATAATGTGATGTTGGAACATGGTAAACCAAGGTTGACCATGATTGATTTTCATATCAAGACAATCTTTGGCACAATGATACGTTAGACAATGGTTGACCATGGTTGATTTTTATATTAAAAAAATATGTGTCACAATGCAGTGTTGGACCATGGTTGACCATGATATATTTCCATATCAAGATAATATTTCTCATAATGCAACGTTTGACTACCATTGTTCATGGTTGATTTTCATATTGAGACAATCTTTGTCATAATGCAACGTTGGACCATCGTTGACCATGATTAACCATGGTTGATCATGAAATATTTTCATATAGATAAAATCCTATGATAAAAAATAAGATAAATATTATAAACCAAGATATATAAACCCTATGATAAATATTATAAACGCTAGAATAAGCATGTTTGATCATGGTCGAAAATGGTTGATTTACATAATATACCCTTGGAATATGAACACTTGGATTAATAAACCCAAAGGGTTTATATTGTAAACCCAAGGGATAGTAAACCTAAGGGATTAATACTAAAAACCAAAGAGAATAATATTAAACCCAAGGGATTAATAATATAACCCAAGACCTATATATATCTTAAGATAAATATTATAAGCCCTAAAATAAACATGGCTGACTATGGTTGACCTTGATATTGAGATAAATTTTTTCACAGTGTGACATTCGACCATGTCTAACCAAGGTTGACCATGATTTCTTTTCATATCAAGACAATCGTGTTACAGTGATACATTGGAACACAACTGACTATGGTTAATCATGGTTGATTTTCATATTGAGACAATATTTTTCACAATGCAACGTTCGACCATGGTTAACTATGGTTGACCATGTTTCATTTCCATATTGAGACAATATTTGTCACAATGAAAAGTTGGACCATGGTTTATTTTAATATTGAGACAATATTTATCACAATGCAACGTTGGACCACGGTTATAAACCATGCTTGACTGTGATTATAAACCCAAGGGATTTATACTAAACCCTAGGACGAATATTATAAACCTCGTGAATAATTTTATACCCTAGGAATATGAACCCTTAGATTAATAAACCCAAGGGAATAATAAACCTAAAGATTAATACTAAAAACCCAAGGGATTAGATATCGTTTTTTGGGATTCAACTGCTTTAAGAAAGTCATTCAACTATAACCATTTCCATGAGAGGTAGTCGCAACTGACTAATTTCTCATGATTTTTGAATAGTAAACTTAGCACTCATTGCATCGGGTGATGCTCACATGGGTGAAGAAGTGGGATTGAAACTAGTGAAATGAATCACATAGTGTCAATCATCACTTTCGGGGCTTTCACCTGGCAATCAGGACTTCTCAAGTGGTCACCCATCCCAAAACTCCTCTGGCTCAAGGGCGCTTAACTATGGAGTTTTCCCCACAATCAAGCTCACTTAGCTTGCTACCCCATTTTTAAAACCTTATCAAGTATTGTGCCTCATGAAACATTCAAGTAGAGCTCCTTTTACTCTTTTATATGTAAGTATTGAGGGGTTTCCATAGTGCATTATATTAGATATCATGTTTTGGATTCAAATTCAATAAGAAAGTCATTCAACTATGATCATTTCCATGAGAGGTAGTCATAACTGACTAATTTATCATGATTTTTGAATAGTCCACTTAGCACGCATTGCATCGGGTGATGGTCACAGGGGTGAAGAAGTGGGATTGAAACTAGTGAAATGAATCACATAGCATCAATCATCACTTTCGGGGCTTTCACCTGATAACCAGGATATCCCGAGTGGTCACCCATCCCAAAAATCCTCTAGCTCAAGCACGCTTAATTGTGAATTTTTCCCCACAATCAAGCCCACTTAGCTTGCTACCCCATTTAGCAAGTATTATGCCTCATGAACCATTCAGGTAGATCTCCCTTTACCTCAATGGTTCTTGAGGCATAATACTTGCTAAGGTTTTACAAATGAGGTAGCAAGCTAAGTGGGCTTGATTGTGGAGAAAACTCCACAATTAAGTGCGCTTGAGCCAGAGGAGTTCTAGGATGGGTGACCACCTGGGAAGTCCTGGTTACTGAGTGAAAGCCTCGGAAGTGATGATTGACACTATGTGATTCATTTCACTAGTTTCAATCCCACTTTTTCACACCTATGAGCATTGCTCGATGTAATGAATGCAAAGTGGACTATTCAAAAATCATGAGAAATGAGTCAGTCACAACTACCTCTCATGGAAATGGTCATAGTTGAATGGCTTTCTTAATGTTTTGAATCCGAAAAATGATATCTAATATAATGCACCGCAGAAACCCCTCAATACCTAAACCTAAGGGATTATAAATCCAAGGGAATAATAATAAACTAAACGGATTAATATTATAAACCGAAGGTATATAATCCTTAAAATAAATATTATAATCCATAAAATAAACATGGTTGATCATGGTTTACCATGGTTGATTTTCATATTGAGACAATATTTGTCACAATGTGATGTTGGACCATGGTTGACCATGCTCTAATGAGGCATGATTCATCAATCATGTTTGACCATGATTGAATTTCATATCAAGACAATATTTGTCATAATAAGACGTTGGACCATGTTTGGCCATAGTTGACCATGGTTGATTTTCATATTGAGACAATATTTGTCACAATGCGACGCTGGACCATGGTTATCACAATGTGATGTTGGACCATGAGAAAATATTTCTCACAATGTGACCATGGTTATTTACCATGATTGACCATGATTTATTTTCATATTAACACAATATTTCTCACAATGCGAAGTTGGACCATGGTTGACCATGAATATTGAGACAGTCTTTGTCACAATGTGATGTTGGACCATGGTTGACCAAGTACTAGGACATTTGGCCCAAATTTCGATGGCCACTTCGTCGCTATTCCTACACATAGTCGTCGCAAGAGTGACAGTCTAAGGCTGGAAAAAACGTGGTTAGCCTTAGAGTCGCACTTCCGACACTTCAATAAAGTGTCGAAATAGCAACACTCCTTCTGACGTTTTCCAAACTGTCACTCTTCCAACGTTTTCCAATCCGTTGCTCTTTTGACATTTCCAAAACTATCGCTCTTCCGACGTTTTCCAAGCCTTCGCTCTTCCGATGTTATTCAAAAGCGTCGGTCTTCCGACGTTTATCAATTTTTCACACAACTGTCGCAATTCCGATGACATGTCTTCTGACGTTTAAAATGTCACTCTTCCGATGCTTATGTAATGTTGATTTTCTAATGAAAAAGTAAAAATATTTAAAAAAAGGAACGTCGCTCTTCCGATACTTATGTAACGTCGCTTTTCCAACGAAAAAGTAAAAATGTTTAAAAAACGAAACATCGTTCTTCCGACATGTAAGGTGTCGGTCTTCTGACCTGTAAAGCATCGGTCTCTCGACGTGTAAGGCATCGGTCTTCTGACACTTGGATAAAAATATTTAAAAAAAAAAATTCCGCCAAATGTACTAGTTTGAATGTATATCCTCTGCCTCATCTATGTCACTATAAAATGATATAGCTTGATGAATAATGGTCAATTATCTGGCATGATGTTCTATGCACCTTTTAGTAGCATGATTCAACTTTCTTCCAAACACATTAGAGTTGTATATTTATCTGCCCCTTGCTGCAATTGTAGCATTTGTTCAAGAAAATACAAGTTTTGACTACAAAACTTATAGAATACAATTTTTTATAAGTTCAATGGTGAAAATTTGAAGACCATTTTAGATTGTGTGTGTTACCGACTGTATGTGTTATTAGGTAAAGGAATACTTCATAAATCAACCATGGAGAAACACCCTCCTGAATATATCAGCCACATTGAAAAGTTAGTTTGCAAAGAGGCCCTTTTTTCAAGACAACAATTAACCTATCTTTGAAAGTCACTATTACCCTAAAACTATTATAAAATTCTAAATCAAAATCAATGGGTTGAAGATCTTCAAAATTAGAGCAATTTCAAGCATAAATTGTAAATAAAAAAAACAAAAGGAGAGAGCCATCATGGCATCAAATTTCCCCTTCTGCAAGCCTAATTTCTCTCCTTATCTTGTAATATAGGTATAAATATTGTTTACAAAGGGAAAATTTGGACAAGAATATCTTGCTCACATAAAATTCAATTCATAGGCTATCTTACCCAATTATACAAACATGGATATTGCCCCAAGTCTAACTTTGATGGAAAATCCCAGGATAGCCCTGCTATAGCATGGGAAGGAATCATCCTAGAAACCAAAACACCCACATTGCAACACTGACCTTCAAATTTTTAGACAGAAGACCAAATAAAAAATCAGAACTCAAGCCCACAAAGAAAACAGGGTGCTTGAGGCAGATAATGTCTTTGGTAAGATGTTGGGGGAAGGGTTAGCTCCCTCCCTGGTGACTTATACTATGCTTGTTGATGGACTATGTAGAGTTGGTGCCATTGATCTTGCATATAAAGTATTTGACAAAATGGTAAAGCAGGGCTATTCTCCAAATGTCTACACTTACAGTGCACTGATCTATGGACTTTGAGGGAAGGCAAACTGGAAGAGGCTGAAATTTTCATTTATAAAATGAAGGAGAAAGGCTTACAGCCTAACCAAGTAACATACACATCATTGATTGATGGAAACATCAAATCAGGTAGGGTGGATCATGCTTTTGATCTATTAAGTGAGATGATAAATGAAGGATGCCAACCTAATTATAAAAATGATTGTGAGCTTATGAATGGTATAGTTCAAGAAAACAAGATACAAAAAGAACACTTGATTCTTGATGAGGATGCAGTAGGTTTCAGATCCTGATAACTTGGATGAAATTCATGACCTGTATGGAATGCCACTTGAAATAAACAGTGTTATTGCTTTTAAGCTTCATGACAAAATGATGGAGAAGCATTGTCAGCCTACTGTAGATACTTATAGTGCCTTAATTGCAGGATTATACAAATCAAGCAGACTCCTTGAGGTAGACCAGCTGATAAAAAATATGTTAGAGAGATGCCTCTGTCCCAATGAAGCAATTTATACAGCTCTTATTAATGGGAACTGTAAACAGGGAAACCACGTCTATTGTCTGGAGCTTTTGGATAGAATGGTTGAAAATGGTTATGAACCACAACTATCTTGTTAATGGGCACTGTAAACAGGGAAACCACGTCTATTGTTTGGAGCTTGTTGCTTTCAACCAGATCATAGGATTGATATCAGAGGGAGGCTCCAATTGAAGTAGAAGGATGAGGAGGCATTCGATAAGGCGTGAAGGATGAACAGAGTCTATTTCCTTTTAACAAGCAAGAAGCTTAATTTCTTTCTTTGTCAAATGTCAATATTCTCTACAAGGGCTAATGCTTAGGTCCTAAGGAATTGAAATTTAAAAATTTAATTAGTAAGAAATCCTCCAACGAATAACCTTATGAATCCCTCTCTCAAGCCTTGAAGAACTATATAAATACTATTAATTAATTCTCCTAAAAGCACTTCAACGAACAATCTATTGTGACCATTACTCTAAACTTTGACCCTTGTAAGGTTTAGTGTTGTATTAGGTATGTGGTGCATTGTACAAGCAGGGACTTGACCCTTCTTAAGGAAATTATTCAAGCATATATGAAGCTCTCTAAAACAAAAAATAGAGTGTCTCTCCTGACTAGCGAAAGAGCTAAAGGATTCTTGTTTTTGGCATATGCTTTTGGGAAAAAAATTGGATTCTTTTAGGGTTTCATTTTAGGAATTCGTTTGGATCATTTATTACAAGGTTTGGTCTTTCGTTTTATTCTTTACGATTTGGGATCCGTTCAGATAAATCTCCTCTTGAAGCTATCCATTCAGATACATTTGTTGTGTCAGTTCAGGTACTGTTAGTGCTCTGTATTGCTGGGATCCACGGGAGGTCAATGGGGCAAATCCCACCATAAAGAAATGAATACGGGGAAAGGGGATTAGATTCACTGCAATTTTTCTCAAATCTGAGTTCAACTGACCAGGAAACCTTGGGCAACAGGTAACTCCACACATGGTTGTAGAGCTCAGGTGGTTCAAGTCACCAACTGCATGGACACACAGATCAATAGAATGTTAGTTATGGGTTTTTTCCAAAAATAATCACTCCCCTGTATCCATCATGAACACATTGAAAATAAACAAAAAAAAACCTTAAAGTAGACCATTTTTCCAAAAAATGTTTCAACAACTCAGATATCATGTCCCACATGAATCAAGATAAACTTCAAAACTAAATACAAACAAAATCCCATGAATCTGACATTGATATGTAGTGTTTCCTGTGATTTGGATTATAACAAACATAAAACAAACATTCAAAACCAACTTATTGAGATGTTCAATATGACAAGGCAGAAAATTTTATAAGATACATTTGAGATATTAATAGAAAATCTAATTGGTGATAAAAATAAGAAATCTAAGTAATCATACATCTTCAAAAATGCTTCTTTTAACTCACTTTTAACCCTATAGAAATAAAATGAGACCAAGATATTTCAAACTTGGACCTTCAAGTATAAAAATAAAATGTCCTGCTGAGTAGAATTAAAAAAAATCTTGAAAATCTGACCACATAAATGAATATTTTTCATTTGATAGAACAAGAAATCAAAATGAAAAAAGAAATATCCTAAGTGAACCCAAATAAATTGACAATTTTTTAAACTGGTAATCATATTTACAAGCATATAAATATATTTAAAACACCTCCCTGGTAACTTCAATGTCATTAAAAATTAATAAATTCCATAAAAAAACCAAACTTGCTAAGATCCAAAGACCAAGAGTACTTACAGCTAAGTGTGGTTAACTTAAGAGTCCTGAAGAAAATATCATAGAGAGCCTCATTTTCAAGCACCATACATTCGTCTGCATTTTCTACTAGCTGATGAATAGAGAGTGTGGCATTGTAAGGCTCCACCACTGTGTCTGACACCTTAGGAGACGTGAAAACAGAGAATGTGGGCATCATTATATCAGGGTATTCCTCCCTAATCTTGGAGATCAAGAGGGTTCCCATTCCAGATCCAGTACCTCCTCCCAAAGAGTGACACACTTGAAACCCTGTACACAACAAAAACCCACATCATTTTAGCAAATGAAATCCTACATTTCAAAAACACAATGTCAAGGATTTGAATCTGAAAAAGACACATACCTTGTAGGAAATCACAGTTTTCAGCCTCCTTCTTAGCGACATCAAGCACAGAATCAATGAGATCGGCTCCTTCCGTGTAATGCCCCTTGGCCCAGTTGTTTCCAGCCCCAGATTGGCCAAAAACAAAGTTATCAGGTCTGAAGACATGTCCATAAGGCTCGGTCCTCACACTGTCCATGGTGTCAGGCTCCAGATCCATGAGCACGGCTCGGGGCACAAATCTCCCACAGCTCGCCTCATTGTAGTAAACATTAACCCTTTTTAAGATGTAGATCTGAAGTGCCCTGATATCTCCTAGTAGGATCGATCCCGTGTTCTTCACAGACCACTTCCTAGAACTTGGAGCCGATCTGGTTGCCACATTGGCCCCCCTGAATGTGAGGGATCTCTCGCATTTTTTCTATCGACCCAACTCAGATTTGGATCAGATCTGAACTGCCCCTCAAAACGGGATTTGTTATTTATAACCTAATGTATCAGAGCAGAAGGAAATAAATCATCGGACTTCAACCAAATGGATCAGAACAGACTTGCAACAAGCACTCGGGATCAATTTCTTTACTTACCGCATCCTTCCTCCAAACCTGTGACAGTATGGCCGCATCCTTCCTCCAAACCTGTAATAGTATGGTTGCATCCTTCGTCAAAACCGGCGATAGTATGGCTGCATCCTTCCTCCTTCCCTAGACAAACCATGCAACTGGAGGTTGAATGAACGAGGGAAATTGAAACTTTTGATATTTGAAAATTTTTGACATTTTGAAATGAAACACGTGTGTTTTTTTTAAGGCCACTCAAATTAATTTAAAAATATATATTTTTTAATAATTATAATCATTTTTAAATAATCAAAATAATTTTTAAATAATTAAATGTTCGTTTATTTTGATTGTTTACAAATATTTACAATAAAAAAAATAAAACATATCTTTTTGAGAAGCAATTAAAGGTATATGAGTACATAATGGACTGATTTTTGCATATAGTAATCCTTCTACCCTACTAAATCATCATGCTTTATTAAAATGAGTTTTAAACTTTACACTATTAAATTATGTTGTATTTTAAATATTTGGAGTTTTAATCTCTTTTTTTTTATACTTTTTTCTTTATAATTTATGTATTATTTTTTCCTTGTTTTTAAGTATTACTTTAAAAGTGAAATTTACATTTTTTTTCTTTAATGATAGTAATCTATGTATTCATTCATTCAAATTAGATACATTTTCTATAATAAATAATAGTGTAGTCTAATTAGTAGATGAAATGGTTTTTTTGATTAAAACTTGACAATATCAAGATGTGATTTCTTATTGTTTATAATCAATTTTTGAATACATAAATGAATTAAACACCTTAAAAATCTCTTTAGAAATTAAAACTTAATAACTTAAATAATTTAAACTAGTTTGGGTAAATAAGTGGTATTGTTGATTATAAATAATTATTAATGAGATTAAATCTAAGACATTTATTTAAATTATTAATTAAATAAAATTGTTGAATTTTTATTTCATAAACTAAGGATTTTGGTTGTTTTTTTAATCTAATTATTTGATATTAAAGATGAATTATGGTAACTTAAAAATTATTTTTATGTGGTTAAAAGGGAAGTAGTAATGTTATGGTATGAATGATTATTTTCAATGAAATTTTTGGTTTAGTAAGGATAACTCATCTATGGACATTTTCCATGATTTTTAAGACGGAGTCAATATAGGAAAGGTGATACTTAAAGGGCTCCCACATGGTTTAGAAATTTTATATCTATTGGTTTATAAACATTAGAGGTGGAAAAATATCCTAAGCTCTAGAGCTAAGTTTGTTCCAACTTAGCTATATCTTGAACAACAAATTGTTGTTGACGTCAAGGATATGATAGAAATTTGGTGGCTTGTAGGGTATGTTAGGTCCCTATATTACTACTAAGTCCCTTATTGTTGTTATTATAACCCCCCTTACTTTTATTATTGTACCCCTGTAACCCCCATATTATTATTATTGTGCCCTTACATTATTATTGTTAGGTCGGCTAGGATTACATTGTGGCCCCATGGACTCCTATATATAGAAAAGAGGTTTTTTCATTTTTATCATCCAAGAATTGTTCATTCATGTAATGTATTGGAGGTTTCCCCCTCGAAGTGGCTTATTTCTAAGGCGTTGATATCTATTTTCTTCTATTTTTGGAGCTGGTGTCACAACAGTCTTGTCATGAAATAAATGTAATGTAGTTACTAGGTAGGTAGTGGCCGGAACCATTTTGGTGGATCTTGGCCATAAATGGGACATCTATCCAGGCATAGTTTTTTAAGAACAAATACACCTAGTGGATTATCATTGTACAAGAATCACTTTAGGATCTAGGCTACTGTGCACATAGTAACTAAAGGGATATTAGTGAAACCCACAAAAGTATTATATGTGCTTTTATATAAATAGGTGTTCTTGTGTTCTCATTGGTTAGTTATGGGAAAATGACAATAAAGTAAGAGAAGTTATAGGTGCTTTTATAGAAATAGGTGTTCTTGTGCTCTCATTGGTTAGGTATGGGCAAATGACAATGAATAAGAGAAGGATCTGACTATTAGAAAATTAGAGGAATTATTCCACACAAAACCAAGCGTGGTGCTGCAACACTTTCTAAACTAAGGGCTTTTGAAGGGGTTCCCCCACCATATGACTGGAAGAAGAGAATGGTCATTCCAGATGCTCTGAAAGTGTCGAGGCTTCAGCTAGGTCACAAGTATTTTCTGCTAGGAAGGCTTTCCAAAGAATTTGGTTGGCATCACTATGAAAATATTACGGAATTAGAAGGGAAGAGAAAGGCAAAGGCTCAGGTATCATATGAGAGAAGAAAGAAATTAGCAAAATTGAGATCAAAAGCAGTGGAGTTAGCCGAAAAGCAGCTTGCCCCAAAGATGGAGCTCTTAGCTTCAATAAAGTATTAGATAAGTTACATGTTGTGCTCAATGAAGCAATCAATTTTGAAAATGACAAGAAAATATTTCTGAAGATGAGGTTTTTGACTAGAAATATATAACAACACATAAATAATTACACTGTTGATACAATAATAATGTAATCTGCAAACAGCCTTCTCACATTCATGATCTGAGTCTATAGTGAATTAGACAGAAGTAAGAACCTAATAAGTAGCAAGGAAATGAACGATTTGGGGTCTGTTCAGCAAACCCTTGAAGCAGTAATAATGCAATAACGCACCCTAAACCATGTATTGCGATTTTCTCCATTAGGAAACCCTTGAAGCAACAAATACTTGTATAGATAATGAGCTTCAAGATAAAATCCCATAGACATGAAGAGTGTCATACACCTTGTTCAAAAATTAGTAAATGAAACTGTGGATCTAAAAAATAACTCTAGAGAAGATACCTCTATTTAAATAACTTACAAACCATATTGCAGAAAAAAATTACTTCTTCAAAGCTAATTCATCAAATTTGGAGGGCTTAGGGGATTGGGGGTTAGGGTTAGGGGATTTAGGTGCATTTAGGGGTTAGGGGTAGAATAATGAGTTAGTATTTAAGGGATTAGGGATTGGGGGCTTAGGGGGGCCGACCCGAATGCATTTTGGCGGGCGCACTCAACCGAAATGACTCGACCTGAACGGGTTTGGGCGGGTGCCATCAAACGAAACAACACGACGTGCCCGATCGAATGAAGGCACAAGGGAGAAAACAAAAAATGGGATGCACGAACGTGCACAAGGCACCCGTGCAGTCACAACTTAGAAAATTTGATGCGGCCTCCCTCAAACGAAATGACACAACCCGAACACGTTTGCGTAGGCACCCTCACATGGCGCAACACGACGCGCACAACCAAAAGAAGGCATAAGGGAGAAAACAGAAAACGGGTCGCACAAACGTGCAAAAGGCACCAGTGTGATCACAACTTAGCAAATTTGATATGACCACCCTCAAACAAAACGACCCAACCTGACCCGAATGCGTTTGGGCGGGTTCCCTCACAATATGGCATGCCCGAACGAATAAAGGCACAAGGGAGAAAAAAGAAAACGGGCTGCACGAATGTGCACAAGGCACCCATGTGGTCACAACTTAACAAATTTGATACAGCTGCCCTCAAATGAAACGACCCGACCCAAACGCGTTTGGGCGGGCGCCCTCAACCGAATCTACCCGACCCAAATGCGTTTAGGCGGGCACCCTCAACTGAAACAACCCTACCCGAACAGGTTTGGGTGGGCGCCCTCAAATGAAACAACCCTACTCCAACGGGTTTGGGCGGGTGCCCTCAAACGAAACGACACGACGGGCTATCGAATGAAGGCATAAGGGAGAAAATGAAAAACGAGCCGCATGAACATGCACAAGGCACCTGTGCGGTCACAACTTAGCAAATTTGATACGACCGCCCTCAAACGAAACGACTCGACCTGAGCATGTTTGGGTGGGCACCCTCACACGGCGCGACACGGTGCCCACGACCGAACAAAGGCACAAGGGAGCAACCGAAAAATGGGCCGCACGAATGTGCATTGGGCACCCGTGCGGTCACAACTTAGCATATTTGATACGAGCGCCCCCAACCGAAACGACCTAATCCAAACGCGTTTGGGCGGGCGCCCTCAACCGAAATGACCCGACCTGAACACATTTGGGCGGGCGCCCTCACCTGAAACGACCCTACTCGAACGGGTTTGGGTAGGCACCCTCAAACGAAACAACCCTATCTGAACAGGTTTGGGCAGGCACCCTCAAAAGAAACGACATGGCGGGCTACCGAACGAAGGCATAAGGGAGAAAATGGAAAACATGCCGCACGAATGTGCACAAGGCCTCCATGCGGTCACAACTTAGAAAATTTGATACGACTGCCCTCAAACGAAACGACCCGACCCAAACATGTTTTGGTGGGCGCCCTCACACGACGCGACATGGCGCACATGACTAAACGAAGGCACAAGGGAGAAACCGGCAAACGGGTCGCACGAACAATAGGCAACTACACACACACACTTAAAATTTGATACAGCCACCCTCAACTGAAACGACCTGATGCAAATGCGTTTGGGAGGGCGCCCTCAACCGAAATGACCTGACCCGAATGCATTTTGGCGAGCGCCCTCAACCAAAACGACTCGACTTGAACATGTTTGGGAGGGCGCCCTCAACCAAAATGACCCGACCCAAATGGGTTTGGGCAGGTGCCCTCAAACAAAATGACATGGCGCGCCCGACTAAATGAAGGCACAAGGGAGAAAACGGCAAATGGGTCGCATGAACATGCATAAGGCACCCGTGCAGTCACAACTTAGAAAATTTGATACGGATGCCATCAAATGAAACGACCCGACTCGAATGCATTTGGGCAGGCACCCTGAAATGGCACGACATGACGTACATGACCAAACGAAGGCACAAGAGAGCAACCGACAAATGGGCCGCACGAACGTGCATAGGGCACCCGTGCGGTCACAAGTACTTATAAAATTTGATATAGCCGCCCTCAACCAAACCGACCCGACCCAAACGCGTTTGGGTGGGTGCCCTCAACTGAAACAACCCAACCCAAACACGTTTGGGCAGGCTCCCTCTACCAAAATGACCCTACGTGAACGGTTTCAGCGGGCGCCTTCAAATGAAATGACCCTACCCAAACGGGTTTGGGTGGCTGCCCTCAAATGAAATGATACGGCGGGCTACCAAACAAAGGCACAAGAGAGAAAACAACAAACGAGCCGCACGAATGTGCACAAGGCACCCCTGTGGTCACAACTTAGCAAATTTGATACGACTACCCTCAAATGAAACGACCCTATCCAAATGGGATTGGGTGGGCACCCTCAAACGAAATGACACGGCAGGCTACCGAACGAAGTCACAAGGGAGAAAATGGAAAACAGGACACACGAATGTGCACAAGGCACTTGTGTGGTCACAACATAGCAAATTTGATACGACCACCCTCAAATGAAACTACCTGACCCGAACGTGTTTGGGCGGGTGCCCTCATACAATGCGACATGGCGCGCATGACTAAATGAAGGCACAAGGGAGCAACCAGCAAATGGGTTGCACAAACATGCATAGGGCACCCATGTGGTCACAAGTACTTAGAAAATTTGATACAGCCGCCCTCAACTGAAATGACTAGACCCAAACACGTTTGGGCGGGCGCCCTCAACCAAAACGACCCGAATCGAATGTGTTTTGGCGGGCGCCCTCAACTGAAATGACCCAACCCGAACATGTTTGGGTGGGCACCCTTAACCGAAATGACCCGACCTGAATGGGTTTGGGAGGGTGCCCTCAAACGAAACGACATGATGCACACGACTGAACGAAGGCACAAGGGATCAAATAGCAAACGGGTCGCACGAACATGCATAAGGCACCCTTATGGTCACAACTTAGCAAATTTGATACGGCTGCCATCAAACGAAACGACTGACCCGAACATGTTTGGGCGGGTGCCCTCACACGGCACGACACGGCTCGCATGACCGAATGAAGGCACAAGGGAGCAACCATCAAACGAGTCGAATGAACATGCACAGGGCACCCGTGCGGTCACAAGTACTTAGAAAATTTGATACAGCCGCTCTCAACAGAACCGACCTGACCTAAACGCATTTGGGCGGGCGCCCTCAACCGAAATGACTCGACCCGAACGCGTTTGGGTGGGCACCCTCAACCAAAATGACCTGACTCGAATGCGTTTGGGTGGGCGCCCTCAACCAAAATGACCCTACTCAAATGGGTTTCGGCGGGCACCCTAAAATGAAATGACCCTACCCGAACGAGTTTGGGGAGGCGCCCTCAAACGAAACGACACGGCGGGCTACCGAATGAAGGCACAAGGGAGAAAATGGAAAATGGGCTGCATGAATGTGTACAAGGCACTTGTGTAGTCACAACTTAGCAAATTTGATATGACCGCCCTCAAGCGAAATGACTCGACCCGAACACATTTGGGCAGGCGCCCTCACACAGCGCAACACGGCGCGCACGACTGAACGAAGGCATAAGGGAGCAACGGAAAACAGGCTGCACGAACATGCACAGGGCACCCGTGCGATCACAACTCAAAAAATTTTGATGGTTAACATTTCTTTGATTTTCCCCAAACCGTCGCAATATCGATGTTTTGCTCCGAACGTCGGAATAGGGACACTTAGCTCTAAGTGTCGCAACACCGACACTTTCCTCCAGTCCATCACAATTCCGACGCTTTTCTCCCAACGTCGCAATAGCGACACTTAGCTCTAAGTGTCACAAGACCGACACTTTCCTCCAATCCGTCACAATTCTGACGCTTTGCTCCAAACATCACAATAGCGACACTTAGCCCTAAGTGTCGCAAGACCAACACTTTCCTCCAATCCATCGCAATTCTGACGCTTTTCTCCAAACATCGCAAGATCGACACTTACCTCTAAGTGTCTCAATACCGACACTTGTCTCCAAATGTCGGTATAGCGACAGTTGTGGGCGGGATTTGAAAAATTGATAAAATTTGGGGAAATTTCCGACATTTGGTCAAAAGTGTTTGAACTAAAGTGTCAAAATTTCTGCCAAATGTACTAATGAAGGTTGACCATGAAATAAACCCAAATAATTTATATTAAACCCTGGGATTAATATTATAAACCCTATGGATAATATTATGCCCTAGGCATATGAACCCTTATATTAATAAACCCAAGGGATAGATATTAAACCTAAGGGATCAATAATAAAAACCAAAGAGGATAATATTAAACCCAAGTTATATAAACCCCAAGATAAATATTATAAACCCTAAAATAAACATGGTTTACCTTGGATTATTTTCATATTGAGACAATTGTTGTCACAATGTGATGTTGGACCATGGTTAACCAAGGTTGACGATGATTGATTTTCATATCAAGACAATATTTGTCACAATGATACATTTGACCATGGTTTATTTTCACAGTGAGACAATCTTTGTCGGAATGCAACATTGGACCATGGTTGACCATGGTTGATTGTCATATTGCGACAATATTTATCTCAGTGCAATGTTGGACCATGATTGATTGCCATATCAAGACAATCTTTGTCACAATGCAATGTTGGAACATGGTTGACTTCCACATTCAGACAATATTTGTCACAATGCAAAGTTGGACCATCATTGACCATGATTAACCATGTTTGATCATGAATTATTTTCACATAGAGAAATCTTATGATAAACACTGAGATAAATATTATAAACCCTATGATAAATATCATAAACACTAAAATAAACATGGTTGACCATAGTCAACATGGTTGATTTACATATTCACACAATATTTGTCAGAATATGACGTTGGACCATGGTTGACCATGATTCGTTTTCATATTGAGAGAATATGTCACAATGCGACATTGGACCATGATTAACCATGGTCGACCATAGTTGACTATAATTGACCATGGCTGACCATGGTTGATATTCATATTGAGGCAATATTTGTTACTATGTGACATTGGACCATGGTTGACCATGATTGAGCATAATTGAACATGATTCGAAACCCAAGGGATTTATATTAAACCTTAGGATTAATATTATAAACCATGAATAATATTATACCCTTGGAATATGAACCCTTAGATTAATAAACCCAAGGGATAGATATTATAAACCCAATGATATTATAAACCTAAGGGATTAATATTAAAAACCCTAGGGAATAGTATTAAACATAATGATTAATATTATAAACCAAAGGTATATAATCCCCAAAATAAATATTATAAACCCTAAAATAAATATATTTTACCATGGTTGATTTTCATATTGAGACAATATTTTTCACAATGAGACATTGGACCATGGTTAACCAATGTTGAACATGATTGATTTTCATATCAAGAAAATATTTGTAACAATGATATATTGGACCATGGTTTATTCTCATATTAAGACAATCTTTGTCACAATGCAACATTGGACCATGGTTGACTGTGATTGATTTCCATATCGAGACAATCTTTGTATCAATGCAATGTTGGACCATGGTTGATCATGATTGATTTTCATATCAAGACAATCTTTGTCATAATGCTACATTCGACCATGGTTGAATTTCATATTGAGACCATCTTTGTCACAATGTAACGTTGGACCATGGTTAACCATGATTAACCATGATTGATCATGAATGATTTTCATATAGGGAAATCCTATGATAAAAACTAAGATAAATATTATAAAACAATGTATATAAACCCTATGATAAATATTATAAATGCGAAAATAAACATGGTTGACCATGGTTGACATCGATGATTTACATATTGAGACAATCTTTGTCAGAATATGGTGTTGGACCATGGTTGAACATGATTGATTTTCATATTGAGATAATCTTGGTCCCAATGTGAAAATGGACCATAATTAACCATGGTCGACCATGGTTGACTATGATTGACCATGGTTCACCATGGTTGATTTTCATATTGAGACAATATTTGTCACTATCAGATGTTGGACCATGGTTGAATATTATTGAGCATGTTTGACCATGACTATAAAACCAAGGTATTGTTATTAAATCCTGGGATTAATATTATAAACCCTATGAATAATATTATACCCTAGGAATATGAGCCCTTAGACTAATAAACCCAAGGGATTAGTATTGTGAACCTAATGGATTATAAATTGAAGGGAGGAATATTAAAACCAAGGAATTAATCTTATAGACCCAAAGTATATAAAACTTAAAATAAATATTATAAACCCTAAAATAAACATGCTTGACTATGGTTTACCATGGTAAATTTTTATATCGAGACAATATTTGTCACGATGTGACGTTGGACCATGATTGACCATGATAAATTTTCATATCTATACAACCTTCATAATGATACAATGGACCATGGTTGGCCATAGTTGACCATGGTTAATTTTCATATTGAGACAATCTTTGTCATAATGGAACGTTGGACCATGGTTGACCATGGTTGTCGCAATGTGACACTGAACCATGAGACAATATTTGTCACAATGTGGCCATGGTTGATTTTCATATTGATACAATATTTGTTGCAATGTGGCATTGGACAATGGTTGACCATAACTAACCATGTTCGTCCATGTTTGACCAATGTTGACCATTAGTATTAATCCCTTGGGTTTATAATATCAATCCCTTGTGTTTATTAGTCCAAAGGTTCATATTGCTAGAGTATAATATTATTAATTGGGTTTATAATATTAATCGTAGGTTTCAATATAAATTCCTTGGGTTTACATTCATGGTCAACCTTGGTCAACCATTGTCCAACGTCACATAGTGACAAATATCGCCTCGATATAAAAATCAATTATGGGTAGCCATCGTGAACCAATCCAAAGTATATTGGATATCCATTTATGTAAGGGTTTATAATATTTATCTTAGGATTTATATCCTTTGCGTTTATAATATTAATCCCTTGGGTTTATGAAAAAGATTTTTTTAGTACATGGAAATCAATCATGGTCAACCATGGTCTTTCATGGTCAACCACTATCAACCATGATCCAATCATGGTCCAACCATGGTCAACCATGGTCCAACATCACATTGTGACAAAGACTGTCTCAATATGAAAATCAACCATGGTCAACCATGTTTATTTCAAGGTTTATAATTTTTATCTTAGGGTTTATATACATTCGATTTTTAATATTAATATTGTTGGTTTAATATTATTTTCTTGGTTTTATAATCCCTTGGGTTTATTATTCCCTTGGGTTTATAATATCAATCCCTTGGGTTTATAATATCAATCCCTTGGGGTTATGAATATAAGGGTTCATATTCCAAGGGTGTAATATTATCCACATGGTTTATATATTAATCCTAAGATTTAATATAAATCCCTTTGGTTTATAGTCATAGTCAACCATGGTCCAACTATGTTCAAACATAATTGCAATTTATTTTTTAAATTATAATATTACATAATAATTATAATTATAATTTTATAATTATTATATTAAAATATACTAATTTTTTAATACAATAAATTTTTATAATTATAGTATTATAATATTATAATATTGATAGTTGTAAATTTTTATTTTATAATATTAGTTTTTTAATGTTAGTATGGTTATTACTATATATTTCTTTATATGAATTTCAATTCTAATATTAATATTAATTTTATATTAATATAATTTCACCCATATTTACTAATTACTAATGTGGTCCATATTATCAACGTTTATCAACCACATTTATTAATGTGGTTGTGCTAATAGTATATTTTAATATTAATATATTTATATAACATTAATATTTTTAAAATTAATACTTATTATTGTTTTTTGTTTGTTTGTTAAGTTGTTTGTGATCCTCCAAGCTTGACCTATGGCTTGCGAAACTGCGACCCATGGGCCTTTAATCCGTCAAATTCACCTGGGGATCACACCCAAACTAGGCCACACTAGCCCTAAGTTGACTGGATTTGTTAGCATGTCTCCTCCCCCTAGCACAAGGCACACCCACCCCCATGAGGTTTGATCTTGGGCCGCTTTGCTAACAAAGTCCATCCTCAACCAATTGTACTAGTTCACTAATACTTATTTTTATTAGCTATTATTTAACATATATAATAATAATTTTCAAACTTATTTTGAAACTAATAAAATCCAAAATAATATTTTACTATATTTCACAAATTTAAAAACATTAATGTAACATTAATATTATTTTTTAAATTATTAATATAACATTAATATTCTTAACATTAATATAACATCAATATTATTTTTAAAATTATTAATATAGCAATAATATTTTTAACATTATTATAACATTAATCTTATACTATTTAGTATAACATTTTTTTTTTTTTAACAACAATACATTTGATGATATTAGTGGATTATATTGCTAGTGATTTTGGGTGGTTTTTTTTTTTTTTTTTTTAACATATACTTATATACTACTTATATACCTTCTTGTCTAATTGTATCATTATAGATGAAAGAAATATTATGTTACCTAGGATTTTCTATAACATGGATGATTTTTTGTTGACATATTATGTTACCTAGGATTTTCTATAACATGGATGATTTTTTCTTACCAAAAGAAAGCATTACTTCTGCTTACTCGTCTATGGTAACCATTACTTCCGCTTACTCTTCTCCATCTATGTATATGTGCTCTCAAAGGTTTAGGATAGATTCCTTTTTAATTATTTCGACTATTTACAGAAAGCCAGTGAATAGAAAAACTGGTCAAACACTGCTATAACAGGTCTTGAAAAGAATGTTTCCAAGACTGTCTTTGTAAAAGAACAATTTGATAGGTTACAAGTCTCTATGAATGATGTAAATAGTGCTTTAAACAATGTACAGTTTGATTCTTCTTTGATCAAGTCTTATTCCAGAGAGTCTTTGAACAAGATAGAAGAAGTAGAAAATAGAATAATAATTGAAGCCTATTCTACTAAAGGTCTTATATCTGATATGTCTGATAAGTTTGAAAAGCTTAACCCCTCTAAGACAGACAAGCCCATTCTAGCTTATTTCTTGTACAAAAGACATGTACATATTCAGAGTCCTGTAAATCCCATTGACAAGTTCCCTCATTTTTTTCCAAAAGAAGTTGGACAATCCTCCCAGAAACCGTCAGAAGAAAGAATCACCCTTGCCTCTCAAATTAAAGAATCTGACAAAGAGCCCAAGACTCAAGTCCTCCTAGTCTATGAACCCCTAGAAAGTCAATTTACTAGATATTCTGCTCCAGATCTCAGTGGGATGGGTAAACTTCCAGAAACTCATTCATTAAAATTTTATTATATAAACTTGAACCCATATTACAATTATTGTCAACGGCTCATGCGTGTAAGTTTTACACCTATGTCACACTGTTTTTAAATGACTGATCTTAACTTTATATCTTTCATATATGTACCAAGTCCCATAGGAATTCTCTACATGTCATTTAATAGTTTTGTACATAATGGGTGATAGTACTTAGTTTTGGAAAAGGTTTCGTGTCTTACAAGGCATCTCGATTGTATTGAAATAGTGTGTGATAATAGTAATTTAATAAATTGAAATAAAAATTCAAATCTTGTAATTAAAACTTTAAACCCCTAAGCACATTGTTTTTTTCCCGAGTAGTCTTTAGTACTATTTTTTGAATGCTTTTAAAGTGGGTTTTCTGGTGTAATTTCTATTTTGATTGTTAATTTTGCATGATTTAAGTGTATTAGACATTTTTGAAGGTGTGGAATCTATATATAGAGCCAAAAAACTAGTTTGAATAACAAAAACCAGGATTTTATCTCAAATTTTTTCACCAAATACCAATGCTTGAAACTCCAAAAAATCTCACTAAAAAAAATTCCATTCTTTTCTATAAGACAGAGCAAGGCAAGTGACAGATCGATCCCAAGATCCCAAGGAACGTGAGTTGAGTGCAGCGGAGCAGAGAGAGTTGAGCTGATGCAAGAAACAAATGCCAACCAATGCAAACTATACTGGATACCATACACTTTGTTTCCGAATGGATATCACCATTTTTGTTTGGCTGTGCTTTTCCAAAATATTCCTTACTGTAATTATGCCTTTACATTCAGAGAGACGGTTGTTCTCTTTCTTTCTTTTTCTTATTTCAGAATATAGGGTTCCTCTATCATATAGTTTTCTTATTTCAAAATATGAGGGTTCCTCTTTCATCTATCATTAATCTTTGTATGGTAGGGTGATGGAAACACACAATAAACAAATTGGGAAGACACACGATCAAAAACCTAATGGGTATATACACCATCGCAAAATGGTGAAATTATTTCAATTTCGCACATTGCCAGTGGCAAAAATAATGGGCCACATTTCAAATCGATTGAATTTAATTATTAATAATGCCTAACATAACGTGAGACGAAACCATTAGTCCTTTGGATTTCCTCAACCACCACTTAGCAGCAGCCAGAGTGATTGGAGTAGTCTTTTAATCGACGAATCGGGAGTTGATGTGACAGCTCCCGATCCCCCCGCTCCGGCGACCTCACTCTTCTCTAGCACGATGTGGACCCCGCCTCTCCAACTTGCAACAACAGCAGATGGCGACGGTTCCTAGTAGACGTGAGCGTGGACCCCACCCTGAGCGCCTCCTCCACCACCCCTCCCCTTGGCGCTAATCCTCCCCCACTCGCCACCCCCACGAACCCTGGTCACCTACCGTCATAAATGCTACACAAATTTGAATTTTGAATTTGAAAGAACTCCTAGTAATAACCTCACAACTGCTCGTCCTTCGTCAGCATTCAAAAAACACCCAAGCAGCTCTGATCTGAATCAGCTTAGCGCATCTCAATCTGAGGAGTAGAGGTAAATACAACAAAATCAAAATCACATTCTTTCTATTCACCTCTGTTTCGTTCCCCATAGTTAACCTTTAATGGTTTATAAGGTGAATTACACAGTTAATAAACATTCTTGAGAAGTCTATTTAAAATTTAAAGTTCGTCATAGTGAATAAATAGTACCTAAGATTGCAATTTAAAGTTCGCCAGTGTATATATAGAATGCATAAGGTGAATTACAGTGTATATACATAGTGCTTAAGATTCACCTTATATATTTATGACGAGTTTTTTTGAGATTTACATTTTTAATACAAACATTTTTGACAAATCTATTTGAAATTTAAAGTTTGCCACAACAAATATGATAAGTTTATTCGATATTTGCAGGTTGAGGACCAACATTTATGACAAATCTATTTAGAATTTAAAGTTTTCTAGTCGAAAATGTGAATATATAGTACTTAAGGTAACTACAAAGTGACTGAATAGCGCTTCAAATACCTCAATTCGGAATTTAAAGTTTGCCACAGACAGTACTTAAGGTGAACTGTACAGTGAATAAATAGTGCTTAAGATTCTAATGTTTTCTCATTCCTGTTGAGACTGAGATAGGTCTCTAATGAAACTTATGATTAATTTTACAAGTAGATATGCTATATGATCAATTTTAAAAGAAATATGGTTTATTTTCATAATATTTGGAGTTAGTTTAAATAATTTCCAAAGTTTTTTTTCATAAATTAGGTTTTCAAAATTTGAGTAAGGGTATTGATTACTCATTTTTATCTTCAAAAATTGCATTAGATCTGAAATTTTGCTTAATTTCTACAGATGGGGGATTTTTTAAAGGTGTTGTATAAGTGCATAATGTAATCAGAACTTGACTGAAAATTAGCTGTGATAGGATGTTTAATAGAGATATATGCCACAATTAGGAGTCAGTATAAGTGGTTGTGGTGAATTGCAACATTGCTGATAGTGTTGTGTTAAAAATCATTGTTGGAGGAGAAGCCTCATGGAGAGGTATTTACCCAGTATTCCAAGGACAGCTACATAAATAAGAGTTGAAGTTGCGAGGATGAGTGGTAGCAGAATTCAAATATGAAACATATTTGTGCATTAATCTTTTTTAAGTGGATATTTGGTATGCATATAATTTTTTTTCCTGTAAGTGCTGGAAAATCATTTCCAGTGCCTACAAGAAAAAAAAATTATATGTTTCTTCCTCAAGGATGTTGGTCCAAGAATTTAAATTTTTTATGTTTCTCATCCCATTTCTTATAAATCCAAAGAATCTATACACAACCATCATAAACAAATTAAAGGGTGCTTAGTTTTTTTCTAGTGTGAAAGTCTGGCATGTCTAACATGAGTGCTCTGTCGCTAAAAAATGTATGCACTGTGAAACTATGATGTTTCATTGCAGTGTACAATTTTTTGGAACTTTAGCACCTAAGCCAATGTAAACACTAGATTTTAAAGGTCATTCCACTTTTCAATGGAAAATAAAATTTAGGATAAAGGGTGTGGGAGTATGAACTAAAGGTATAACTGTCCAAATAAACCAAAGCTAGTACCCATAATAGAGCCTTGCTGAAAAACTTAAAGAAAATTATTTCCAAGATATGGATCTTTAAATTATTTAGAAAAATAATGGCTAATAAAAACTTATGTGGCTATACCCTGAATGACCAGGGATGTTGGAAGAAATACCACAAATTTCAAAACATATACAAGGATATTTGATCAGGTTAGTTGCATTTGTTGATTATTTGGAGCATCCATATGTTTCATTCTAGACTCCCCTACCTTGGCTTTACAAGGTCTTAATCTTGAAAAAGGTTTTCTCAATAACCGCCATTTTTAAGGCTTGTTCAACCCTAGAAGCTTCTGTTGCTGCTTACGGAATGTTCTTTTTGCATGCCATTTCCCAATTTTCCATCCAAGCCCATACCTATCATGCCACACCTTATAATGTAGCTTCATTTCATTATATCTGACTCACCAGGAGGAGAACAAAATGAAAAAAATAAAATGCTATTGCAATGAGTAATCTCGAATATAGAAATCTTATAAGTTAGCAAAAAAGCAACCAAGTAGAAAATTTCCCTTGCAAAGCAATAGCATAGAAAGAGAATGAAAACTCCAAGTAAGGAAATATTTTATATATCATGGTCCAGAATTTCTAGTACTTGGATGGTGCACCACAAGATGTGACCATTTCTTAATTTTATCCTCGCACCACTTGGACTCCTCCTATTTTATAAAAATGTATGTGGCTATACCCTGAATGACCAAGGAGTCCTCTTTCCATTTTTCATAAATTCAAACAAATCTAGACAAAATCACCATAATATGTTTATATGGTCCTTAGGTTTTCCAAGTGCAAAACTCTGACATGTATTGTGCATAGTGCAACATGGTGTATAACCTTTGCCCTCTGCCCACTAGAAGTGTGGAACTATTTGATGGTTTGAGAGTACAGAGTAAGGAGCTAGTAGTATCCATTTCAGTGTTTTGATGTCTATATGCACTATGCATGTGATAGGTTTGTACAATGATGAAGAGTGAACCATGACCATGGAAGTTCCCAATGTCTTCAATTCTGTGTCTCACACAATGATCATGACGTGCCTATCTGGCGTTTATTCCTCAAATTTCCGATGTGGAGCTCTGATCATGGTGTTCACCTCAATGAAATCTATGGGAACAGGTCTCTCTTTATGAGCAGGGATGGAATTGATAGGAAAATTATTTGTGAGAAAGGTTATTTTCTTGTTCAATATAGTCAAATTTTTTAGCATCCCATTCACATTCTATGTTAAAATTATTAAAATGAAAATCAACCTTCCATGTTAAAATAATTAAAATGAAAATTAGAGTTGATAAAACTGTCTATGTAGCACAACATTTTTGAAGCTGGGGTTATTTTCTTACGATTTTGCACATACAAAAATACAGGGTTTTCTCATTTCTACAGCCAAGAGATGGCACATGGAATGTGCTGCACCAAAAGAGTCAAACATTGTAAAATTCAATGGGACAGTTCCATCATGTGGTAGCATGTGGGCAAACAACAATTTCAAAGGTTTGTCAGCAAAATGATTCACTTATTCAGGTAGGTTAAGTGCTAAGCACATGGCCAGTTCAGAAAATACCTAGATTGTGGTAGAGGGTTTACTTGTCCAATAGGGAAAGAGCTTCTGACTTAGTTCAGTCTAAGTTGGATAGGAGTTATGCTTATAACCCATTATTTCTTTTTTCTTTGATAGTAGACATGCATTGTGCACATTATCACAATATATATGTTTAGGTCATTTGCATCTAGTGTCTACTTTGAAGATTAGACATTCTGTAACCTTCCCATCTTCAGTATTTTCTTCAAGTTGAATATGTTTGACATTGATTCAAGGAACATTGTCAAATGATTACATGCTATAGGTGTAGAATAGGGGGAAAGAAAAATTCTTACATAGATAGAAACATTCTTAGAAGAATACTTGCATGATGTTTAGCTACAAAAGGGTGTTGCTAATGAGGAAAATTGCACACGAGTTGAAAAAAACAGAAAACAAAACATCTCATCTCAGTTCTAAGAACAGAATAGAGGAACACCTGAAATTAATGGTTGGAATGGGTAGAATGAAAAGCTTGGAATGGCTAGAATGAAAATGAAGAATAGACAAAATGACACGCAATCCTCTACTCAAACTTTCGATCTCATCTGCTCTAAATTTTGATTCTGCATCATTCCAAGTATCTCATGCTTTTCTTTTCTAAACAAACTTGTCTTTTCTAAACTTTGATTGGACATTTGAACAAACATGATTTTGATTTTATTCAAGGAAGTGAGGTGCCTTGCAACTTTGGTAAATTTAGGAAGTGTGTTCATGTGTGCAAGGTGCCTTGATTTCATAGATTGAATCTATAAATTCATACATGTCTGATATTAATTTATTGTTTTTTTATGTTGTAGATTTTTTAATTGTGGAAAATGGTTGAAAAGTGGACATTGTGTATCGAATTTTCCTGTCGTCCAAATCCTGGACAAGCCATAGTTAAATATGTTCTTTACAATCCGGTATGAAATCATGTCGTGCACATAAACATAGATCTACACAGGAGGACAACTAATAATGAATCCTACTATATCGCCCTTATTGAGGGCTTAAAAGAGGCAAAAAACAATGTTGTGAATGATATTGCAGTTTACATGAACTCACAACTCATTTGCAATCAGCTCAATGGCATATTTGAAGTTCGAAAAGCAAATTTAAAACCCCTATACAAGGAAGCAAGAATGTGGAGCTCTTAGTTTAAATCTTTCAACATACAATGGCTTTCAGACATTCATAGGATGTCCAGTGATATACTGGTGGCAGGAATTTCAAGGGTAGATGCAGGTGTCAGAGATGACACAGAATCACAGTTTATTGCAAGTGAAGTCATCAATCATCATCAGGATAACTCTCAAATATGTGGATGTGTTATTCTTATAATTTTCCTTGGGGCTATGATGACATGGTTCTTTCGCTAGAGAAGAACCGATTGTAATTTTTGGATGGTTCACGATATAATACATGAATCTTTTTGAGGGTATAATTATTTTATGTTGTGTTATTTTTCCATTTTTCTGTTGGGTAAAAATTGTCTTTGTTTTTACTTCCTTGGGATCTAATAAATGATAGATTAGCATGGATATTTTTCAGAATAGTAAAAATAAAACTTAAAAAAAAAATTGACACTCTATAGTAGGTATTCTATATAATCAAACAACTAAGCAAAGCAGCTCAAAAATTCTATATAATTAACCCTCTACTCATTCAGCAGTTCTATCTAATCAAGCAAGGAAAGAATTCTATATAATTAACCCTGTGCTCCATTCAACAATTCTATATAAATAACTCTAACTAATGTGTTGCATTCGAAGCATTGCAACAGTACATAATAATGAAACCCACAATGTCAAATTCAAGTCAACTGTTCAATTCTCATGTAAAGTTTTATCACAGAGTTTTTATCTCTTTCATATCATCCCATAAATTAAAAAACTTGCATTTTAAAGTCACATATAGTTAGCTCAATCTGAAACAGCATCAATACAGAGTGGCTCCAATAGGGCAGCACCTGCTCACCTGTTCATGAAGCTAATATGCATGCAGAAAGCTACAAAGGCTCAATCTAACCAGAAAAACAATGACTTCCTACCACACACTATTCTATTTGATTTGTTCCACTATATTCATTCAGGAATGTGGTCCCCATATCAAAAATTTTCTTATCAATGCCTGAAATATGATGAGCTCAGTTTTTCCAGAACAAATTGTAGTTGTTGCTTAAAAGTCACATGGAAAATTGTGGCTAATAAGTCACATAGCCATCCTATTTAGTCTGCCTCTTAGTCATAATGGTTAATAGAATGCAGTGTCAAAATAATATTAGAGATTTAATAGTGATTTTATATCTAATGGATAAAACCTAAAGAGGTATGTTGATGGCCCCTTTGTCTTTTGCACAATCCATGAACATGAAAATGAATATGGATTTCTACAAATCAATGGCTTTGCAGCAGCAACAACAAGTAAGACATCCACAACAACAACAATTTGCAGATAGAAAATTGTGCAGTGGGTGCTGTCTTTATTTGGAGATGAATACTAACCAAATTTGTGTATGGATTCAATGTATCAGTTGAAGATTAAATTACTGCTATTTCTTATGTAGTATATATATGAATAAAGAAAGTGATGTTCTAAATTAGCATTCTCCACAATCCAATCTCTGGAAGTAAATGATTGAAGGATGGAGATAAACTTGTCAGCTCAATCTCTTCACATATTTGATCAGATAATGGTCCAGATAAAATTGTGCCAAACAAGCATTTTAATTCCCAAACCACTTTGATATCTTCAATTAATGTTATGCACCATCTAATGTTTCATTCTCCTCAAATACATTTGACCAAAGGATGGAGATAAAAATGTTGCAGTGAAATTTGAAATCACAAAACAGTTTGAGGCATTTTCAAAAAGCATGCCAATTCTGCTACTGAATGAAAATGTGTCTATGTATTACAATACTATCAAGAAAATTTACTATTTTCCAACATAACATTTAAAAGTAAACCACAAATATCCATTAACTGCGTCATCTAATTCCTGATGTTCTCTTTTCATTTATATATAAAAAATGAAGTACATGTACACACTTGTAGCTTATCAGAAGCTAGAATAATTTTAAGCTCTCCTAAGCCTAGCTAGGGAAACCAATATAACCATAACAACAAAGTGCTTCACACTAGGAATAACATGTAACCAAAGCTGGCCACTCCACCATGAATCGGTATGTTGGACAATAAACAAAAAGATGCAGTTTCTATCACAACTGTTTTCTGAAGCCAATTTCTATGTTGTCTCCAAGTTCTATGATGTCAGTGACACAATCATCTTTGGATAGAGGGGGACCCATTGAAGAAGTTGTTTTTTTGTAACATGAAAATGAATTTTTTATCAGAGAAGATAATAATATGTCAAGTAATAAATGCATCACAATACAGAGAAGATCAATTAAAAGTCTCTTCCTAAGCACCTTGACTCATCTGATAAAAATAGTTATAGTGTGTCTTTGAAAATCCTTCATCTGAAATCATATTAATTAGATGCTCCAGCCTTGTAAACATTCCAGCACTACATTAACAACATGAACAACAACCAGTGCTAAACGTTAGAAGCGAAGACAATGCAAAAAAACATGGAAATTCACCAAACTCTGTGATGTCAGTGGCCTAATCCTGTTCTGGTCGATGGGGGCCCAATGAAAAACCAGTTGTGTTTGTAAGATGACAAAAAAGTTTCCATCAGAGAAAAAAATAACATGTCAAATAATAGATGCATCAGAATACATAGTAGATCAATCAACAATCTCGTCAAATGTACCTTGACTCATGTGATCAAAAGGTTGATTGTGGTTCTGTGTACATCCTTCATCTGTAATCACATTAATCGGATGTCAGGGCCCTGCAAACGTTACATTACTGCATTAAGCTAAAACAAATAGCAAATATCAAATACATTGCAACAAACTTGAAAAATCGACAAAGTGATATAAACATAGCAACAAACTTGGAAGATCACGAATTTGATCTAAACATACTGATATCGTCTCCCTATAGAACTTACTTGGAACAGTAGAGGAAGCATTGTTGGAGGGAGGACATCCACGCCTGTTGAGGTGTGGAAACTGAAATGGTTCATCTTCGGATGCAGAGACATTCAAATCAATATTCAAGGTGACATTCCTTTTCCTTTTATTTTATTTTTTTGGACTAAGGAAACTCTTCTTCCTCTTCAAGGATGACTCATAAGCACCCAAACCACGGGCGAAGTCATAATCCATAATATTAAGATTATTAGCATCATCGAAAAAAAATTTAGCCAGATCAATCAACTGTTTTATCTTGCTCACAGTAGAAGGAGGACTATTCTGAATCAGGTCTAGATAACTAAACAACTCTTCTCTCAACACACCAAGTTCTTCAACATTGTCATCTTCAATATTGTTTGGGATAGTATTTGCAGGAAGGTTTGGCGCCTATGTACTTATCTTAAAAGGGGAATTAAACTAATTAGGTGTGGTATGAAGATATAATAAAGGGTCTAATCCATCAAGGAGGAATGAAACCAATCTACCTTTATAGAATGCTTGCAAATGTTCCCCCGAATAGACCATGGAAAATCACAAATGATAAAATTTCTGCGATGAAAAATGATAAGATATTCCTTATTGGCTTTGCTTTGACTCCTTACCTAATAAGCATGAGATATGCTCTCATGAGGCCTACAATCACTGTCTGGAATTCTTCTAGACTTTTCCATTGATGATTCAAGCTGCATCTCTTTCTTGTGGTTGTTATAATATCCTTCTTTTTTCAAAATTTCCTTGAATCGATAACATGGCTCAACATTTTTTAGGAGAGTGTAGAATAGCCAATCCATTCTATGATAACATTTCTTTCACTTATCACATAGAAATTTTGACTTCAGGTAACCATGGTATGATTCCACAACATTATTTGTCTCCTGTTTTGCGTGAGGAAAATCTCTATAGCCTTTAACCTACATGCCTACATGGAAAGACTCAATTAGTAAATACAAGTTGTCCAACATACTGATAAACATACAACACAGAAGGAATATTATGCAAACTTACGAATCTTGTCACCGACAATCCAAGTCTTGTAGAAATAGTCCAAAAACTTTTGCTCAGTTTCATATTTGATGGAAAAAGCATTGATTGCATCATCCACTTCATCAGTACAACAATCTTTCATGATATGGCCAAGTTCATTGAACATATCGTTTGCTTTCTCTGAGCTTCTAACCAACTGAATAAAATTCTTGAGCCATGCCCTCCTTACATGCCAAATACACAAAATCACTTCACATTTCATGATTATCCTTTGGCATTTAATTCATTTTGAGAAATTATTAAAACGAATGCAATTCAAAATCTCTAATAAGAATATTGATGTTACCTCAAAGCAATGATTTCAGCCATAGCATCATCAACCATGAAGGCATTGATCCTCCAATCGGGAAGAGTCCGAAAAAACCTAAGAATGAGGCTCTCTAGCCATACTTGTATATCTTGTGAGTTATTACGTGGCATCACCATCCAGGCAACTGGTACCCTTCTTTGTTGCTCATCAAAGACCGCAAGCGTGTACAACAGATACTGTCATTTTAAATGAAATGAAGTTAATTTTAACATAAATGATTTTCTTGAAGCAATCATTGGAAAAAAACTCGCCCCATATTTGTTTGTATTGAATGTTGTGTCCATGGCTATCAAACTATTGTGGAATAACTTGACCATAGTTTCCAACATCCATTATGTTTTTATTCCAGCTATAAAAGGGATGTCTGCGCCATTGGGCTTCTGGTAGAAGAATAAATCATCCTGGTTTCTTTGATACCAAAGATTCACACTCATTTCATCTTTGTTATGAAATTGATAACTTTCTTTCATCAGACGATTATAAATGTTTACAACGTCTTTTCTGCGTAAGAATGAATCCCTCTCTCTAGATGTAGCATCTATGTCAAGATATTTCTTTATATGTATTTTACAAACAGATTCAATTGACAGTTGAAGAAAATAACAGTTTTCTAAATAAGAAATCATGTCCTTCGAAAGTCTTGGCTTTATCTGAGTAACATCATCACTTAAAGTGTTGTCTTTACCATGACAAGACTACCCTTGCCCATCTTCGTGATCATACTGATTGTATGTTATTACTGCTATGTTGGGATCTTGAACCATAATCTTTACAATAAAATGGCATTGAAATCCCCTCTTTCTGGCATATGACTTCCTTCCTTTTCTTTTCCATTCTTCTCTCTTGTCAACTGGACCATATGAGCAATTATAACTACAAAATAAATTACAGGAATGTCACAAAATCTAGTAAATATAAAGCATATTTAATATCAACATGTAAACAATTTAGTTCTAAAATACTTAAAGCTCATACTGTAAGGCTCTTGTGCTCGGGTGTTTGATTTGTAGATGCAAGAAGGAACGTGGAGCATCTGGATTCGATTCCTCTCCTTTTTTAAAATCATCAACTCTTTCTTTGGGAATTTTTGCAACACGGTCAATATTCATGTTTTCTTTGTAGATTTCAGCCCAAACTAAATCTTTACTAGAAAAAATGAGTTTGTCTTTTGGGTCTTGCACCTCAAGAGACATGACTGACTTCCATTTATTTTCCATGTTGGATGACTGTCTGCAAAAAAATTTGAAAACATATTAGGGAGCTGGAAATGATGAGAAGGTGATTTTTACATATACAAAGGGAAATATAGTAATTGCATATCCATGAAATGATGTAGTGGAAAATTATTTCTAGTACTCCTGTAGGTGTTGGAAAATGATTTTCCAAGGTGCTAGAAAATCAATTTCCAGCACCTACAGGAGCACTAGTATTGCTGTAGGTGCTGGGAAATCAATTTCCAAGGTGCTGGAAAATCATTTTCCAAGGTGATGGAGAAATACTACTGTTGTAGGTGCTGGAAAATCATTTTCCAAGGTGTTGGAGCACTAGTACTGTTGTAGGTGTTGGAAAATCATTTTCCATCACCTACAGGAGCACAAGTACTCATGTACGTGCTTGAAAATAATTTTCCAAGGTGCTGGAAAATCATTTCAAGCCTAGGTTAATTCAGGCTTGAGGATTTTGTCTTGTAGTCCTAGGAGATGGCCCTAGGACTGCACCAAGTCAACTATGGAGAGGTCAACCATCCATGGTAATGGGAAAGGTGGTCAAAGGAAAATCTTTGAAAAAATGATTAGATGAAGCCTCCTTGAGGAGGGTTTGCCTTTCTAGCTACTTGCTTTCGTAGTGAATTCACATTGGGTATGTGCCAGGAAATGGATTAATAATATTATTGATTTGGTTACTGACACAATGAGATGACCCTATTGTTACTCCTGAGTCCTAGGACATCCACTCATTATCAACAGTCAAAGGCAGAGAAATAGAGGTAATGTCACTCAGTCCTGTATTGTATGTTGACATGCACTGTCATCAATACTTGGCAAATTAAGCATACTGTAAATTGCCTTCTTCTACCCTTTAAACAAGTGCATTGCATTTTTTTTTCTTCTTTTATTCACCCAATAATACAAATTTTCTGCAGGGAATTCTATTGACTAGTGCTCCTAGAACGGGAAAGACACTTCTGGCCAAGGTGAGTAGAGATTTTAATTTTGTTAGTATAAGTATGTTTGTTGCAAACCCTTGCTTTGCCCCTGCTCTGCTCCATAATAGGAATGGTATTTGCAGGTTTATGAGAGAGTGGCCACCTCCTTGACATGGCAATGGTCCTGGTAATGGGAAAGGTGGTCATTTTAGGAGCAAGTCCAAATTTGAAGTAACCTTTAAAGCTGGTTTTGGTTTATCTACTCATTCCCTCATTCTTATATATATCATTATAATCACTAACATAGTTGACATCATTTAATGATTGTTAGAAATTCAATGTGAGGAAAAAAATTTCATTCCATGATTCCAAGGATTAACAAAATTCCTTAAAATCAACCATGCACTAATTCAATAAAATATGAAAAATACATATACTAACCTCTCTAATCCATAAGATCTAAAATAACACAAGGAAATGATAAAATTCTTATAAATTCTTATTAGACCTTATAAAGTTTGAGAGGAAGTGGCTGAGTGATTATATTAACCATCATCCAATAATAACTCAATGAAAAACAACTTGAAATTATTGCATGAGCTTTATAATCTAACATTTTTTGGCATTGTGCAAGGATAAAATAAATGCAGTTATATACTAGCTAAAATATTTTTTCTTCTACCCATAAGCTGAACCAAAAACAATATAAACTGATATATAAATATGTTCTAATTTCCCTATAGGAACAATATAAATTGATATATAAATATGTTTCTGGTACATTCTGATAATACATAAGGAGATCTTCAAAGCTATAGTTAATTCTTATTCAATATGTTTTTTCTTATATGGTTTACTCCATCTCAAGATTTAACCCCTAAACCCAGTTTGACAATAAAATAAATGTAATGTTTTATCACAACTACATCTCGATTTGAAAACATTGATAGGGCTAGGATAGTTTATTGGTCGTATCAAATAATTAGAGTTAACCATAAGGTTACAAAATTGAAATTATAACAGTTCATAGGATGTGATGTGGGTTTGACCAGTTCTTGTTCACCTTCATCACATTTTCTCCACGTGGTTGGGACCGGTCCTTATGGAGGTCAACGTCAAGTGCGGATGTCTTACACCGCTCCTATGTGCTCCAAAGTGCCGATGTTTAACACCGCCTCAACAACTGCATTATTTGTGAATGTTGTACGCTATTTTTCATTTGATAGGAAGAGCTGCATACTGTGTTTCTGAGGACGGTGTTTGACTATGTAGGATCTGAACTATATACAAATAAATATATCTATAATTTCTTCATCACTAGAACTATATACAAAGAAATATTCAACATCTGGATCGGAATCAAAAGTAAGTTCCAATTCTGCTGGTTCATATGACGATTTGAATAGATTTAGTTTAACACCGCCTCAGCAACTGCATTATTTGTGAATTTTATATGCTATTTTTCATTTGATGGGAAGAGCTACATACTGTGTTTCTGAGGACAGTGTTTGACTGTGTAGGATCTATCGTGAAATGGATTTTATTTGAGAAATCTGGGTACTCTCTATTGTCACTTGTAGCCAATTTTCTTCTCCTTTTGGTCACCATCTTGTTTGTCTGGGAAACTGCAGCAACTCTCATAAGCAGGTGAATATTTATTCTCTAAGGTTTTGATCAACCCCTTTTTTTCGATATCAATACATGGGTGTGACAGGTTTGGTCTAAAAGTTTGTAGGTCACATTTCTTAACCTTGATAATGTTTTGATACTAGTCTTAATGGAATCATGAGTTGTGCCCACAATATAGGCCCCATTATCAATAGTGGAATGTATCCTGATACCCTGAATCAGGCCTTAATAACTTTTCATTTCAGTTCATGATAGCTTAGGGTATTGAAAATATGATCGATTGGACTAAAATGTATCAATTTTATTACATAAATACATGCCTCCCCCTCCCTTGCTTGAATTAGAATTATGGGAAGATATGGTAAATGGCATCAACTGTTTTGAATTAAGGCATCTTGTTTGGGCATTATATGTAGGATTAACCTGTTGGAGTGCAGAGAACGAAAGAGAACTTGTAGGATATGAAGGTTGTAAATGTTTTTAAAGATATATATATTCAGGAAAGAGATCAGGATAGACACATGGCTTATGTAGATTAAGTTCAAGAAAATTAGCCAAAAAACGAAGAAAAAAAATGTAAATTGGGTTGTTTGTGCCCTGTAGTTTTAGGCTATCTGTAATGTTCAATGAGAAATCATCATCTGTACATTGTTGGAACTTCGTCCTAATCAAACAAAATTTACACTATTGTTGTTTTCATCATATTTTGTTGATTTTTATGATTGGCTTGGTTTGGTTTGAATGGTTTAAAATAGAAATGCTTTGCTTTTGTTTAGCTCTTGATAACTTCTATGGTAGATTGCGATTGAATTAATGTATTTGATTGAGATAACATGTGATAATTTTTGGTGATGGTTCCTTTTTTTACCATTTTTATTTTTTTCTATGCTCTCATGCATATGGTGGGAGTAAATTCTGGGATTTTGGTAAAGTTTTTTGGTTTGCTAGTGGTTTTCAATGTTATGGTGGGAGTAAATGTTGGATTTTTGGTGAAGTTGTTTTGTTTTGCTAGTGGTTTTCAATGTTATTTTCTGTTATCATGGTTATGCAGGAGTAAATGTTGTCTGCCATGTTCTATGGTTTTTAATAGCTTCCAAAGTCAGTGTAAAAGCCATAGGACCCTTTGATGCAACCAAAGCTGCCTTTACCCACATTCTTTATATAAAATTTAATTATGCATATCCACATGCTTATCAACCCAAATTCTCTTAAAGAAGCTTATTTCTCATTATCTCAATTGTGTTGTTAACCTTAATAAAACTCCACTTTGATTTTTTTTTTTTTTTAATTCGACTTTGGTTTAAAAACCCAAATTACCCATCGTTTTAATACCCTAGGAGGAAGCTTTAACTTTTCATGCAATTATGGTTATAAACCAGGATAAACCCAACTAAATGATCACCCATCACTTTATTCAGTTTCGAATAAACGAAATAGACTTTGGATAAATGTTCCAAAATGTCAATGCACTTAACCTTGGACCACGTTGCCAACTAACACATTCCATAATTTGTTTACCACACAAAGTACCAATATATCTGGCCCCACATCTTACCTTTCCACGGTTTAATTTCAACTATCAATCATTCAAAACTTACCTTTCAAACATCAGATGGTCATCACACTTTGGTTCTCCATCCAACGATTATCGCATAACAAAGATGCATGACCTTTAATTTTTCAATCTCACGTGAAATAGTCGGTTTTGTGTTGCTACGTGTCACCATCTGAATGGTATCACACTCACTCAATGATTTACTGCTTTCTCTCTCAAAGCTGTGTGAACAGCCCTTTGGTGGTTTTCAAAAATCGCTTCTTGTTCAATCATGGATTTCATGTGTTCTTTGGCATATATAACTGCTGATGGGGAAAATATTCAAGATCGATTTTCTCTTCCCTTCTACTACCGATTTACATGAAATATGGGAGGGGCCTACACCTTTACCCAACCTCACAGAAAGCTGGCATGGACAGGCAGAAGGTAGAGATAGTCTGCAATTAATCAAGTTAACTAGTCGCTTCCAAACCCCTGTATTGTTGAGTGTCAGGATACTGAGTACCATTCAGAATTGAACGTTAGCCCATGTAATCACCAATATTTGGAAAACCTCCTTCACATTAAGTTTTGAAAGGTTCCCAATAAAAATGACTCATTCTTAATAAGCTTATTCATAAAGGGAGTTCTCACAAACATTTATCAATATGAGTTTCATCTTTAAACCATGAATGCATGGTTAGATTTTAAATAGAGAATTGGATGAAAAAAATATTTGATGATATAATTATCAAACATTGTTTTGTTTTGAAATGGTGAAACTCAAGGTTCAAGCATAACTAAATTACCTTTAAAAACCACACTTCATGTGCCTTGGGAGATGGGATCTATAAAATACATTGTTATTATGTTACAATTTATAATCTCACAGTTGAAAAATTACAGTCTTCAAAAACAAAAATGGTTGTCCACAAGTTAAACCCAGTATGCTTGATAACTGTGAGAAACTCTTTTAGTTGAGAAAAATATATTTTCTACAAAGTTATGTTCATGGTTTAAAAAATAGGAGGCACTTTTGCAACCTCTACCACCATTCCAACATCCTTATCACATTCTACCAATACATAGAAGCTCCCATAAATTAACCTTATAAAATTTGGACTTGGTATCACATTGAGAAACTGTATGGCATGTTTATATTTTCAATAAATATGTAAGCAGAGCAGAGCTTGCTAAAAGTAAGACAGGGAGGATGGTTGATAAACAACATTAACATTGAGATATTTTATTTGATCATTGCCAAATTTGCAAACTCAAAGAGATGAGCCAAGGAGAATCAAGTTCCATCTATTTCAGAGAAAAATCTCCGACCAACAAATTTGAATGGAATATACTATGCACCTTAGAGTCTATAAATCACCATTGCAAGAGTATAGTCTTATTATTATAGGAGTACTTTTAAATTAAAACTAGTTGTTCATATAAGTACCCTACAATTGTTGTATAACCATACTTTCAACACCATTTGATATACTCTTCATGATAACCACCACAACCATAGGGGATACAAAGAGAGTTAATTTTTCCTCTTCTTACTAATACTTCCAAAAATTTCAATCATGAGTTCATCAACATAATCAAACAAACTTTTACCTTGTAGGAGCCAAGACATTCATCGGAATTCTCTAGTTATCTCATTGCACTTACTATATTGAAATAAAAACTAAATTTTCGTATTTAGATTGATTCTACACTTAGAACGTTTGCTTTGTTGTTTCATTAACTTGGGAGGCCTATAGTAGAAGTCATATAACTCCCTAGAGCGCCCCTTTTGAAAGGAATCTGATATGCACTTGTAAATTCCAAAAACTATCATTGCACTAGTATTTTATAATCAAAACTTACTATTTGGATCAATAACCTATAATTATTCTATAACCATGCTTAGAGAATGATTATATATGCTCACGATAACCATCAAAATTGCACTGGATACAAAGAGGGTGGTTGTTGTTCCTCCTCTTACTAACACTTTCAAAATTATCAATCATGAGTTCATTAAAAGAATGAGACAAACTTTTATTTTCATAAAGAAAGGCATTCATTTCAAGGCTCCTATCATCTCATTGCACCTATTAATTGAAATAAAAAATATATATTCATATCTAGACAACAACTAAGCTTAAAATATTTGTTAGGTGTTTATTTGTTTTAGTTTGTTTGTTTGGAATGTAACATCATCGGGTAGAGTTAATGCACATTATGACTATCTTGTTGCATTAGTTAAACTATATTTCTAATAACTACTGATTTTTTTGTGACAGATGGGCAAGAGTGGTCACCTATATCATTATGAGCCAGATGGAGCTTGTGCATTCGAAATTTATGGTGCTGATGAATTTCCATATTTCAGAAAAACAGGCTAGTTGCCCATCATTAAGTTGTTCAATGGGCATAAAATGGAACATTCTTATGATTTTGTTGATACTTTTGATGGTAAAAACGTGAAGATTGAGGGGCTATTCTTTCCTGTAACGGAGGAAAGTATTGCAGAAGAAACAAACACAACAGCTGAGGGAGAAAGGTGGTTTAAAAGGAAACCAATACAGGGTGTAAACCTGAATTTCTTCCTAAAAGACAATTGTCATGACCCTTGCTGGAGCATTGGGGTCCACTCTCGCATTTTAAAACCAGAGTAGGAAAAACCAATGCGGAAAACTCATCTTTATTTCACATGTGATGGGCGTTTCTCTAAGGTCTTCCTTTATCACATGAGATTTCTGGTACACATGGTTGGGTTCAATAAGATGAATCTCCCTTATTTCTTGCATCAGAGCTTAATAAAGATGGTTGCCTGTGCAAGAAAAAGGAAGATTTTATATCCCCATGATGTCTACCACCATGGCCTCATTCAGATCCTGTACCTTCATGCTTTAAACAAGCAAGCACAATAGTCAAGTGAGAGGGTAATGAGACAACCACTTCCTAGAAAACATAGGAAGGAAAGGGCTTTACCTATAGAGGCCAAGAGCATTCATCAAGCTGCTGCAAAAGCTGCTGAAAACCATAACAAGAGGTGTAGATGTCAGCAAACAAAAGTCAAAGAGAACAACAAAGATGAAATAATTGCAGAAATTCAGCATGCAATAGAATACTGTAAGAGGCCATGAACAAGGCCTACAAACAAATTAAGGTTGGATTTGAAAGCCAAGTTAAATCCCAAAATGAAGGAACCAATTTTGATTATTGATGAGCTTCTAGTAGAAAGTGAAAAAAATTGCAAACAGTTCAGAAAAAGGGTAAAAGAGTGAGGAGGGCAGTGGCCAACAACAACCCCCTCAAAATCCTTACAGAAGTAGCACAGCTTGCTGAAATCTGAAAGATGTGAAGATTGGAGTTTTATAACCTTTATGAATGTTAATGTTATGGTTCTTCTAATGTTATTTTTTGGTATACCAACTTTCAAAAACAATCTAATATATTGGAAGCTTCTATGTGTTTGTTTTATATGCTATTAGTTCATGTTTTTCATAACGTGTGGGAATCAAGAAGTAGGACTATCATAATCAATAGCAGTGAGAATCAATTGGTATTATATTTGGATATTTGATTTGTATTACCTCTTGTAATGTGGATTCCCCTTATCCAATTTTTCCATATATATGATCCAAAGTCTTCTCTTACAGGTTTGAATTTTAACACACCAGTGATTCTTCATTTGATGGTTTTCTATTGTTGAGTAGTATGACACATAGTTATATCCTTTACATTCTAAATTCATTGTTCAACGCACTATACCAAACCAGTCCTAAACCCACCACACCTACACCTAAACCTACACGCTCTAAATTGCAAATGAGCACATACTAGAATTGCATACTAGTCCTTGTTGGGTGCATAAACTTGTCAACATTCTTGCTGGTCCTAATTATAAAGTCGAAATATATGCCAATTTTGCCAATTTTTCACACCCTTATCATTTGAAACTTTTCTTATTGGTGTGACTTAGAATAACTTGCAAAGCATAACCTTTTTTTTTTGCAATGCAGATTTTCACAGTTGTAATTCATAATGAAAAATAAGTTTATGGAGAACCTATGTTAATAATATTTGAAATGTCCAAAGATTATTAACACAGGTTCTCCATAAACTTATTATTCATTGAGCATAACCTTCTTAAAAAAAATAAAAGCAAATTTGCTCATTTATATTAAACCAAAATACTTCTATTGTATGGAGATTTCAACCCACAGATTTGACAAAACCAATTTCGTTGGCATTTCTTAATTATTTGGACCAATACCTTTTTTATCATTTGTGCAAAAAAACACTAACCACATGGTCCTAATTGTGAAACTTTATCTAATAAAAAAAGGCTTCCTATTCTTCCTTCACAACTAACAGGGAGACTAACTAATCTTCAGTGTTTTCTTCAATCTCATCCTATTTCGCTAAACCTTCTCCAAATATCTGCTGCTACAAATTTACATGATAGTTGGTGTTCACATTCACACAGCATTCATCAAAAGTATGATAACTGCTCCAAAAACATCTTCAAATCCTCACCTGAGTCAGCCAAAACTTTTCTGCACTTCCTCTTGTATTTCATTCACGAAAACTCATTCCACCCCACCATGGAATGATGAAGATCCTTTTTCAAAACCCACTGTATTCAATCATTTCCATTCAATCATACGTCAATAGTGATTTATTCATATCTTCCTCCACTTAAGGACTCTTGCATTCTATGCTTGACCACTCTTTGTCTCCATCTTTCCTCTTAACTTGCAACTCCACAACTATATCTCTATTTAGACCTTTATGTCTTACCACAACCATCAACCCAATATTGATCTGACTTGTTATAATTTGAAGAGGCTTATTTACTACAATAATCAAATTCACAACCCTTCCTAACATAAGTTCCTTTTTTCCTTTAACTGTCCATGAAATCAGGGTATGTTGTTCCATCTGGATACATCATCCTTAGAATGATGTGACCTAAGTTCAATCCTATGATGTGACCTAAGTTCAATCATATGATGTCACCTATTGCACTCTCATAAATCAATATATGGGTGGGATTATGAAACATATAGGTGGACTACCCATTTGAGCACATTCTTCCATGGGACCAGCAGATTGCTCATAATCTCAGATTTAAGTTTTAGGAACTTCCCAACATCCTTGAAAAAGAAGCAAACTAACTCAAATGAGGGTTATGAAACTATAAAGTAAACAACACATGAAACCAAGTGAATCGATTAGTGCCATGATACATGTAACAAGTATTCACACAACTGAGATTTCTATTACCAAAGAATGCATTGAGTTTGACAAATTTAAGATCCAAATAGATTTTCTCTATATTGAATTTAGGAAAGTCTTAAAAGAATAGGATGTGTAATTATGCCCATGTATGATGTAGGATTTTCCTTTGATGGGTGCACTAAGTTTTCCCTAATTGAAACAGTTGGTACTATGATTTTATTACTGAGTTGATCATATGTTGATGTATTTATATAAGCCATGTAAAAGTGATTGTGAGAGTATTTTTGTTCATTGTTCATGGTTGATGATGTTCATGTGTTGATGGTTTGCTCTCATGTTTATATGCTGTTCATGTAATTATTTATATAGATCTGATAATTGATTGCTGAGCTACTAGTTAATTAACGCATGATTTAGTTAATTGTAAAGAAAGGGAAAAACGGTGTAAAAGTTGATCCATTGGTCCACAATACTCCATTGGAAGTTTTCCCTAATTGAAATAGTTGGTACTATGATTGACCAGTAATAAAATCATATGTTGTACAGTAATACAATCACATGTTGAACTTGATACTGGGGGCTTTGGAGACCCGCATACAATGTATTCATATGTGTGACAGGAATGCAGATGGAAAATTGAAATATGGTAGTACCAAGAGAAACAAGGTACACTATCCAGCGAAGTGAAATAGAGGTGTCACATAAAATAGAAAAACAAATTGACCACTCATTCCTTATTAAAAAGAAAAATAATTTAAGATAATTAAGAAGGTAAACTAATTACATAGATTGAAAAAAATCAAATCAAAATATGATAGAGATCCATATGAAAAGTAACTGATTCATTTTAGCTATGTGGGTGGTAAAATAGATCCATGTTCTGTATGAAATCAAAGAACCCACATCTTATACTTTAATGGAAGCATGAAATTATTTCCTGTAGGCGCTGGAAAATGATTTTCCAGTGCCTAGAGGAAATAAAATTTACACTGTATTTTCAGCATTTTACACTGTAGGCGCTATAAATTAGGTTGTATGTTGCATTGACAGAGGATAGTACTCTCACAAGATTCCCCTGAAATTACCCTTGTCATGTCTGAGACATCACCATTGGCTTCTAATATATGTATTTTTCTTGCCCAACAGTTCCTTCCTTGTAGAGCTCCAGTATTAATGGTTTATACTTGCCATACAGTTTATGGCATGGTTTAAACATACCATACAGTTTCTCGATGTGATACCAAGTCCAACTTTTATAAGGTTAATTTATGGGAGCTTCTATGTATTGGTAGAATGTGATAAGGATGTTGGAATGGTGGTAGAGGTTGCAACTGTGCCTTCTATTTTTTAAACCATGAACAGAACTTTGTAGCAAATATATTTTTCTCAACTAAAAGAGTTTCTCATAGTTATCAAGCATATTGGGTTTAACTTGTGGACAACCATTTTTGTTTTTGAGGACTGCAATTTTTCAATTGCGGGATTATAAATTATAACATAATAACAATGTATTTTATTTTTGGGCTTTGCTTATATGAAACAGGTTTCGTAATCAAATCCATGGAGGGTTTGAGAGCCTTGGGGCTCTTGTGTTAATTTTTCTCAGGGTATAATTTAGTTTGGAATATACAGAATTAGAATGATATAATTACTAATTCTGCAATATAGAAATACAGAAATATAGAAATCAAATACAGAAATATCCTCTAAAATACAATGTATTTTATTAAGAACATTGTGCAATTAAAATCAAACATAACATAACATCAAACAAATAACAGGTGCATAACATCAATAACATCGTTGCATAATCGACGTGCCTGGTTTGCTCGATCAGTAAGGATAATTCCACTGCTCATTGATGCTCTTCCTTGGAAATTGAGGCGCAACCGAGAAACTAAAACACGTGACTGAGAAACTGAAAACGAAAACTCCCTCGCGCAGAATTATCAACCAAATTTGTGCAGCATTGATGGAGGTAGGTGGTCGGGGGTCATGGGGGTGGCAGGTGGGGGAGGAGTGGTGCCAGGGGGAGGGGTGGCGGAGGAGGCGCTTGGGGTGGGGTCCATGCTAACGTCCGCCAGGAGCTGTTGCCATCCATTACCGTCGGGAGCTGGAGAGGTAGGGTCCACATCATTCCGGAGAAGGGTGAGGTCGCTGGAGCGGGGGGATCGAGAGTTGTCACATCAGCTCCTGATTTGTCGATTAAAAGAGTCCTCCAGAGTGATCAAGGTTCGATCCAATTTAAATTGAAAATTAATTACCTTTTAAATATTTTATATTCAATACTTCGGGTTTCTTTTTAAGCCAAAACCGTCGATAAATAAATAATTAAGACAAAGCATATTTCCTCGATCTTTAAGACACAAGGTAATATTAGCAAAACGAAGGTAGTGATTTTCTCTAACAAAATAAAGCATAACCAGCATAAGTTTTACTTTGAAGGCAACATTCTAGAAGAAGTTGCAGACTACAAATATCTTGGAATTGACTTCAACATAAATTTAAGTTGGGATGGTTGTAGAAATAAAATAACTTTAGGGGGTTGCAAAGAATTTTATGCTCTTCAAAACAGGTGTAGAGAGGCAGTGGGACTGGAAAACTACTCTAACTCTTTTTGGGCTGCTAGTGATTCTCGGTTGTGAACTGTGGGCCAGCAGCACAACCAAGATGAGTGGAAACAAATTGAGAAAATTTAGAAGTGTTTTATTACAAACAAATTCAAAATTAAAAGTGTAGTTCCTTAGGCTATCATGTTAAGTGAAACTAGTGTTGCTTCTATTGAAACAATTTCTATGGTGCGAGTCATAAGGTATTTGAAAAAAATTGAGAAAAATGGAAGAGGGTAGATGGCCTAAGGTTGTGTTTAGTGACAAATTGTGCAAAAGAAAGAAGACTTGGATGCGGAAAAATAACAAATGGTTTAGTAAATGAGGTATTTGTCTAAGCATGTGTCTTACAAATAGTAAAAAGATAAAAACTTTTGTTATGGATAAGTTCCACAAACGTACTTGGGAGAAAGAGCTAGGGAGAAAAAATAATTACTACATTGAATAGTTTAACCCCACACATAACCATTAGCAAAAGGCATACATAGGGGCCAATATTTCTTGGAGGTCTAAACTTCTTATTGTTCAATTAAAGACTAATTATCATCAACTCCGTTGTGAAATAGGGCACTGGAAAAGGCCAAAAGAAATGTGAGAGGAAAGAGTATGTATTTTTTTCTCTTCCGGAAAAGTGGAAACAGAAAAACATTTCATTTTAGAATGCGAGACCTTCAAAGACAACAGGGAAAATTATGAAGGTATTATGGCAACTAGTTCTTGGGATAATCTATTCAATGAAGAGTTTGTCGAGAAGCTGGGAGCAATTATTGTAAAAATTCACATGAAAAGGGCCGAATACAAGAGCCAGATGGAGAAGCAATCTGTCCCATAGGCTATTTTTAGCCTCATGGACATTAAAAATACTTTCTTTCTTTTTTTCTTTCTATCTCACAACCATCGATAAATAAAATAAATAACTAAGATGAAGCATATTCCCTCGACCATTAAGTCGAAGCATATCCCCTCGAGCCTCAATAAATAAAGAAATATAAATCAATGTTGGTACATTGACCCTAAATCACCGTAGTTAATAAATGAAAAATATAAATCGATGTTGGTACATTGATCCTAAATCACCATAGTTGATCAATTAACAAATATATTTTAATTAAAATTAAAATATATTTAAATTTAAAGTACACATTGATACATCCACCTCGGGTCTATCATTAAAATATATTTAAATTTAAAGTCAATGTTTTTTTGGGTAAGTTTGGTAGTTCTTCCCAATTTTCTATTAGATCAAAAAGAAAAGTAGGTTACAGTCATAATATATGCTAGATGGTCTCAATCTGCTTGTAGGAAACCATTTCTGTCGGCCACCTCAAAGAGTTAAAGGCCAACCAAAATTGATAAAGTTTAAACCTGACACTACCTGCCTTCACAAGTCTGTTATCTATTACATCCAAAGACTTAAGCATAAATTAAATGTTATCCATAATATGCATCTCAAAAAAACAAAAAGTAATAAAAACTTAATCATCAGATGATTCGATAGGCATCGGGTCTTTAACACTAGACCCGGGCATGTCGACTTGGTTCATACTCTACAACTGACATTCCATTCGGCCTAGGCGGACATTCTAGTGATGGTGCATAAGATGTATTTCCTAGATGTCCCTGTGCATTTCAGCTAAAATAGATGCCCGCTTTCGGGTCACCACCTACTTCTTGAACATTGATAATGGCCTTAGCCATTAATCATTTCATAGTCCAGTATGTATGAATGGACTGCTTGAATAAAGACATTCTACCTCTAGTAGTATCTGGATCTATTAAAAACTCCATCTCTTCCTCTGAGATTTCTTCCTCTTCCTTTGTTTTAGGTTCTCGTTCCGATCCTGAAATAAGTGATTTCACATGAGCCGATGTGCCTACCGTATATGCCTATAAGAGATTTTCCATAATTTCTTTGCCTGAATTTCTTTCCCTCCTGCTTGGGCCCACTTTTGACTTTTCTTTGTCCAACTTTCCTTTTTCCTTCGCTTCTTTTTTCATTGGTTGACCTTTCACCATTTTGTCTTGAAGATAATGAATCGACACATGAATTATATTTTTAGGCTAGAACGAGTGCCACACCTGGGGTCTGAGGAAACTTGTATAGGAGCTAAGAATATGTGTGGATGACAACATCATTTCAACATTTGATTTAGATAAAAAACAGAGGAAAATGTCTTGATTGTTGAGGGTAACCTCTTGGGTATCATCAAACCCTCTTTAATTATCCATGCAAATTATGAATTTTGCAGAAGCAGACAATTTAGGTTGCGACAACTCATTGGGCTGACCTAAATTATTATTAGTTACTAGAATAGGGCCACCAGGAGGAGCCTCTGTTTTCCAAGGAGGAATTACATTCATGACATGCAGCGATGAATCATGCAGAGACAAAGTGTTTCCATACACCTACAATAGGCAGACAGAGACTTGACAGTAACCCCAAAACACAACTAGATACGCTCCACTCATGCCCCCTAGACTACAGACTTGAGCATCTTCACCAGTGCAAATAGAAAAGTAACCCTCCCTATTCTTGGCAATAAAATATGCCCCCCAAGGGATAACTTAAAAAATCTCTTATCAAACTGGGTATGAGACAAGACTCTCCCCCCCAAAGGGTCATTATAAGCCATGCAATCAATTTCATGGAGTTGTCAGTCCAAACTGTGGAGGTTGCAGACAGGGCAGAAAGGATGGCTAGTATTATTAAGGCCAAAATCAGGGAAAAAAAGAAAATTGTTCTCAATGCGATGAATAGGGTAAACCAAAAAGAAAGAGAAGCAAACATAGTCGAGGAATTGATAAGTAGGTCTAAGATAATGCCATGCAGAGCCAATTGGTGGACATGTAGGATTGTTCAAGAAATATAGCCGGCAAGATAAGGTGGGTTTCATTATTTCTAAAACGCTAGCCCCTTCCACCTTTACAACATACATCATGACCAAGAAATTGGGATTATCGCAACCCACAACACCGAAACAGGATAGGCAAACATGATTACCAAAATTCCAAGTCCTAACCTTCATAACATACCAAGAAGAATTCAGCAAACCAGCCCAAAACCCAGACATCATAGTAAAACCAAGATGATTCTCATATCCCCCAAACACATATAACAAAAATAAATCCAATGAATCAAGGCCTTCCTTTAGTGCAGCAACAGGCATTCGGATAATGAGGCTAAGAACATACCCAGTAGAGAAATTTGCAGTCATTGCCAGAAGCTTCGCCAGCGTCCTATTCTGTTCCCTACTCAATAGATAACCGTGAAACCAAGTTACCAAACTTAACATACCTTAATTTCCTCCTGCGCTGGCACTTTTTCCAAGCTATGTCTGATAGCATGAGTTTTCTACCATTCGTATTAAAGGCCGCCATTATATGGCATGGGTGGTACCACCCACAGTCCTCCCCGCGTGTCAGCATGGTCCATCAATGTGGCCCACATGCTCTCGTGCCACCTCACGCCTTGCACGAAACACCTGGCACCCTAATCGAGGATTGTGAATATCATTATTATCCTTATCAACTATCGTTTGTAGAGTTTGAATCCCCTCGTCCTAATCCATTCCATCCCAAGTGATGTCAACATGTTTTCCTTCATGAGTACAACCCCAATACACCAAAAAAATTTCCACTTTGTTTCCAGCTCTGCGAATATGGGACGGGATCATATAGCCGATACTAGGAAGAATATCTTTGATTTCCTGTATTAGCTGGGATTTTCTCTAGTTGCGACTAGTTTTATCCCACCCTACACCCTGATGCAACCTCTGAAAAATCCTTGTTACGATAACTGAGTCACCCTCCATTATTATCCTATGATACTGTTCTCGTACTGCTATCAAGAGACCTTGTTTTACTGTTGTTAGCTCAGCCTCAATATTTGTGGAGAAACCCATTTCTACCACATACATTCTTACCACCCGACCCCATGGATATCTGAAAAGGCCACAGGCTCCTGCTTGGATAAGATTACCTTTAGAGCCCCCATCGTTATTGAGTTTGATGAAGCGTTGTTGTGGAGCACTGAATTTGTCCTTCTGTTGACTTGCCAAGGGTTTTTGCTTCCATGAGCCTAGAGCAAGAATTTGGGATTTGAGGTTGAGTTTGGCCAAAATCCTAGCCTCATGAGCACTTACTTTCCAATCGTCCTGATGCAATTTTTCGACAAGGATGGTTTCCCTTATATTCTCCATAATTGCATTCCATGTCTCTTCTGGTTGTTGAGATTCCTCTCTGAATGTTATCCTATTCCTTTATTTCCATATTTCCCATATAAGAAATCCCATAGAAATACCCCACGTTCTATTGAGAACAAGGCATTGATATCCCCCTTTTCTCCATACTTCAATTGTGTGCCTAATACTCATGTTGTCCCTATTCATTTGCTGAAAAAGGGAGGAGAGTTATTGCCACGGATATTCAACAACAAGGCATTGATTCAACATGTGTTAAATTGTTTTTGCATGTTCAAGACATATCTTACAAGCTGACACACGATGTATTCCTCTCTTCTGCAACTAATCCCAGGTAAGTATCTTTCCATGACTAAAAAGCCACATAAAGTATTCAATTTTTGTCTATTTTTTTTCCGACCATATTTTTTTCCAAAGGGGCACTGATAGACTTTGTATATTATTATATTTGATGTAATATCCTTCTTGTATTGTAAACATGCCTTTCATTCAATTCCCCCATCTGAGGATATCCTCTCTAATTACTGTTGTAATTTCTTCTAGATTTGAGTTCTTTTTCATAATTCTCCCATTGATGAGTACCAGGATCATGTTGCCACTTGTCTTTTAGCTTCCATTTCCTCCATTGAAAGTTTGTCCCTTCATCCAACAATTGCACTACAGTATTAGTATTTGGCCTATTTGTGAATAGGAATATATCGCCTAGATCAATTCTACTAAAAATTTTCTCTCGTTGCTGCCATGAATATTCTCAAAACCCGGCAATGTTACCTTCCCTAATTTCCTAGAAATGATGTTCTCCAATAAGGTCTTTATTTAGCACTGCCAAGTTCCATATTATTGATCCTTTAGGAGTATTTAGAACCTTGAATTTCCCTACAGTAGTTGATGGCATTCCATACTTCTTCTCCCATATATCTTTCCACAAATCATAGCCTCCCTATATCCATCTCCACCAAAGCTTAGCTCCCATAACATGATTCAAAAAATATGGGTCTCTCAAACCAAAGCCTCCTTTCCTTTTCATTTTCGTGAGATTTTCCCAAGAAATAAGAGCCCATATATGAGCTTGTTGAGATCCTTGCCACAATATTTTTTTGAACATATTAGCCATGTCAGTACAACTAGTTTTAGGAGCTTCCAATCTTGATAGCTGATAAATATGGATTGATTGTAAAACCACTTTCAATAAAAAAACACTGCTCATAGCATTTAACGCTCGAAATGACCAATTTTGAAGCCGATCTTGGATACTATCAAGGATATCTTTCCACCCAGAAACCCGGATATCTCTCCCAAGATATCTTTCTCCACTAATTATATTAGGTATGTTTTGCTTTATTCTTTCAATAGCTTCTGCTTTGTGTTGGTCTGGTTCCATCAAAATATTACTGAAATGGATCACCAACAGGGCCTTCATATCTTGATGTTGAACAAGCCTGTTTCCTCCTGGAGCTTTCAGGGAGAAGATACGATTGTGTTGTATTCTTTGAATCATTGCCTTATGAAAAAATTTAGTATTTCTATCTCCTTCTCTTAGCCACTTTGTTCGAGATTTTTATTTCCATAAAATTACCTCCTGCTTCCTTTACACTTCTATTTTTCTTAGAAGATTTCCTTCCTATATCACTATATTCTTCGTTCTCCCATATAGAATCATTTTTTGATGAATTTGTTTCATACATCCTTGTAATCTTTCCTTATCTCGCTGAATATTTCAAAACTCTGTTCTATTCCATTTCTTAATTTTTTGTTTTAAGTCTTTTAGACGAAGTTGGAATGAATGCATCCTATTCTATCCTTGATCTTGACTTGATTCCCACCATCCCTTAGCTTTATCTATAAGGTTGGGTCCCTTAGTGAAAATGCCTCAAATTGAAACAATGTTTTCTTATCACTGTCCTTCATGTCTATCTTCATGTGTATCGACCATTGCTCTGATCCCAAACTAGGAAGGATGTAGGCCTCATAAAAAACATCCATGTTGACAAGGGCTTCAGATGTTAAGAACCTGTCTAGCTTTGATGATACTTGGAGATCACCCCCTCTTCTATTGTTCCAAATGTACTTCCCATTAACTGTAAGAATGTATACTAGCCACAAGTCAATTTGCAGATCGTGAAATAACTCCATTTATGGATCTTCTCTTCTTATGCCTCCTTTATTTTCTACTAGACTAGTGATCATATTGAAGTCACCTCCTATCATCAAATACTTCTCATTATGCATATTGTTAAGCGTTCTTATGCTTTGAAGGAACATTGCCTTTCCTCCTGGAACATGAGGACCACAGACATATGAGGTAAGAATTTTATCAGTCGTCCCAATTTGCCTAAACATTCAAGTTAAAATGTGAGGAAGTCTTATCTAGCCTTCCACCATAATCTCTATTGGATTCCATAGAATAGCTATACCCCCCGAACTACCTCTCGAATCTATGGCCATTGCTTCATAGTGCGGTTTCAATAACCTAGGGATTTCCTCAAGTATTTTCCCTAAGACCTTGGTTTCCTAAAGGGGTATCACATGCGACTTCTTTATCTTTAATATTTCTTTTAAATATCTCTTTTTTCCTTTACTGTTTAGGCCTCTCATATTCCAGGAGAGCGCTATCATTGGGAAAATTTTTGTAGTTGTTGGAATACCATTGATAACGGTATTACCCTCCCTGAATTAACTAACATTTCTCCTACCATTTGTATCGATTCTTGCAAATTATTTAATTCCCTCTTCTTCCCTCCTTTGGTTTGGGTACTGGGTTCCTGAGAGGAACCTTTCTGTGAGCTCATATTATCCGTAATTTCTATCTGTTTCTGAGCTTGGGAAGTCATCTATTGTTCAAAATTGTCTTTATACAGCCTCTTCTGGTCATCTGGTATAAATATGTTATCTAATTTCTTCCATTCTTGCAGTAATTGTTTTAACACTACCTCTTCTATGCTTAACTCATCCTTACTTGTGTCCACCTCCATAGCTTATTGTTCCACCATTTTCAATTTATCTTCTTTATATGTTGGTTCTGCTTGTGCCTTTCTTTTAGATTTCAATGCTTTTTGAGTTAGATGGCCCTGGCCTTCTTCATTGGTCTGTTCATCTTCCTTTGAATTTTCTCCAATATCCTACAATATTTCATATCTTTTTTTATTATTCTTCTGCTTAGTTGGACTGATGGACTGATTTGCATGCGACTTGCTATTCTTCTTTCTACTTATAACTATCTTGAATCCATTTTCTTTTTCAGGTGACTCTCCACCTCCATCCGATTGCTTCCCCTCCATCTGGTTAGGATTATTGAGATGAAATGTTTTGTACATATTCATGACATCTCTGGCGCTTAAACGGAATATGTTCATAATCAAGAAGTTGTTTCCAAACTTGCCCTTCATATTCCAGTTCTATTGATTTAGGTAAAGGCTATGATATATTCATATAAACACAGATACAGGAAAAAGAGGTGTACCTTCCTCGCCGAGTTATTTCTGCTATTTTAACAAAGCTTCCAAGGGATTTTTCAATACCTTCCAATATTTCAGGGTCTCAGAAATCCACTAGTAATGCAAAGAGCCGCACCCAAACTGGTGCGGTCAGGAATTATTCTTGGTCAGGGTTATAACATTCCTCCCATTGCCTCAAAAATAACCCTGCATTATAGTAGAAATATGGGCCTCCCTCAAAATTCCTTCTTTATCTATAAGATTCGTAAATATTACTGTAAAAAATCCTCTAGGCCCAAATTTCAGATCTATATGGCCCTTAGGTTTCCATTTTAACTAAATCCATTTGAGCAAATCCTTCTCATTTGGAAATATGCCTATGAATTTGCATATTAAGGTATGGTCCTTCATATAACTTTGATATTAGTCCAGTTTATTTGTTGGAATGACATAGCGGGCCTTCTTTGTGGCTCTTGGCAAGCATTGGCCTCTAGTTTTTTCTTGCCATTGTGCTCCCAACATCGATCCTGCATTAGGGTTGGACCCTCTTTCTTGGGATCATGTTTGATTTGTGTTGTATTACCCTATTGTCACATTCCATTAGGAGGGGATCTCTCCCCCCTCATTATGTTGCCATCCATCCGCTCAGGGTTGTCACTGATCCGATGTTCCTTCCTCATAATCAGCGTTGTCAAATTCTCGGTACTGCCTAAACCTAGTCGCTCACCAAACCCTAGCATATCTCCCCCAATGACAACAATTGCATTGTTGATACACCTGGTTCTATCATTAAAATATATTTAAATTTAAAATCAACATTGATACATCTGGGTTTATCATTAAAATATATTTAAATTTAAAATCAACGTTGATACATCCACGTGAGTGGGGTCGATAAAGAGCTATGGTGGAATGAAATTCTAACACCATTCATGCATAAAATGTCCCGCGGTTATTATTCACACAAATGGCTCACATTCCAGCGCGTTTATTGTCCTTACGTGTAAAGCAAGGCTACGTGGCAAATTTCAATTATATAACTCTTCTTAACATGTTCCTAGCTGTCGTTATTTTCTTAAATTCAATAAATCATATATTTTATTGTTATTGTCATTGAAATTTTTAGACTTATCAAGATGAGCGTCATAAAATAGGAAAGGAATTAGCATTGAAATCGATAATTTGAATTAGCATTCGAATCAATATAAATTGTTTCTATTTTCCAAATATGATTGTGTTGAGAGTCATTTTTTAGTTTAGAATGGAAGAAACTTTATTACTTGATGTTATGTCATTTAAATATTTTGATTTGGTTAAATTAAAATAAAAATTAAATTGATAATTAATAATTATAATTATTAATTAAAACATTTTGACTCTTTAAAATTATATAAAAATAAAAATAAATTGAATAATATTTTTTTTAATTTTTTAATAATTAAACTAGTACGTTGAATTTACAAAGCTTTTAAAGGGATTTAGGATTTGACTCTTTTCTCTTTTTGGTAGATGGTAGATTTTGGTATACTTACTAAGTTCTCAAAAGGATATAATACCTTGAGGTGCAAACATCTTTTAGAGTAAAAAGAAAATTGATTCCTCCCTTTTAGTAGATTTAGAGTTAAGATGGATCTAGACTAGTGTAAATTTATAGATGGAAGTTTTTTGGCTATAGGATTTCACAACCCATGGTTTTTCCCATGGTATTACTCTATAATGTAGCTTATTTAAAGATATTATTCTTTATTGGTATTTTTCTTTACTTCAATGTGAGATATTCATTGCAACATATAAAATTAAAAATAATAAATAATAAATAATAAAAATGAGAAATCAAATTTAATAACTACAATAAAATTAAGAGAGAATAGTAAATTTACCTATGAAGGTTTTTGACCAAGTTTTCATACCTCATGGTTTTTTATATAGAATTATTTCCTATGTAAGATGCTTAAAGGTATTATTCTCTAATACTAGACATTCATTGCAACAAAATATTTTAGTTAAATAAAAGTAAATCCTAATTATTACCACAAATATCAAAACCTTGAATAATTTTCACATTTGATTCAACAAAGAGAATCACTCAATAATATCACACTACATAAAGACTTTGTAACTATACATAACAAGTCATAATTGAGTTGTCCTGCTTACTTTGTTACATAGAATTCAAAGACTTTAAATATTAGATTTTTTTATGTTGTTTTGTTTGTTATTCACTTGATTTTATATATTTGAAAATTTTACTCTTGAAGTGAAGAGAAATGAGAAAATTAAAAAAAATAGAATATGGTGAGTTTTATTTATTTATTTCTTGCCAACCTATATGGTTTAAACTTTAACAACCAGCCATAGAGAAACAATATGTATGATTTTCTGAGAGGTTCATAACAACTATTATGAGTTTGTTCGATTAAATTTTATTAGAGTTGCTCAATTTATAAAGTGTCAACCATTGGTTTTAACCTCCCATAAGAATAAATTGGAATAAGAATAAATTGGAATATGTCTCTCGGATGTTTATAATAATTTAGTTTAGAAAAAAATGTTATTGAGTATTATTGAGTTTTATTGAGTTTTATTAATTATAGATGTTACAATGAAAGTAATGTGGGTGGAACCAATAATAGAAAAAACCCACTACTAATAAGTATGAATATTGACCCACCCTGTGCCTATAGAGATATTTAGAGTAGCCACTACTTCCACTTTCCCTTCAATCAATTTTATGGCATGTTGAACTATGTTCATTGTAGATTCAAAGTGTATGATAACCATCAATTTTATTCATAATTCCACATACTATAAACAATAATGGATGCTATCCTCAAATGATCAATATTTTAAATAACCAATCAAACAACTAATTTTTCAATCTCCTACATAAGAAATCAATCAACTATTATATCAATTATAACATCAATTGTAGAATAAAACTACAGAATAAAACATGTCTAAGTAGAGCCAAAAAAGTTAAGACATATTGAAATAAGTTAAAACACATTGAAAGAAGTAAAATTCCAATCAACAAAGTGCTTATATCAAGGGGTATAAATCTTCTTAAAACATAAATAAATTCAATACTCTCAAAATATTTATAACTTAAATTAAACATTCTAACAAATTACTATAATTAAGGAAAAATTTTATAGGCTTCACAATTTAAATTTTCAAATCTAAAAATTTTTGGTCCATGCAACTTACATCCTATGACAATTTCATGCACCACTTCGCATCCACCTAGATGCACAATAATCAATGTTAAATGAATATATATATTCCTCCAAAATTATCATCTGCCACTCTTAGTATGGGCTTCGTTCAAATAGGGCAATTGGAATGAAATAAAATCTAGGAGTTAATGCATTGTGTGTGAAAATAATGCAACTTGCGCTCTGTTTTCAAAATAATTGAAACAGAAAATGCACCTCCCCAATTCTCCTGAACTTTTGCACTCAATTTTTTTCTCCATGACCATAAGAATCCCTCTACTATAATTTTGTTCTTCATAGTCATAGGTGTCCACTACCTGCATTCATGGTTCCAACCACATATCTAAGGCACAACTTAACAAATAAATTAAAGAACGAATTGTGGAAGCTATAACATCCCCATACTTGTTACTAGGAGTCATCAATTGCAACAAATATGTATACATATTGAAATAGCATACATGACAACCACATGCCCTCCATAATAGGTTCATAGGTCTTGTTTACGACAACACCCACGAATCCCTAGTGCATATTTATGTTAGTGATATTCTTGCAGATTTATAGTGCCCTCCATAATAGGCTCATAGGTCTTGTTTCCGGAAACCCCCATGAATCCCTAGTGAATATTTATGATAGTGACATTCTCGCAGATTTATAGTGCGAAGAAAAAAGAAAGGGTTTCTTCTTTATATCTATCATGTATTATGCATGTAAATTTTCATCACTTGAGTTGGCCAACTAATCTCACTTCTCAACGGATTCTTAGTACTAGAAAAGAACTAAAATAATCTAATTATTTATAATGTAAAGTAAAATGAGCTAGGGAGAATTCAAAAAATAACTCTCGAAAGACCAAAAGAAGTATTAGAGTAAAGAGTATGTATTTTTTTTTCTTCTCAAAAAATGGAAACATAAAAGCATTCCATTTTAGAATGTGAGGCTTTCAAAGACAACAAGGAAATTTATGCAGATATTTTTTCAGCTAGATTTTGGGTAATCTATTCAATGAGGGGTTTGTCGACAACATTTATTGTGAAATTTCATAGGAAAAAGGTCGAATACACGAGACAACTACGCATAGGATATCTTTAGCCCTGTGTCTGTTAAAATAACGTTTCTTCTATCTTTCAATTTTTCATCACTAGCATCAGTGAATGTTAAATCTCACTTTCCAACCAATGCTTAGTACTAATAGGTATTCTAGTTGTAGTTCTTGTTTCAACATTAGTTATATATATATATATATATATATATATATATATATATAATATGTTAATTTTAATTATAATAAAATATTTCAATGCTTAAAAAAAATTAATGGAAAGTAAAAACAAATTAATTAGTTACTAATAAAAACAAATGTTGTAGTGCATGTTAGTCTATATAGATAGTAAAAAAAAAAATTATGTTAATGCTAACTATAATAAAATATTTCAATGCTTATAAAACATTAATAGAAAGTAAAAAAATTCAATTAGTTACCAATAAAAACAAGTGTTGCATGGAATTTTAGTCTCTGCCTCTAAAGTTATAAATTATGTTAAAATTGGATAAAAATTTATAACTTACATTGGTCCATGCTAACTAATAATGACCATGCATAAATTTTGGTGGGTAGTAACTACTAGTAAGTCTACACATTTACACTTTTACTCTATATAAGTGTTGAGAAAAACATAAATAATACTGGAAAGTAACTCTTGTTAAATATATTTATTTACATATTATTCCTATTATTTTCTATGAAAACACTTACTTAAATTATGATGAGAAGTAATTGATGGTAAATGTATTATTTACCATAGTATGAGGTATTTTCAAGAATGTTATTTTTGGAAGGTTAAGAATATAAAATCGTTGCATAAACATCTAAAATCTTGTTAAGCCATAAAGCATTTTTATTTGAAAACAACTCTCCTAAGTGTCTGTCTGTCATAATATTTACCATTCGATCTTTTGTTAGACGATTGAGTGAAAATTAATCGTTGATTGAAATGTAACCGCAACAGCAACGGTTGTGACAGTTGCAACTTGCTTTAGAAGATTTGAAATTAGTTTCCCTGCAGCACTGACCTTGACCTGGACCCTCATAATGCATGCCATGGATTCCAAAGAAGAAGAAAGAAGCAACCACCATTTAGACCAGCTTCGGTTTCACTGGATATGAGAGGTGTAAGGAATGACTGGGCAGATTTACATATTGCAATCGGAAAAGGATGGCAGGCTCGTGGGTGGTTTTGAATGATGATTGTAAAATGGATATCAACAATGGAAAGTTCCTAAAAAAAAATTATGCAGAACTTAAAAAATAATGTTAGACGTGAAGCAACGTAGCAAACAGCCAACGCGAATTGCCACAACCCGTCTCCTCTCAACGAACTCCACCAGATATAGCGACTTTCGGACAATCACCACCCACAATGTACCACTCTGATGGCATCAGGGAAATCCAGTGTTCATTGATCTTTAATTTCATTGTGTAAATATGAAAAATACATACAGAGAATTCTAGAGTTTTATCTAATCATTTATAAATATGTATTTTGTCTAAATATAAGCAATCCAAATAAAGCCTATAAATTTCTCCATTTTTAATGTATTTTTGTTTTTAAAATCTGTCTCTCTGAATATCTGGCTTTGCTTCTGTCTGTGCTGTGTATAAGATAATTTTGCTACTCTGATTCCCATCGATTGTTATCAGAGTTAGTGCTATACAAACCTGCTCAAGAATCACAGACCGCTGACGAAGAAATCAGGGAAGCTCTGTTTGGATTCGTGCTCGGCCTTACTGTTGAAGCAGTTGTGCTGAAGAGCGTTACCCTGCAGTGATAGAGCAACGCTGGTCTCTCAAATAAAACGTGTTGTAAGCTACAACTATCAAACTTCTTGGAAAGGGATGTTTATTTGATTGCATTTTAAAGTGATTCCTTGATTACCGCATGCATGTTTTGAAAATAATAAAATATGGTGTGAACGACTTCTGTATCTTGCTGCATGCCATTTTTATTTGAGATTTGGTATAAATTTAAATTTAAAAAAAAAAAGAAAAAAAAGGAGGGAAATCAATTTTGGCTTGTTATTTAAAAATTTATAAGATTTAATAATTAAATTCTCTTGACTCATGAGTGGTGTTTTGTTTTTTTTGGGGTGAATTTTATTGAGAATGTAAATATCAATATTAAGTGCCTTTAGCTTTGTGGTTTAAAATTTCTAAAATTTTTAATTTGATTATTAATATTATTAGATGGATTTTACTCACTTAACTTTCATATGATATTTATATATCAAAAGTTGAGTTGTTAAAAATAGTTATGTGGTTTTTTTTTCTTCTAATTAAATTGATTAATGAAAAAAATGTTAAATAAACATTTTTTTCTTTCTTGAGATTATGGTATTAATAAGTCATGATATTGTAACAAAACTTATTTACAAATTAAAAATCTTCATATTAAGATCCTCAAAGTTAAAAATCTTGTTACATATTTAATTTTAAATGTACATATGTTTAACTAATATAATAATTTATTTTATAATAACAAAAATAATAATATTTTAAAATAAATTTATAGTTTAATTATTTTTGTGTTTTTTTAGTTTTGACAATGTCAAATTAAATAAGTGTTGATAAGATCCTAAAAGTTAAAAATATTCTTACATATTTATTTTTAAATCCATATATGTTTAACTAATATAAAAATTCTTTTTATAATAACAATAATAATAATATTTTAAAATAAATTTATAGTTTAATTATTTTTGTGTTTTTTTTAGTTTTGACAATGTCAAATTAGATAAGTTTTTGGATGCATATTTTCATTTATTAGCCATTGAAATTATATAGTTAATCATATAAAGTACATAACTACTTTTAAAATAAAGTTTAATGCTTTGAAATTTGACTAGTACACAGAATATTTTAGAATACTATGTAGAGGTTAAATAATAACATCCACTTAATCTTATTAGCCTAATAATAAATAAGCATATCACTCTTAAAACTACTCTAAAAATTTATTAATTTATTGATTAAATAATAAAATATATTTTTAAATAAATAGTAATTTATATTATTTTTTTTATTTGTGAGGGGCTCTATAGGCCAATGTGGAGGAAATGTTGTAGTGTCCATAAATGAGTGAAAACATTACCTTTTATTGACGACTTATTCTTTAATGTAACTCACTTCATCAAGAGTTACTTCAATCATCTATTTCTCCATATCTCCAGAAAGACTTGGATAATCATTCCAAGGTGTTTGAAACTCTCGAAGGACTCCCACCTATTCATGATCATGATCATGCTATTCATTTGATTCCAGGAAGTGTTCCTCCAAAAATCAAACCTTACAAATATCCTTATGTCCAAAAGAGAAAAATTGAACGTATGATTGCAGAAATGCTAGAGGCTGGTATAATTCAACCTAGTCAAAGTTCTTTCTCTGATCCAGTTATTAGGGGAATTTTGAGGTCTAAAATGGGGCTCCTAAGAAAAATATACAACCAAAATAAACTTTATAAGAACTAATAGAATTCAAGAAGATGATGTCAACCATGGGGATGATTGACCATTTTTTAAGTAAAAGGGTTAAAATATTAAAAAACAATAAAATAATTAAACTAATTTTTCAACTCATATTTTCAACTTATCTCCCAAAGTTTTTACTCCAATTTCGAGCGGGAGTACTCGTCGGATGCAAAATTTAATTCCTCATCCAAGGAGTACCCATGTTGCATACTTTCGATGGACTCTGCTACGTGAAAAATGAGAAATACATGAAAAAGCATGATTGCAATCAAATTTTCATGTATTTATCATTTTTCGTGTAGCAGGGTCCATCGAAAGTATGCAACATGGGTACTCCTTGGATGGGGAATTAAATTCCGCATCCAATGATTACTCCCGCTCGAAATTTGAGTTAAAACTTTGGGAGATAAGTTGAAAATATGAATTGAAAAAGTAGTTTTTTCATTTTTCCCTCTAAAATTTGATGATGTCATCAAATCTTATTAGATTTTTTCCACTATTATTTTATAATTTCCTTGGGAGGCCCATTTTAGACCTCAAAATTCCCCTAATAATATTGGTGCACAAGAAGTATGGATCATGGCGCATGTGTCTAGATTATAGGGAGCTCAATAAGCTCACCATTAAAGATAAATTTCCCATTCCTGTGATTGATGAATTATTGGATGAATTACATGGAGCAATTTATTTTACCAAGTTGGATCTCCATTCAGGATATCATCAAATTAGAATGAAGACTGAAGATATTCCAAAAACAGCATTTCGAACTCATGAGGGTCATTATGAATTTTTGGTCATGCCTTTTGGCGTTACCAATGCACCTTCTACATTTCAAGGGTTGATGAATTCCATTTTCAAACCCTTCCTTAGAAAATTTGTGCTAGTATTTTTTGATGATATACTAATCTACAAGAGGTCTTGGAAGGATCATGTTGAACATGTTGACAGGGTGCTCAAACTATTGCAGGAGAAACAATTATATGCAAAAAAATCCAAATGTTTCTTTGGAGTACAAGAGGTGGAATATCTTGGTCATATTGTATCTCACGAGGGTGTTAAAGTAGACCCTAACAAAATTAAAGCCATTAAGGAATGGAAAGTCCCCACAACCATAAAGTAGTTGTGAGGATTTCTCGGGTTAACAGGGTATTATCGCAAGTTTGTTAAGAATTATGGGAGAATAGCAGCACCTCTAACAACATTATTGAAGAAATATGCATTTTCATGGACTCTTGAAGAAACTAAGGCCTTTGAACATCTTAAAGAGGCAATGTGCCTAGCACCGGTCTTAGCTACGCCAGACTTCACAAAAACCTTTATTGTGGAATGTGATGCCTCATAAAATGGAATTGGTGTTGTTTTAATGCAGGAAGGAAGACCCATTGCTTTTGAAAGTCGTCCAATCAAAGGAAAGTATTTACAGAAACCTATTTATGAGAAGGAAATGTTAGCAATACTACATGCAGTAAAGAAATGGCGAACTTACCTAATGGGAAGACACTTCAAGGTAAAAACTGATCATGATAGTCTTAAACACTTTTTGGAACAAAGACTATCTTCAGAAGAGCAGCAAAAATGGGTCACAAAGATGTTGGGTTATGACTTTGAAATAATATACAAAAAAGGGAAGCTAAATGTTTTTGCAGATGCACTCTCAAGAAAGAATGAAGAGGTGGAAGCATTGCTTTGTGCCATTTCTATTATCCAACCAGATTGGATAACCGAAGCAAGAGATGAATGGAAGAAGGACGAAGAAGTGTGGACACTCATTCAAAAGTTGCAGCAAGATCCTAGTACATCTGATACATTTAGTTGGAAAAATGATTCCTTATGGTACAAAAATCACTTATATCTTTGTAAGAATTCCCAACTAAAACAAAAGATTCTTCTGGAATTGCACACTTCTCCTTTAGGAGGACACTCAGGATTTTTAAAAACTTACCACAGGGTGAAGAAAGATTTTTTTTTGGATGGCCTTAAATATGATATTCAAAAGTTTGTGGTGGAATGTTTGGTTTGCCAGCAGAATAAAGTGGAGACAATTAAGACCCCGGGACTTCTACAACCTTTATCCATTCCAAGTCAACGTTGGGAGGAGATTTCAATGGATTTTATCACAGGTTTACCTAAGTCCGAAGGAAAGAGTGTCATCATGGTGGTAGTTGATAGACTTACCTAGTATGCACACTTTTGTGCATTATCTCATCCATTTAAAGCAAGTACAGTTGCTACTACATTTGTGGACAGAATTCAAAAGCTACATGGAAGCCCAAGGGTTATTGTGAGCGACAGAGATCCCATTTTTACGGGAAATTTTTGGACGGAGTTATTTTCATGTTTGGGTACTCAATTAGCTCATAGCTCATCTTATCATCCTCAATCTGATGGTCAAACTGAGATAGTAAATAAATGTTTGGAAGGATATCTTCGTTGTTTTGTATATGATAAAAAAACACAATGGGTCAAGTGGTTACCTCTTGCTGAATGGTGGTATAACACTTCCTTCCATACTGCAGCAAAAATGACCCCATTTATGGCACTTTATGGATATCATCCATCATCCATCACATCATCTTTAAGGGAAAATTCGAAGGTTCAAGCAGTGGAAGATCACATCGAGCATCAGCAAGAAGTTCTCCAACTCTTAAAGGATAACCTGAATTTGGCATAAAATCGAATGAAACAACAGGCAGATCAACATCGTAGCGAGAGAAGTTTTGATGTAGGAGATTGGGTATTTTTACGGCTACAACCATACAAACAAATGTCCCTCAAGCAAGCAAAGAAGGATAATAAATTATCGCCAAAGTACTATGGTCCTTACAAGGTGTTGCAAAAGATTGGTACTATGGCATACAAATTGGAGCATCCTGCTTCTTCGCGAGTACATCCAGTTTTCCATGTTTCATGCTTAAAGAAGGTTATAGGTGAAAATCTTCCAGTTCAAACAATATTGCCAGAACTTGATGAGGAAGGAAAAATCATATTGGAACTTGAAGCAGTCACGGAAACAAGAACTCGACAGCTATGAAATCGATCAATTTTAGAGTATCTCATCAAGTGGAAGAACTTACCCACTGAAGATTCTACATGGGAGGATGAGAATTTTATACAGAAGCACCCAAAGCTACTCAAGCATTGAGGACAACACTTTTTTGAAGGAGAGGTGCATGTTAGGTCCCTATATTACTAGTTTAGTACCTTATTGTTGTTAGTGTGGCCCCCTTATTGTTATTGTCGTACCCCTGTAGTCCCCATATTGTTATTATTGTGCCCCATAAAAGCCCACTATTGTTATTTTTGTGCCCTTACACTATTATTGTTAGGTCGGCTAGGATTATATTATGACCCTATGGAATTTTATACATAGAAAGGAGGTTTTGTCATTTGTATCATCCAAGAATTGTTCATTTGTGTAATTTAAAGTAGGTTTCCCCCTCAAAGAGGATGATTTCTAAGTCGTTGATATCTCTTTTCTTCTATTTTGTGAGTTGGTTTCATAACATGGACTTTGGCATGGGATTTCCTCTTTTGGACTGTTGGTCCCACTCCACTTAATCATTGTCTTTTGCCTCAGAATCACCTACACGTCCTCGTGAACTCACCCTTAACTGATTTGACTGCCCAGGTGGCATGCATACTTAAATTCTCATTCACTTTAACTTCATGAGGGTGGCCAAGTTAACTTACCACCTATTTTCCATTTTAACCTCTAATTCTCGACATTAATTCATTTTGATCAACATGATGCACATCGAGAGGGTGAAGGGACATACGTGAGCATACCCGTTGCTGAGGAGTTGAAAAATTATTTGATGTAGGGAGCTATAGTTTGGTGATAGCCATGCATGTTTTTTCCTTTGATGTGTTTTTTTAATGCATTTTTGTAAGTGAGAAACTTATTTCTGAGTGAGACGCTTAACACTTTTATTTTCTTGTTCTTTTTGCAGGTATTGCATGGAGGTCCTCAGGTGCTATTTATGGTGTGGTATTCCTCCTAGAGTCTTTTGGTGGTCATCTAGAGCCATATCCATCAACTTCCTCTCACTTTTTAGGCTTGTTGTGTCATGTACATGGTTGCTACAGGAAGTGATCAAATTCCTGTAGTAGTCCCCTTTCTATTTCTTTGGAGCTCCAGGTTGTTGATAAATGAGGGGAAACAGTGTAGGTAGGTTAGGGATGGAGCTCTAGAGTGAGTGGAGTGATGGAAAGATGGGGTAGAGGCCCCATGTCGAGATATAGGTAACCTAATTGATAGTGGTGAAAAAGAGGGTCTAGAGAGTGAATACTTATGCGTGGAGTGGAGTGAGGCATTAGGGGAATTTTAAGGTCTGAAATGAGCCTCCTAAAAAAATTATAAAATAATAGTGGAAATAATGAAATAATATTAGATTACATCATCAAATTTTAGAGGGAAAAAAGGAAAAACTACTTTTTCAATTCATATTTTCAACTTATCTCCCTATGGGTTTACTCAAATTTCGAGCGGGAGGACTCGTTGGATGAAAAATTTAATTTCTCATAAAAGGAGTACCCATTTTCCATACTTTGGATGGACCCTGCTACACGAAAAATAAGAAATACATGAAAAACATGCCTTCAATCGGGTTATTTCATGGGTTTATCATTTTTATCGTGTAGCGGGGGTTAATGGTATGCACATGGATCATGGAATTTTACTCATGGAGGTCAAATAAATTTTGCTTCTAATGAGTACCCACACTCGAAATTTGAGTAAAACATTAGAGAGATAAGTTAAAAATACAATTTGAAAAAGTAGTTTTATTATTTTGTTATTTTTTAATCTTTTGTTTTTTGACCCAAAAAATGGTGAATCATCCCCCATGGTTGACATCATCATCTTGAATCCTATTGGTTCTTATAAAGTTTATTTTGGTTCTACATTTTTCTTAGGAGGCCCATTTTATACCTCAAAACTTCTCTAATGGCTAGGAGTGGTAGGTATAGGAAAACAAATTATTTTCATGTTTTTCTTGAAGGTTAGATGTCCTTGAGTGAGATTCATTTCTCTTAAATGAATTTCTTGTAGCAGTACAAGGTTTCCTGTAGCACTACAGGAAATCCTGTAGAAGCCTAAGACATCGTGTAGCAATTGTAGAGAGGAGAAAAAGCATGGGATTTTTGCTCACCTGAAGGGAGAAATGGGTGGATGGATGCATGCTGGGGTTGCTCAGGGAGTGGTTAGGTAGAGGAGAGAAAGGAGAGAGGAAGAAAACTGCTCCTCTTTTTGTAAACAGCCCTTGATCAACAACCTGAAAAACAAAAATAAGTGAGTGGATAGGCGTTTTTTTCATTTTTTCTTTTTCTCTTTTTCTCTTTCCTCCTATTTTATTGAATTAATAAAATCAACCCTAAACAGGGGCCTCTTGTACACTTTGAGCCTGTAACCATTGACAAGTAGTGGGATCCTCTCTTCATCTATGGTTTTGATATGAAAAACCCCATTGTCATAGAATTTTTCCACTTGGTAAGGTCCCAACCATCTTGTCATTAGTTTGCCATTGAAATCTTTGAACCTGAAGTCATAGAGCAGTGCCCAATCTCCTTCTTGAAATGTCTTTTCTTTGATGTGTTTGCCATGCCAAACCTTCTTTTGCAGCTGAATTACCTCTGTGTGAAGGAGGGCCTGCATTCTGAACTCATCCAAACCATCTAACTGCAGCAACCTTTCTTGTTGGGGCTTTGTAATGTCCAAGTCTAATTTAGCTGCCATTCTCAAGGTGTTGTACTCAAACTCAATGGAAAGTAGAGCTTTCTTCCCATAAACTAATTCATAAGTAGTAAACCCTGTGGTTGTCTTCCAAGTGGTATTGTACGCCCAAGTGGCGTCCACCAATCTATTTGCCTAATATTTTCTGTTGCTGCTCACAACCTGGGTGAGGATATTCTCCAAGGCTCTATTTGTCACTTCCACCTGGCCATTTTCTTGAGGATGATAGGCAATGGAAGTTTTGTGCTTTATCTTGTGCCGCCTCAGGAGGTTTTCAATGAGATGAGATGTAAATGGAGCCCCCTGATCAGTGACTACCTATCTTGGGTATCCAAACTTGTAGAACACATTCTCTCTCAGAAACTAAGCTACCTTCTCTTCTGTTGCTACCTTTACAACCCTTGTTTCAGCCCACTTGGTCAAGTAGTCAGTGCAGACTATGATATACCACTTTTGCTTGGATGGTGGATCAACGGGTCCAATGAATTCTGTGCCCCATTTGTCAAATGGCTCTAGAGCCGCTTTAGGGTGCAAAGGCATTTCATCCTTTGCTGTAGGTCTCCACATCCTTTGGCACTGGTCACATATACTGGTGTACCTCCTGGCATCTTGGTGGAGGGTAGGCCAATAGTAACCTCCCTGGAAAGCTTTAAAGGCTATCCTTTTTGCAGCAAAGTGGCCTCCACAAGGACCATCATGACATGCCGAGAGGATGTCAAAAACCTCTTCCTCCCTCACACATCTTGTGATAATTTGGTCAGGACCCAACTTGAAGAGATTTCCACCAATCTAAGTGAAAGGGGCACTTTTCTTGATAAACTTGCTCTTCTCCTTGGATGAAATATTTTGAGGGAAATTTTCAGCAACCAAGTAGTTAGCTATGTTAGCAAACCAAAGAGAGAGTGCTGAGATAGAAAATAGGTGTTCATCTGGATGTTGATCATCCACCATCCCTTCCTCATCTGTAGGTAGAATTAGTCTAGATAATAAATCTGCAACAACATTCTCCTTTCCTCGTTTATCAACAATTGTTAAGTCAAACTGCTGTAATAACAACAACCATTTAATTACTCTAGCATTAACATCAATATTATTCATTAAGTACTTTATGGTTGCATGGTCAATATGTACAATGGTCTGATAACTAGTAATATAATGCCTAAATTTGTTTAAAGAATGGATAATGGCTAACAACTCCTTTTCTGTGGCAGTGTAGTTAAGTTAAGCTTTGGACAAATTCTTGCTAATGAAATAGATGGCATAGGGTAATTTGTCTTCTAACTACCCCAAATCTGCCCCCACAACTTTGTCTGATGCATTTGTGTGGATGTTGAAAGGTAAAGCCCAAAGTTGGACCTTGGAGAATGGGGGCTCATTAAGGAATGAGCTCAAAAATCTTCTTGATACAGAATGGACCAGAAAAACTTAGAATCTTTGGCCAATAATCCAAATAATGGCGAAGCTAATTTGCTGAAATCTTTAATGAACCTCCTATAGTAGCCAACCAAACCTAGGAAACTTCTGACATCTCTCTGCTTTTGAGGAACAATCACCCTTTTTATGATGGTGATTTTGTTCCGGTCTACCTGTATTCCTGCTTGTGATATTGAGAGGCCCAGGACTATTCCTGCTCTTTTTAAGAATTCACACTTTTCCGAACTCAGGGAGAGATGCATTTCAATGCACCTTCTCAACACTTTTCCTAAATTGGAGAGAGATTCTTGGAAATCATCCCCATAAGGTGTGAAATCGTCCATGTAGATTTCGACAGAGTCATGGACTAGTTTAGAAAGAATGATCAATACTACTCTCTGGAAAGTAGCTAGGGCATTGCACAACTCAAAGGTAAGGACCCTAGGGGCATGTGAAAGTAGTCTTGTCCTGGTCTTGAGGGCTAATTTGGATCTGGTTATACCCACTGAACCCATCTAGGAAAGAAAATAACTTCTTCCCTGCAAGGCCATCCAAGACTTGATCTACAAAGGGAAAGGGGAAATGGTCCTTCTTAGTATCTTTGTTTAGTGAATCCCAGTTGTCAACATAGATTATCCATTTTCCATTCTTCTTGGGGACTAGGAAAAGAGGAGACACCCACTCACTGTCTCATATGGGATATATGAAACCTACATCCAATAATTTTTGCAGTTCTTACTTCACTATATCCTTTAGAGCTTGGTTCATCCTCCTTTGCGGTTGACACACAACCTTGCATCCTTCTGTAATCTATATATAATGTGTACACACTGAGGAATGCACCCCTTTCATGTATTTTTAGTCCCAAGAAAATGCATCAAGGTTTTATTTCAAGAGTTGGCATAGCTTCTCTTCTTCTTTGGATAAGAGGGATGAGTTAATTTTTAGATATTTTGATGGGCCAAATTCCATAGCATTGGCGGTTTCAGAGGTTGGATAAGGCGGAGTGTAGGCGCATCCAAGCACTCTGAGGAAAATACCTCTAGTGGAGGTTATAAAGGAGGTTTTTAGTGTTACAAAAATGGACAAAATTATAAAAAACACATTTTCTACAACATCCGTTTACGGTTACAGAGATATTGGCAGATATTTTAATGGAATTTCAACACAACTAAAAAAAATGTGCGGCCGATGATTATTATGGATGTTTTTTCATCGGTGCACTACTAAGGTTTCAATGCACTGGTGCGTGCTATCTAGAAGTTGGTCCGGGGCAGTCGAAGGTGCATGCACAGTGTCGGCAAGGTATAAAACTGCACCAAGACGTAGTGTTGGTGATACAGCGCACGGGACCATTCTAATTGGCCTTGGGATTTGTGCAGTGCCCATAGGTCGTCTCAATACACCTATACATCAAGTTATAGAAATGCACTGGTGTGTAGTATCAGACAAACACACCGTTTGTTCTAATTCATATTCATATTTGTGCGGTGCCCATAGGTCGTAAAAATGCATTAAGTAATTATCACACAAATGCATCGAGATTTATAATTGGTATCGGTATTAGTGCGGTGCCCATAGATCATACAACAACATTGGTGCGTATAGACACATAAACGCATCGTTGTGTCGTACCACATAAACACACTGATATTTTTAATTGGTTTTGGTACCTGTTCAGTGACGATAGGTCATATAAATGCACTGGCGCGCTTCATAATACAAACACATTGGTGTACAATTACTGACATGCACCGGTTTTCATTTTGTATTTTTTAGAAACATCAACCTGTGATAGTGAAATTATTGTGATTGTTTTAAATTCATTATTCATCAGAGTCGACACATCTTATAACAATACTCTATTAATTAAATTTTTATTAATACATTTGAATGTGATTTTTGATTAATTTGTTATGTCATATGATAATTATTGTGATTTTAAAATACATTATTCATCAAAAGACGACACATATCTTATAACAATATTCATATCAATTAATTTTCTATGGTGCATTTGAATGTGATGTTGGATTAATTTTTTATATCATATCATCAAATTTCACATCTCTTCATTATAATATTTAATCATCCATAAATTTAATCGGTGGTGTTACATTTCACGGTGACAATGGAGAACACAATAGAATAAATTAAAACATATTTTATTAGATATATATATATAAGACAGTCTTTTTCATATAAAATGGAACAGTTATTGGTATCCCTTTGTCTTTCAATTAGGACACTATGTCCATTACATTAAAAAAAATGTCTGATTTCATAGACAAATATTTCAAAAAATACAACGCCTTGCTTTGATATCCAAACATAATTATCATCATTATTCGCCTGAACTATTGTCACTGCTAGAGCTACCTCCATGACTTGGGTTATTTTCAGGAATGTTTTGTTCACGGTGTTGATTGTTTTCTTCTTCTTCACCTTCCATCTACAAACATTAAAAAAAAACTGTAATGAGTGTATATACATTGGTGAGAATAATGAAAATTTCAATATTAAATAATATACATCAATGTAATTCAAAAAGAAATGACGTACAATAGCAACAATTGACTCATGAACTATACACATTCTTTCAAAACTATGTAGCATGTCATATTTCAAGATGTCGTCTGTTGGCATGGTTCCATACTTTGTTTCCTGCAAGTTTTATACCCAATAACAAATCATATATTTAATATAAAATATTTTTTTTTCTATTAATTTTAGATGGAGCTAAGTAAAACAATATCGATAGATGCTTACAAATTCAAAAATTAATTTCTGATATGCCAACATATACTCACAACCCATATTTAACCCAATGTCAATCAATTTGTTTGATGGTTTTTCTTTGTATGTTAGCACTTGTTTGAATACATTCAATGATGATTTTTGTAAAATAACTTAAAATATACAAAAATTAAATCTATTTAAGTTGTTATAAGGAAGTAAAAATTACTCACAAACTTAGATATCAACCCCTTTCTTCCTTGTCGTCCTATTTTATCTGCTGAATGGGTTCCATTTTCTTTTCTTTTATGCAAGAAAATACTTGAAAAATGATATTTAATGCTAAATTGTTTATTTATTGTACCTAATGATCGAAAAATTTAATGATTATATATTACATTTGAAGCACGTTGTTGTTGATATGGCTCCTCCTACGATACAATTTTGTCTATTTCTTCGACCATCTCCTTGTACACCTTTTTGGACATTCCTACTAGCATATTTTTGGTATCAGCTCGTTCATATTTTGATATTTTCATAACCTTCCTGAAAATGTAACATGACAATAAACTATTTAATTTTTATATTGATATATGAAATGTAAATATAACAAAAGCGATATTTATAAATAATTCTAGACAAACATTTAAAGGAATATTACTTTTTCATTCCTTCTTTTTTTTTTTGTACGTTTTTGCTATTAAAAGTCTGACATGTCTCATTGACCAATTCTCTGGAAACTCTTGCTATAGTTTAGATAAAATTTGGTTCTTGGAATCACCAGATTGATTTTTCTATTGTAAATGGAAAGAACATCTATACATTCGTTCCACTAGATCCCTCAAAATTTTGTAAAAGTTTTTCCCCCTTTCGTTAACCACCAGCACCACTCCAGATGAGTTAAGGAGCAATTCATTTTCATTTGCATGTTCAATTTTTTTTCTATTCTTAGAACAACATTCCTTTTCTGAGTTGTTGGTCCCTGTAGAACATTAAAAAAATGTGAATTAATAGATTGTTTGACAAATTTTATCTAATACTTTAATTTTATTATTAATGAAAATTACAAAAAGAAACTCATATTCGATCGATAGTATTTTTTCATTCACCTGATTCATTCTTTTGCAATTTTTCCATCAAGATTTTACGCTCTTTTGGTCGTATATCAGAAATAATCTTATCGAGCTTCGTCATTTTGTGGCTCTACATAATACACAGTAAACAATACATATTAGTTAAACTTACTTATTATAGTTCAAAAATAATATTTTTTGTAAAGAATTTACAAAGAACTTGCCTTTTTTTCTTTTCTTGATGTATTATCAGTATTTTTGTTACTTGATCTCTTGTCAGCCATTTATTTATGAATATGAAACCTATACCATATTATTCATTAATATATTTTATAAATAAATTGTCAACTTTTCAGGTAAAAAAATAAAATAAAGAAACCTGTGTGCCATTCATGGTGTACGCACCGACGTCGGTGCGTGGTGGTCTTATAAACGCATCGCCCAAACAATATAATACACCGTACGGTGCTCTATATCAACAAGGAGCATCGATGCGTTATATGTTAACCAGTGCATCGATTAACACAGAAAAAATAATAAAAAACATCTAGTGTTAGTTTTTGTAGCATTAATGCCCCGCGCAAACAAGGGACCACCATATGGTGCTCTCTATCAACTAGGAGACCCGGTGCGGTGTGTTATATGTTACATTGTGCACCGATTAATACAATAAATTTTGTTTTTTGCGAAACAGCACATGCACAGTGTGCCATAATGAAATAGCACATCGGTGCTCTATTTTACAAATGGCACACTAATTAAAAAAATGTTTTTAATTTTTTTATCACACAGTACTTGCATGGTGCACTGGGATAATCTAGAGCATCGATGCACTAGGTTATGTCGGGCGCACCAATATAAATAAATTTTATTTTTTTTAAATTCACCCAAGGGCCAACATGGATTAGGATCCGACTATGCAAGTCGTTTCGTGGGTTGGATGTCATAGGCCTATATATAGCAATACAAACCCTATAAATCTAAAATGAAAAGCCCTGATTCTGAAATCACAAAAACAGGGAGAAGAAAGGGCAGAAACAAAAATAATGAAGGGTTTAGGGTAAAAATGGATTTTTTATTTTATTTTTCTCAAAATGAAAACCAAATTGAAATTTTTTTCTTACTACGTGAAAAAAATGCAAACAAAGTAAAAAATAATAATAATATTTAATCATGAGATCGTTTGAAATTCTATGCTACAGGGTTTGAATCAACAGAGGTTTGGAATTTAGAATGTTTGAATACTTCTGTTCGAACGTATTTCACTACTCCACAATGCTCTCATGCTCTCTTGCTCCACGTATGTCTCCTGCAAATCTCTGGCTGAATTTTTTTGCAATAATAGTGAAATAATGAAAAGTGTTTGGTATTTAAAGAATTGTTTTATGAAATTAGATTTTCGAAAATATTTTGCCACCAATTTTTCAATTTATCGGTTTTTTTTCACTTAAAGAAAATAGAGTTTCGATTTTTTTATTTGCGGTTATTTGTCACTGGTGCGTCCGTTGATAACACGACACTAGTGCACAATAACTAAAATGCACCGGTGCGGTTATCTGTACATTACCACCGATAACAAGAAGTCCATTTTTAAGGCACTGGAATTTCTTTTAGGTGCGCACACCAAAATTTATTATTGATTTTTATCAAATGCGGGGAGAAAATCATAGTTATATTGAATGGATAATTCTTCATAATCAATCTCGTTCCATAATATTTCTCAAATTCCATCATGAAGTTCTCCCTATCCATCTCGAGATGTAATATTTACTTAAAATTTTATTTATATTTTCATTATCTAATTGAATTTATGTTTTTTATCCATGTCAATCATGCACAGATTAATTAAATTTATAATGTATACAAATTTGCAGGTTCATGCAGATTCAAAATCGAGTTCATATGCACAAAATATTCAAACAACTCCAAAACGTTGGAAGCTCTTATCAGGAGTAGCATACCGCAAGGCACATTTGGTAGATGAAAATAGACAGCCACTTAACCTTGCCAATTGTAACAAAATTGCATCTTCTAGCCACAATCCTGGGAAAATGATGGTAATAATTATAATTGTTTGGTATATTGATTAATGTAATTATTTCAACGTCAAACTAATTAATCATGCAATATTGTCAACGTGCTTACTAATTGATATCATATATTTTGTACTAATCATGTTCAAATATATTTTTTAAATTATTAGGATTCTAGTGATGATGAGTGACCTACCTACCATCTTCCGTTGCACCCCACTACAATTTCAAATCGAGAGAATACTGAATTAAGAGAAAAAATCGGAGAGGAACGATACCAAGAATGGTTGAATCAACCACTGATTCAATTCCTGCTACATCTAGATTCACCAATTAGAAATGACTACAACAATAGTAGTTCTTCACAAGCTAGCAAGGGAGGCAATCAAATAGAGATCGGTATGGATGATTACTTAAGGGATATGACTACCATGGAGACAATGTTGTTAGATGTATTCGAAAACAATAATCAGCTAGGGGATGATGCTCATATTGCTGACACCTTTTTCGAAAGCCTTAAATTTGCTTCCACCACCCCTCTCTTTGGACCTGGCGGTCAGTCAAATTTTACCCAGTTGGGGACAACGATGTTACTGTACAACTTGAAAGAAAATTTTGGCTTGTTGAATGCATGTTTCTCGGAAATTTTGAGGTAAGTTACCATAAAGTCCTCCCTTATATAAATTTGAGAAATATAATCAGTACATGTTGTGAAACCAGCTCCAAAAATAGAAGAAAAGGGATATCAAGGCCTTAGAAATAAGCCATTTCGAGGGGGAAACCTCCAATACATTACATGAATGAACAATTCTTGGATGATTCAAATTACAAAACCTCCTTTCTATATATAGGAGTTCATGGGGCCACAATGTAATCCTAGTGGGGCCACAATGTAATCCTATCTGACCTAACAATAATAATTTAAGGGCAGAATAATAACAATATAGAGGTTACAGGGGTACAATAATAACAATAAGGGGGTTATACTAACAACAATAAGGGACTATACTAGTAATATAGGGACCTAACATGCCCCTCTCCTTCAAAAAAGTGTTGTCCTCAATGCTTTAGTAGCTCTGGGTGCTTCTGTATAAAATTCTCATCCTCCCATGTAGAATCTTCAGTGGGTAAGTTCTTCCACTTGATGAGATACTCTGAAATTGATCGATTCCGTAGTTGTCGAGTTCTTGTTTCCGTGACTGCTTGAGGTTCCAATATGATTTTTCCTTCCTCATCAAGTTCTGGCAATATTGTTTGAACTGGAAGATTTTCACCTATAACCTTCTTTAAGCATGAAACATGGAAAACTAGATGCACTCATGAAGAAGCAGGAAGCTCCAATTTGTATGCCATAGTACCAATCTTTTGCAACACCTTGTAAGGACCATAGTACTTTGGCGATAATTTATTATCCTTCTTAGCTTGCTTGAGGGACATTTGTTTGTATGGTTTTAGTCGTAAAAATACCCAATCTCCTACATTAAAACTTCTCTCGCTGCGATGTCAATCTGCCTGTTGTTTCATTCGATTTTGTGCCAAATTCAGGTTATCCTTTAAGAGTTGGAGAACTTCTTGCTGATGCTCGATGTGATCTTCCACTGCTTGAACCTTCGAATTTTCTCTTAAATATGATGTGATGGATGGTCGATGATATCCATAAAGTGCCATAAATGGGGTCATTTTTGCTGCAGTATGGAAGGAAGTGTTATACCACCATTCAGCAAGAGGTAACCACTTGACCCATTGTGTTTGTTTATCGGATACAAAACAACGAAGATATCCTTCCAAACATTTATTTACTATCTCAGTTTGACCATCAGATTGAGGATGATAAGATGAGCTATGAGCTAATTGAGTACCCAAACAAGAAAATAACTCCGTCCAAAAATTTCCGGTAAAAATGGGATCTCTGTCGCTCACAATAACCCTTGGGTTTCCATGTAGCTTTTGAATTGTGTCCATAAATTTAGTAGCAACTGTACTTGCTTTAAATGGATGAGATAATGCACAAAAGTGTGCATACTTGGTAAGTCTATCAACTACCACCATGATGACACTCTTTCCTTCAGACTTAGGTAACCCTGTGATAAAATCCATTGAAATCTCCTCCCAAACTTGATTTGGAATGGATAAAGCTTGTAGAGGACCCGGGGTCTTAATTTTTTCAAATTTTATTTTTCTGGAAAACCAAACATTCCTCCACAAACTTTTGAATATCAGATTTAAGGCCATCCCAAAAAAATTCTTTCTTCACCTTGTGGTAAGTTTTTAAAAATCTTGAGTGTCCTCCTAAAGGATGTAGAAATTATATAACTGATATGTTATACATCCAATATTCTCCTGATCACACACTATTTGACTTCATGCACAATACAAAATCTCTTCTACCATTGATCATTAATTGCGGAAATAAAATCAATTGCATGCACACATTAAAACCATAAAAATTCACACATATGAACATAGTAATTTATGGGAAAGCTTAAAGATGAAAACCCCCAACTATCTGTATATTATATGTCATAGAGATCATGTAAAAATCATTGTACAAAGCTCCTCACAAGCTCTTAGTACAATCTCCAATTGCTACACAATAATCAGGCCCTGATCTTTCAAATCCATGCATCGATCTTTGCCAACCTTTAGCCTGCCTCTACTGCGCAATCACTGTTGAAGAATGGCTCATAATAAACTTGAATCCATCCTATATTGACCACGAAATCCTCATTGGCATCTCCAACCATTTTGTGTTGCAAATCATGCAACACTATAGTCACAACGGATAGTCACACTGCTCTTTCACCTACCTCTCCACTGGTCTCCACTGAAACTGCCCATGCATTGTAGTTAATTGATGTATTCTTCAGTTGATTAATGATTTATTAATTAGTGTATTAATTAATTAATTAATTCACTCCAGTCTCACTAGTGTATCAATCAGTTAGACTAGATAAAACTAGCTCAACTATGTTTAACTTAGTTAAACTGAACACAACTCCACCAACTACCTCAATAACTCCACCAAACTCTGTCACATGAGTTCTAACTAATGTCTCCATGAAATAGCTCCACTTAACCCTCAGGAATAGTGTAATTCCTTCTGTCAGCTCCTGTGCCACATCTGTGCACTTAACTGAAGTTCTCCAAGAGAATAAAATAATGTTTATAGTCCAAATATTATTAAGAGCTAATAATATTCGACATATCTATTTTCAGACTGGCAATCTAAAAATAGATTCCGCCCAATATGTCTAAAAATAGAAATCCATCTATTTTTCCAACTTGACCAACCATTCATAAATAGCATCCCGCAACTTATAGAATATGCTCCATATGTCTAAAAATAGACATAGTCTAAAAATAGACTTTGCGACAAAAATCACCTGTGTGGCCTCCACCTAGTTTAGGTGATCACTTTCCAACTAGGATCATGAAAGATGTTTCAGGATGCCTCCTTCACTTTTTATTTTTGCAATCTTCAAAAAGGAGAAGTGTGCAATTCCAGAAGAATCTTTTGTTTTAGTTGGGAATTCTTACAAAGATATAAGCGATCTTTGTACCATAAGGAATCATTTTTCCAACTAAATGTATCAGATGTACTAGGATCTTGCTACAACTTTTGAATGAGTGTCCATACATCTTTGTCCTTCTTCCATTCATCTCTTGCTTCGGTTATCCAATCTGGTTGGATAATAGAAATGGCACAAAGAAATGCTTCCACCTCTTCATTTTTTCTTGAGAGTGCATCTACAACAACATTAAGCTTTCCTTTTTTGTAGATTATTTCAAAGTCATAACCCAACATCTTTGTGACCTATTTTTGCTGCTCTTCTGAAGATAGTCTTTGTTCCAAAAAGTGTTTAAGACTATCATGATCAGTTTTTACCTTGAAGTGTCTTCCCATTAGGTAAGTTCGGCATTTCTTTAGTGCATGCAGTATTGCTAACATTTCCTTCTCATAAATAGGTTTTTGTAAATACTTTCCTTTGATTGGACGACTTTCAAAAGCAATGGGTCTTCCTTCCTGCACTAAAACAACACCAATTCCATTTCCTGAGGCATCACATTCCACAATAAAGGTTTTTGTGAAGTCTGGCGTAGCTAAGACCGGTGCTAGGCACATTGCCTCTTTAAGATGTTCAAAGGTCTTAGTTGCTTCAGGAGTCCATGAAAATGCATCTTTCTTCAATAATGTTGTTAGAGGTGCTGCTATTCTCCCATAATTCTTAACAAACTTGCGATAATACCCTGTTAACCCGAGAAATCCTCGCAACTGCTTTATGTTTGTGTGGACTTTCCATTCCTTAATGGCTTTAATTTTGTTAGGGTCTAATTTAACACCCTCGTGAGATACAATATGACCCAGATATTCCACCTCTTGTACTCCAAAGAAATATTTGGATGTTTTTGCATATAATTGTTTCTCCTGCAATAGTTTGAGCACCCTGTCAACATGTTCAACATGATCCTTCCAAGACCTGCTGTAGATTAGTATATCATCAAAAAAATACTAGCACAAATTTTCTAAGGAAGGGTTTGAAAATGGAATTCATCAACCCTTGAAATGTAGAAGGTGCATTGGTAAGGCCAAAAGGCATGACCAAAAATTCATAATGACCCACATGAGTTCGAAATGTTGTTTTAGGAATATCTTCAGTCTTCATTCTAATTTGATGATATCCTAAACGAAGATCCAAATTGGTAAAATAAATTGCTCCATGTAATTCATCCAATAATTCACCGATCACAGGAATGGGAAATTTATCTTTAATGGTGAGCTTATTGAGCTCCCTATAATCCGGACACATGCACCATGATCCATCCTTATTTTGTACCAATACTACAGGAGTAGAGAAATAACTTTGACTAGGTTGAATTATACTCGCCTCTAACATTTCTGCAATCATACATTCAATTTCGCTCTTTTGGACATAAGGATATTTATAAGGCATGATGTTTGGAGGAAAACTTCCTGGAATCAAATGAATAGCATGATCATGATCATGAATAGGTGTGAGTCCTTTGGGAGTTTCAAACACCTTGGAATGATTGTCCAAGAATTTTTGGATATCTGCAAAAATAGATGATTTTGATGTTGGAACTTCTAGTGATCATAATTGTGCAATTACACCTTCTTGTTTTTTCTTTAGAAGCTTTGTAATGACATTATAGCTTATTATCTTTTCTGGCTTCCCTGCAATACCCCGTAATTCGACTTCCTTTCAATCTGAAAAAAATTTGAAGAAAATTTCTTGAAAATTAAAAGCTATCATCCCCAAAGATTGTAACCATTGTACTCCTAGTACAACATCAGCACCTCCCATAGGAATGAAAAGCATTTGAATATTCAATACATATTACCCCATGGGTAGCTTGATATTATGACATTTTCCAGAGAAATTTATAGTTCCTCCATTTGCAACCATCACTTGACATTCTGGTGCTGGGTATAGGAAACAATTCAATTCCTTGGCTACCTTACAATGAATAAAATTATGGGTACTACCTTAATCAATCAACACTATTACCTTTTTCTTCTTGATATGTCCTTCTATCTTGAGAGTTTGAGGAGTGGTAATTCCTGCCAATGCATTACATGATATGGCCGGACTCATTTCTTCCTCTTCTAGGGTTGGTTCCTGGTGTATATCCTCTTCTTGTTCATTTTCTTCTTCCTCTTCACAATCTATGTAAAATAATTTCTTCTCAGCACACTTATGACCTTTAGTGTATTTTCTATCACAACTGTAGCAAAGCCCTTTTTCTCTTTTTTATTCCAATTTTTGTGGTGTCAACCTTGTAGGTTGTGGAAATCTAGGCATAGCAACACTTCCTTCTTTATAGAAGTGAGTGGTAGGCTTCCTTGTCGCCATAATTTTACATTCAATTTTTCTTGCCAACCTGAATGCCTTCTCCAATGAATCAGGTTCCAAAACGCGAACTTCATGTTGGATGTTATCCTTTAAAGTGCCTATGAAGAGATCAATCATGTGTTCCTTTGGAATATCAGTTACCCTTATATTCAATTTTTGGAAGTCCTCAATGTGCTGCCCCACTAAACCCTTTTGTTTGAGATTTATCAATTGGCTAAAGAAGGTGTTGCTCTTTGTATCCTCATAATGTGCTATCATTTCCTCCGTAAAAATCGACCAAGTGACAATTTTTTTATGGGAGCAAAGCCATCGATACCATACAAATGTATTTTGTTCTAAATGTAAAGTTGCAATGCGTACCTTTTGTGTGTTTTGCACGTTATGGAGATCAAAATATTGCTCCATCTGTAGTATCCATGTTACAGGATCCTTTCCATCAAACTTCCTCATATCCATTTTTGGAACATGGTGGTTCTTCCCGCCAACATTAGAGTTTATGAAATCACGATTAACATTTATTTTGTTCTCATCATGAGTTTCCTCTACTATCTTTTCACCATTAGGAAACATTTCTTGTATCAACTTTGTCAAACCTTCTATGTCTGCTTTTAGATCATTCTTCATGTTTTCCTTCTTAGCTTCCATGTCATCTATCTTAGATTCCATGCCAGCTTCCATGCCATCCATCTTAGCTTCCATGTCATTCTTGAAACCATCCATCTTAGATTCCACACCTTTCTTCAAAACTTCCATGTCATTTTTTGTTGCTCTTTGTGAGAGCGAAATTTGTTGCACTTGCTCTTGTAATTTTGATATGTCATGTTGCCATTTTTCATCTTCATGAGTCATAGTAGATCCTTATAAAGGATTAATGGGTGTTGAATTATTTTTAGGGGCCATTTGAGAATCCAATACTGAAATCTATTCCACAATATGCCCTTGGAATCAATTCAACTTGATTCTTCAAACAAGACTTATGCAATTCGGAAAAAAAATGCACACCTTTTACTTGATTTTGAGGAGCTCGATATTGAAATTGACTTATCTCTATTCTTGAAGATCCTAAATATTTTAAATTTTGCCCTGGAGTATTCCTCTGAAGCTTATTTTAAATGTCACAGGTCTGACTTGATTTGGATTCTTCAATACAAAGTTATGTCCAATCTCTCACAATGACCTAATTATGGACTAGTTCAGTAGAGCGAAGTTGTATGACTTGCCAAATGTCACTGTTTGCACCTTTCGTACTGAAATTTATAGATAGGAAACTAAATTCCGTGTACTTCTAGTTAATTTTTATAGAATTCGAATCCGATGGTCAGAGAGAGAGTTATGAATATTTTCCCACGATCACCTCTTTGAGATGAAATTCAGGATCCTGAAAAAGACCTAACTTCCAAAGATCATATATCTGAAAATATCTGAAATTTTGCAACAGTTTTCCTCAGGATTTCGGCTTTGCACTCTAAAAATTTTAGCTTCTAAAACTTAGTATAAATTTTTTTATAGAAAAACGTCCACGACGACCTTTTTAAGTGAAATTCAGGAACCTGCAAAAAGCCCTAACTTCCACAGATCATATCTCCAAAAATTTTGCAAACCAAGCTTTGAAATTTTTTGATGTTGTTCCTTAGGATTTTGGCTTCACACTTTAAACATTTCAGCTTCTGAAACTTTGTAGAAAAAATTTATAGCGAAAATTCCACGATGACTTGTTTGGAGCAGCGAAACCCTAGAATCCAAACTTCTGATACCAAATTTTGTGAAACCAACTCCAAAAATAGAAGAAAAGAGATAGCAATGCCTTAGAGATAAGCCACTTCGAGGGGACAACCTTCAATACATTACATGAATGAATAATTATTGGATGATTCAAACTACAAAACCTCCTTCTATATATAGGAGTCCATGGGGCCACAATGTAATCCTTGTGGGGCCACGATGTAATCCTAGCCAACCTAACAATAATAATTTAAGGGCACAATAATAACAATATGGAGGTTATAGGGGTACAATAATAACAATAAGGGGGTTACACTAACAACAATAAGGGACTATACTAGCAATATAGGGACCTAACAGTACATAGTGAACATTACAAATGGTCAATTTTATGAACGTTAATAATTATATCAGCATTAATGTACATTTATTAATATTTTCCATGATCACCAACTATAGGTTATTAAAATATAAGGTTCTTCTGAGTGATAACGTCTTGCCCGGTAGCTGTGAAGAGGCAAAGAAATTTTTGAGAATGTTGGGTGTTGAGTACATATCATATCATGCATTTCCAAATGATTGTATTCTATATAGAGGACAATATGCAGACAAAGAGATGTCCGGAATGTGCGCATGATAGGTATGATAAATAAAAAAGAAAGGGTGAATCATGTACTGGTCCTCCTTTTAAGATATTGTGGCACATGCCTATAATCCCAAGGATTCAAAGGCTCTTTCTTCATAAATAATTAGCTATGTTGTAGGGATGGCATGCCTCACACAGAAGTGATTTGGGAGTTATGCGAATCCCAATGAATTCAATAGCCATGAAGCATATAGAGGATACATGACTCGGAAAATTCAAGGATGAAGTACAAATTCTACGACTCAGCATAGCCATGGATGGCGTTAACCCATATTCCCTCTAGAACACCAACTATTCTGTTTGGCCTGTATTAGTGATCAATAACAATATCCCCCCATGGTTTGTCCATGAAGAATGAACATCTTATGTTGGCTCTCATAGTCCCTGGTAGAAGACAAGTGAAGAATATGGATGTCTACTTACAACCATTGGTAGATGAATTTAAGGAATTATGGGATGGGATAAATGCATACAATGTATCAAAACCCATTGTAGAAGAGAGGAGTTTTATGTTGTATGGAATATGTGCTTACACGACACATGATTATCCAGGCTTAGGCATTTTCTTTGCTAAATTACATGTTTAATTTATTGATTTGTTTATATACGTAACAATATTCTTTCACATATTAGTTATTTAATTCGTTGTTATTTTTCTAATCTTCATGATATCCTTTAACATGCCATGCATATGAATTGTATACAATAATCTTGCAGGTCTTGTAACAAAAGGGTATTTTGGATGTAAATGTTGTGGACCTTCTCTGAAATCTAGATGGTCCAAGGACCTACGAAAACCAGTGTATGATTGCTCCAGGGTATTCCTCCCAGAAGAACACCCTTACAAAAGAGCAGCATCCACTTTCAATGGTAAACGAGAGAGAACCGAAAGGCCTCCAATAATGACACCAGTTGAATGGCTTAGAGCATATGAGAGAGAGAAGGAGAAGTAGTTCATAGAAATGTTCGAATTCAAATGGGGAGCCTATGTTCGATGATCCATAATTATTTGACACCTATGTTGAGAAATTTACCATTGGAATGAAAAGTAAATCTATCTTTTATAACCTCCCATATTGGGATCATCTTAATATTACCCACTTATTAGATCCCATTCATATATTTAAAAATGTTTCATCTTATTTATGGAGGAACATATCATCGAAACAAAGTGACACATTGGTTGTTAGGAAATATCTTATTACTTCAAAAACTAAACAGAAACATTAGCTAAGACGATTAGAAATTATAGGATCAGAGGCAGGCGTTGGTCCCTCTAATTCATGGTATTTCAAAGAAGGTGATGTCCCATGGGTTTTAAAAATATATGATCTTTATTTGGCAAAGGAAGTTATAATGGGTGTGAGGGTGTCATCTTCATATGGGTCTTCACTTCGACGTTGCTTCACCATGGATGACCATTTTTCGGGGTTGAAATCGCATGACCATTTGAATCTTCTAAGAGTACGTATAATGTCAAAATCATGATTTTATTATTTGTTATATTAATAAATTTTATCCCATGTAGGGATCATAAAACATAACTAATTTTGTATATTATTACACATGTTTATAACTTTGCAGTGTCATTATCCTCTGTTAATACATGGGTGTGTGAAACATGAATTCCCTCAAGACCTAGGATGTGCCATATCTAAGTTATCTACATTTTTATGTTGGATCACGTCAAAGGAGATTCATGTGGCTAGCATTCCACGATGGCGTCAAGAGATAGTTGAGATTATTTGTATGTTTGAGAAGGAACTACAGACAAGTTTCATGGACTTGCAGGTTCATCTTCTAATCCACCTAGTAGATGAGGTTGAATTAGGTGGGGTGGTTTCTTGTCGTTGGATGTTCTTCTTAGAGAGGTACATGAAGAAATTGAAAGGTTTTGTTCAACAAAGGGAAAAACCCGAGGGGTCTATGGCAGAGGAGTACATATTGTATGAGTCTTTCTATTATGCCAGTGAGCACATCAAGCAGATCTAAAATAGAACAAGTGTGGTGATTTGAGATGATGAAAGGGATGAAGACAAAAGAGAAGGGGAGTCGCTCCAAACGAGTGGAAAAAAGCGCTTGATAAAGAGTAAGCGACTTATAATTTTTCAAATTTACAGAAAGTAAATATTCATGTTGAACTTTGATATAATGTATATTTTGATATCTATGTACTATATAATGTCAGTTTGATTTCATTAGCGAATGCAAAAATTGAAGCAATCAATAAATCCGTTCTTTACAATTTCGAAGCGACAAATCTGTGGGTCGCATTGTACGAACAAAAGAGGATGAAATGGGATAGTGACAAGAAAGAATTTAGATGGTTGAATGGTAGAAGTGTGCCTTATCCTGATCTTTTAAAAGAAAATATGCCAAAAATATGCCCCAACAGTTGGGTTGATGACCAAGTCAGAGAGAAATATAGTGCAACCAGTCGTTACCCATGTGCTGAAGAGTATGTGCTAAATGCAGGGATTTGGTGCAACAACTCGGTAATAATATATTAAATTTATATGTACATTTGAAACTTAATAATGCATCTTTAAAATGTAATTACATCTATATTTCATATTTTAAATGTTGGGTTATTATAAGACACATGACACTATGATTTTTTAACTTTTTTTTATAATAGGTGCATTTTTTCCCATCTAGGTGGGCATATGGACACCATTTTCACACAGAAAATGTCGTTGTTGGACACATCACAAAAGTCTGTGGAGTGGAAGTCGAGTTTGTCCATCTAGTAAATCTAGCCACCGTGATCAAAACCTAGTACGAGGGATGTTAGGTTATGTCGGAAAGATACAAGAGATCATTGAAGTGGATTTATCTTCTTTCCAATGTGTTATTTTTAGGTGAAAGTGGTGGGACACCTTTGATTAGAATAATGTAAAGGAAGATCGTGATAGTAGGTTGATATGTATCAAGTCTAGAAATATGTGGGATGAAGCTAAGGAGCCCTATCTTTTCCCCAAACACTAAAACTAGGTGTTTTTTTACCCAAATGTATTAGATATGGATTGGTGGTTCGTATTGACACATGATCCTAGATCAAAACATATTTTTGAGAACAATAGTTTTATCATGCCATGTGAGCTGCAAGATAATGAGGGTGATCATGAGAACCGAGGGTGATCATGAGAAATGAGAGTGATATCGTACATGTGTTATTTCATCAATATTTATACTTTTTAAGATGGGTTTTTCGAAAAATTATAATATGTATTTTGAATTAATTGGTAATTTTCATTGTGTTAATGTTAAAATCAATATTTCACTTGACAATTTGCAATTATGTTGATCTCAAAAACAATGGCGTACTGTATAAAGTTCTTTTCTTTGTATGTAAAATCATAGTAAAATAATGATAATTCTCAAGTACATGAATTTATTTGCATTATTTTCTAAACTTTGTTATGTTACAAAAATTCATATTATTCGAGATTTATTATTTTACAATTATTTAAAATTTTACAAATTTACAAATTTAAAAATTTTAATAAAATCATTTCACATTAATACAATTAAAATTTTCACATTAATACAATCAAAATTTTACAAATATTTTACATACAATTACAATTAAAATTAGAATTAGAATTAGAATTACAATTACAATTTTACAATTTCACATACAATTAAAATTAAAATTACAATTATAATTTTAGAATTTACATACAATTACGCTTTTACAATTTTATATATATAAAATTACGATTAAAATTACAATTACAAACATTTTAGAATAAATTAGATATTACAATTACAATTAAAATTACAATTACAAATACAATTACAATTTTAGAATTCTACATACAATTAGAATTACAATTAAAATTTAACAATATCATGATCATTTAATATTAAATTAATTAATAAACATCATGATCATGATAACCATCGTACAAAAAACATATTCAACATGTTGATCATCACGTTCCTGCTGATCTGGTACTGGTGCCTCATGCTGATCAGGATCAAATGTCGGCTGCTCATCGTGATGACTCGACATGGTCGATGGTCCAGCTTGAAAATGATCATGAGTACTATTGGATGGTGCAGGCTGCTAACTCGACGTGGTCGATGGTCTAGCTTTTTCTCAATGATGATTGTTGGTTGATGCTAGTGGAGGCTACTCATCTGGTGTAGCGCGAGGTGAATGATGATTACTCCCCTGATCGTGATCATCAGATGATGCGTCACTGCTTGTGGACTATCGATTACGTGTTGCATCTCAACCATACATATAACGTGCAAGGCCCCTCCTTAGTCGCATAACTAAGGTAGTATCTCCTACGACATGCCGCATCAGGTTGTACATGTCACGCAACATGCCTCTCTACATATGTACCATCCTACCATCGCCCTGTATGTCTCTCATAGTAGTGGGCCTGACTCCCACCTCAACAAAAAATGCACAGTGTTGGTCGCCCAACTCCATCTACAGTCTACTATCAAGCCTATTGCGCCTAGCAAAAGGTGGCACCGGCACACCAACAGGAGTAGGTTTGTCTGCACCAGCCTCATGATCCTCGACATCTGGCATATCCTGATTGTGATCAGGATCCACACCTAGATCATTTGGTGGTGTTGGCATGTCCTTGCCATAAAAAGACCCAATGTATGAAAAATATATAAATTTAAATAAAACACTAATATTACCTCTATCATCTGGTGGCTCATCATCTGTGAAGAGGATGTTGGCACACCCTTGTCAATCCAAACCAGCCTAAGGATAGGGGACCATAATGAAGGGATGCTTGTCAACACTGGCTAGCAAATCTAGTGCATCATGTGATATCCTCGTAGAAAAATCAGTCTCGCCCCTCTTGGGCATCATCTGTCCCCACATGTGCATATGTGCATCTAGCATAAGCCTACGAGGCTGCCGAACAAAAGTAGGCCTCATCTCTGGAAACCTCTCTAATAATAAACAAAAAAAAATTCTGAATAAAAAGGGAAGTTGACCCTCCCTTGTGCATGAGCACGACATCTATCTAAGGCTGTACAGAACTACTGCAAAAAAATGGTAGACCACCTGACAAGTCATGGCTCCTGTACTAAAGAATCAACATAATATAGAAGCGGGAAAATAATGCGTTTCCCATCGTTGGTGTTGCGTGGAATGGTTGAAATCAAAAGTGAGAGGCACCTCACCTCCTCACTACCAAATGCAGTAATATGTAACTTACCTTCGGAGACCTGAAAATATGAAGGAGACAATATATCCACACTAATGTATCTCTAGGAGTACACCAACCAACTCCCTGCTGCATATCCAACTAGAACCTCTGGGAATGAGGGAAAATCCACCCCTCTCCTCGATAGCCTTGTCATGAAATAGATGTCCCCCTCAGTGGGAGCGTACCACTGGTTAGGACCAACCCAGAAAGCATGTAGGTGGGCATTCCACCTGCGAATAAGATGTCGCAAAAACAAACCATGGCCCTATAGGGAAGTAGCATCCTCATACAACTTGAGGAGGCCTACCTACCTTAGGAGTCCCTGGGTAGTTGCTGTTATAGGGCAAGCATACACATCTCTCTCCCTCTCTCGTGCCTCCCACAGGAGAACCATTTTATACTTGTCCACCTGTTGTTGCTGTTGTTCCCTCTCTTCTCTCCTTTCACGTCTCTGAATGATTGACATATTAAATACAATTTTTTTTATTAAGTGAGACATGTATTTAGGAATATACATAATAATTTTTTTTTGAAAAAAAAAAAAAACAGTCAGTGTGCCACAAAAAATAGGCATACATCGGTCACGGTGCATCCTTTTTTTGTCGTGCACCAATAGCGGTGCACCTATAAATTTTCAGCGCACCACCCTCCTGGCATTTTTCAAAGTCAATAGTGCGGTGGTATAATAGACCACACCGTTGACTATGGACTAGTGTCAGGAGGGCGGTGTGCTAACCAAACTATATGCCTCGGGCATATATTTTGGTCAGCACACTGACCTCCTGACATCAATACATAGTCAATGGTATGGTCTTTTACCAGGCCACACCGTTGACCATGTCAAAATGTTGTAATGTGGTGCACTGAAAAAATTACCTGCCACAGGGCGGATATTTCAGTCAAGACACCGCATTGCCGCTATTCCACAGGGTCAATGGTGCGGTCGAGTAATCAAATGCACTGCAATTTTTTTAAATTTTAAAATATCACGCTGTGCCTTTTGGTACCACCCCAGAACTGGTGTGGCCTGTAAATTTACAGGAAACACCGCGAACCAATGCAGCTTGTAAATTTATAACAAACACAGCGAACCAGTGCGAGCCAAACGGCTCGAGCGCATCGCATGGGATTTTTTTTTTTAAATTGTTAATTTTAAGCTAATTTACAATTATAATATGCTAAAAGGATTAATTATGGAAAAAAAAGAAAAATACATGTACATTTGGCCGTCGAGGAGGCATATTGGCTGTATAATTTGCAAAACTAAATTTGCTCACCGTTTTGCAAAATTCAAAATGGAGATTGGTGGGAAATGCACAACAACAGTGTGTGCAATGGGTGCAATGGGAGCACCAATGTCAGGGCGCCTCAGACAAGGAGAAGTTGCACTGGTGCTTGAGCGCTCTAGAGCACTGAAAAGTGAAAAATGCAATTTTTGTCTGTAATTTTTTTATTTATTTAACCCTATTACCATGCACGGGGTTTTATTAGCACACTAGTGTGGTTTCCTAAGAATGCACTAGATGGTTTCAGTTTTGGCACGGGATATTAGGACACACCAGTGTGGAAAAGCACCAGTGTGCTATAGTAATATGACGCACCGGGTGGGTTTGTATGGAGCGCACAGTGTCCCAGTGTGCCAATTTGTTTTGTGCACTAGTGCTGTTTAGGATGATAAGCGCACCGGAAAAAAAACATATGAAAAATCCTCCATCCTCTAACCTCCTCTAGTAACCTCTTCTACAAACAGATGTCTGGGGTATTATTATAAGGGGTTCCTCAAAAACATCTGCTAGAGAGTCTTTTCCTTGTAGTGAAGGGTGGCTTTCAGACTCTTTAACTAGGTTATTGACTGGATTGTCATTGGGGGGTTGGTTCTCAATGATTTGGTTGATGAGCTCAACTTCATCGAGATCCCCCCCTCTAATTACAACATCTATGGTACAAATGGGGTAGGGTGTGGTCCTGCATACTTCATCTTCTTCTTCTTCATCCTCTAACCACAAAGGTAGGTCATGGTCAATGGAAAGTTGGGCAGGAGGATACAACACCAGTTGTTTAGAAAAGGGCCCATTCTTGATAGTCATGTTTCCGACCCAAATGCTGATATAAGCATCGACAGTGGCTAACCAAGGTATTCCTAAAATTAGAGGATATCCATTAAACTTGGTTTTTGGATGGAGGACCAAGAAATATTTAGGGTACTCCCAAGATTCGATTTAAACCATAACATCCTCAAAAATTCCTTCCGGAGCTACTATGGACTGACTTGCAAGTTGCATAATCATTGTAGTTTTCCTCAAAGTCCCTTGGAGGTTGAGTTTAAGCATAGTTTCCTTGGTCATTACAATGATGGTAGCCCCGAGACTCAATCAGAGTATTTGGGACTATGACGTATGTTAGTTCCCAAATCCACCTCAGGTTGAAATAAGGCAGAAGAAGGACAACACCAAACCATGCTCAGCCTCGTAGCTAGCCCTACGAGGACAGGAGAGGGCTCTCTCTGGGTCAATCTCAATGAAAATATTCAAAGGGGCTTGAGATGACGATAACAACAACTGATATTAGGCTAGATAAGCAAATAGGAGGGTTTGATTTTGATTTTTAGGGGTTTTTTGTTGAAAAAAAGGGAAAAACATTTTTTGGGCTTGGGGATGAGGCCAAATCTTGCAGAGTTCAAGTTGGGGCAGGGTAGGCAATGGCTTTGATGTTTTAAATCGAGTGAATGGATGGAAAAGACTGCTGAGGAGCTGAAGAGGGAAAGAGTGTACAAGGATCCTCTTCAAAATGACGAAAACATGTAAAATTAAACAAAAGTCTAAGGCAGAGCACCAACAAATCAATGAATTCTACCTCAAATACTCATTTGTTTAATTAAGAAGCATAGAGAAGGGAAATGGCATACATATAACATTAATGAAACTTAAAACAAACATGAGAAGAACATCATCAAAACTCATAAGCCACAAGGATCCCAACAAGTGCTGCAAAACTCTGGTCTTTCCTTTGCCAAAAACTGAAAATGTATGTACAATGAGGTGCCAAACTTTTCCCAAGTATCCAACCCTGAAAATGTCTCAGAAAATACAATATATAGACAATTCTAACCCCTTCCCATGCCTCTAGGGGTCTAGCTCATGCTTCTAGGAGCAGTTTGAACCAATTCTAAACATGGAGCTAAAATCTAGGCAGCCAAACAACTTGCCTCTATAAGCTAGGAAACTGATCCATTCACTTGATTTTCACTTTTTAGTGAATGAATCATCTAGAACAAGTAAATACATGCCAAAATTACATCATGATTACCAAATTACATCAAGATAGATCAATCCTCTCATGAAAAAGTAAAACTAGCCAAAACTGGCCGAATTCCTCAGCTGGAAGGTGAAAAATAGGCTGAATTCCTCTATGCGCCGCGCTCAAAAGCTCTATGCGCCGTGATACTTTGGACCTATTTTTGGAGCACTTCTCTAAGTCCAAATCGAGCTCATGATAGCTCGTTGGAAAGCCCTGGATGTCTGCTATCCAACCCAAGTGGAATTTTTCAATTTGGAGCTCATTTACCCCACCAAAACTTCAATCTCCCAAAAGTTCTTCCTGCTGGTGCAAAAGGTGGCAGAAAGGTGATTTTCATGGTGTTTTTGGCCCTTAAGACCACCCATAATTTGATGAAATTCTTCGGCCATTCCTGAGCATGCATAACTTACCATGCGAAATCCAAAAATATCAAGTTTTCCTCCAGAAGGTGTCCCAATAATAAGCGTGCGTCGGGTGGCACGACGCGTTGGGCAGAAAAACCTGTTTTGCAACCAAAATTTTAAAAAATGACAAAATCTTCTCCAAATTTGCTGAAATTTGGAGTGAAGGTCTCCCATCATGTCTCATGCTCAGCCAAGGAAGCTTCGGCCAAGATTCGGAGTGGATCCAGCCTCTTTCGACGTTTTAGTGCCTTTCTCAACCTTGCCTTCAGGATCTTCATTTTTGCTCTACAAACGTGTGTACGGGCCCAATAGTGAGTCTTCATGTGTCTGAGCATATCCTTGTCCTTATTGGCCTTTGCCAAGAGCTTCTCCAAATGAATTTTGACATGTGTGAGGCAAGTCTCTCGCTCAACCGGTGTCATGTCACCTGGTCTCTTCCGGGCCAATGCACGGTCCTCATGGATTTGCCGCAACTCGATGAGTGTGTGATGATCCTCCAGCTGTTTATTACGCTGATCCAAATAATGTATAACCCACTGAGCTCTCTGCAACTTCACGGTCAAAGTGTCAATCTCAGCCTTTTGTTCCTGGATGATCTCTTTCAGCTTCGAGCTAGGAGAGCTTGCATCAACATCGATCAAAACAATATCAGTATCTTGGCCTCCCGAGGGGCCCTCATCGTGCATAGGCCTCTTGCCTCTATCTTGAACCTGTACCTATGTTGATGTAGAAGGCGATACCCCTTCCACACCATGTGGAGATAGTACTCGCGCTGCTGATGAAGTCAACGAGACCCCTTCCACCCATGGTGGAGATAGTACTCGTCGTGCTGCTACAACTAAGGCTCTGGCACCTCTCTGATATGTAACTGCCACTGGCGCACTGATAGGCTCAATCTCAGGAACATCAAATTGGTGTGAAGGCTCTCCCTCATCGTGAACTATCTCGAGAGGAGGCTGTGGCGCTGCAAAGAAGTCACGGGAAATGAACTCATCCCATGCGATGCCCTGCTGTGCGAGTTGATGTACCATCATGATCTTGATGAGTGCGTAATGGTAAATGTTGTTATGTTTCTGCGCTGGGGTCTTCTTCTGCACAAGGACCGTCATCTGCTCTATGTTACAGTACATGAAGTATGGAATGCTCATCAACTGCACTCTCGTGAAATGCATCAACAGCTGGATGTGATATGCATACAAGCGTGAAAAGCGCCCTTCACAACTGAAGTACCTAATGATAAGTTTCATCAATGGTGCATACTCTTCCTTCAGAAACCGGAATGGAAATACCCTGCTCAGCTGCCTCAAATACCCAGGTCTGATGTATGGCTCATAATAGGCTCTTTCCAGCTGCTGCCTCTTGTTCCACTCCTCACCGATGTTTGGTATCCCGTTCGCCTCAGAAATAGTCTCTGGTGACAAAGTAAAATTCACTCTAGCAAGGTTTACACGACCATTATGCAAATGTAGGACAAATAGGCGAGCTAACTCATGATGATGCTGAGTTTGGGCAATCATCTCACAATACTGGAAACATGACTGACGCTGAAAACAATCCATTGCAAGCGGGCAAGCCTACAACTGTGTCAAAGAAGAGGGTTCTTCCCTGACATGCCTGCCACTTTTGTGAGATCTCCTTGGCACATTAAACTCGGTAGATGAATCACTATCCTGCTCATACCCTTGCTCATATGGTGAATATGTCTCTGACATGGTGCTGAAATGTATTTGTCAACTGTGTGCTTGGTTGATTAGAAAATGAGCAATTGGCGTATTTGTTTCAATGCCCAAATGTGTCACATGTAATATCAAGGTGCTATAAGAAACACCACAGTGGGAAAAGGACTATCAAGTGAGTTTTGAATGTGAAGACAACCACTATTTGACTGTATGGGGATTTGGGGATTATAAGTAATGGGAATGGGTGATAGTGATAGAGTGATAGTTATAGGGGGGTAATTTAGGGACAAGAGTCAATGAAATGAAAATATAAAAGTGAAATCAAGGACATAAGCCAGCCCTTGAATGTTATGGCAATTAAGATTTTGTCAATGCAGGGATGTAGTAACAAATGATAGGATTTGGGATTTAACACATAGTGTCAAAGGGGTATAGGGATATGGGATAGAGGAATAACAATGGGACTGTGGGACTGTGGTGTATATTGTGAAAAGCTAGTAGTGACAACAATGAAACTAAATGGCAAGAGCATACATATCAATGAAATGAGAATTGAAGCACCAAATTTCACGTTTTGAAACACCTCCCTTTAACCCTTGGAGCAAATTTGGATGTGGATATAGGGTTAAATCTTTCACCATTCAAACACTAACCTCTTTGCTTCTAAACCACAGCACCATAGTAAAAAATCATTGAGCAGGCTTTAACAAACTTACTTGAAGCGGAAAAATTGCTTGATTTTGAAAAATCACAGAGTATTGATGAATTTCGGGCTGGATGGGTCAACGTGTCGTGCGCAGACCCAATGCGCTACGTTGGTTTGGTGCACCGTGCCAGTTAGAATTCACACTGTAAAATTTGACCCAATGCGCCGCGCCTCTTTTGTGTGCGTTGCGCTCAGACTTTCAACACAGTCACGGCCTCTTTCAAATGTTGTTCGCTCTCCAACCTCAAAATTCGACTTTTCTATGAGATTTTATGAATTTTTCTTGATGCAAATGGTTTATATGACTTTGAGAAATATCTTGCAAGAGATGGCTTTGATTTTTTCTTCCTTCAAAAACCCATTTTGTAATGTTTTTTATTTTGACACTTTATCATTTAATGAAACTTCTATCTTTTGCTTTTTCACTGATTTTCTGAATTTGAAATGATGAACTTGGTTGTTTTTTTGCAGGGATGTTGGCGTTGATCTTTGGCAAAGGAGAACCAGAGTCTGCTTTGAAGACTCCATGGCGAAAAAATACATGATTGTTACAAAAAATGAATTCGACAATTTCTTATTCAAAACAGAGTTTTGAAAAAGAAATGTTTTCGAATATGTTTGATGATGAAATTTGGAATGAGAACTTCTTTGAAAACCATCCTCATGGCCTGCGGGCATTTATTAAACATGTCAAAATACTGACCCCTAGACTCAAAAACTAAAAGACTCTTTTTGACCAAAATAATAATTTATGACTGTGAATGACATGAATTGAACTTTGATAAATTTTGAGAAGTTTGATCAACCCAGCAGGTACAAGCATGAGGGAAAACAAGAAAACCAAACCCTTCCTTCAGTCAGTGGCATGCCCCTAATGGAATGCAAATGAATGAGCGGAATGAGACACCTAAACCATGAAATGCAATAAGAGGAATGATCTCTGATGGAGGGCTGTAAAGACCGACTGTAACAACGTACATATACTGCTAGACTACCAGGGTCCAGGTACTTCGGGAAGATCACCCTTCCCAACATTAAGACATACAATTGTCCTACTACATTTATGGTGGGGGTGTCTTTCTTCTTTCTCTCAGGTTTCTTAAATAAATTTTCTTTTATGAGCCTATTATAAATAGGAACATCCTTAATGGCTTGGAGAATGGGTATTTTCACACACAAATTTTTCAGTTCTCCCAGAAGTTTTGTCTCCTCTCGAGTGTGATGACTAGAGTGGATCAAGCACCCAAGAAAAGGAGGTTGTTGGATCTGAGTGTTACTCTCTTCCTTTTCCTCCTCAACCTCTATAGTTGGAGATGGAGGATGGTTGTCCTGGATTACTCTTTTCGACCTGAGATTGATCTCATGTATCTCCACAACATATGCTAGAGAAGATGTCTCCCCACTGTAAACCTGATGTGCCTTCTTTTTGTTCAGGTTTAGATTGGGCTGTGTAGGCATCTAAGGCAGCTTGGGCAGAGTAGAATGGGTGATTTGAGGTTGAGGTTGGGTTGGAGGTAGTAAAGCAGGTGGTTGATTATGTTGGGGCCTCCACCCTTGTGATGGGTTTCTCCACTGAGGTGGTTGAGGAACATATTACTGGAATGGTTGGTTCATAGGGCGAGGGTGATATGGAGGGTTGTAAGGCCAAGTAGGAGGTGTAGGTCATGATGGAGGAGTGGAAGTGTAACAAGACTGCATAGGTGCATTCTGATTGGTATGATAGTAGGAGTAAGGTGCACATTGCATACCTTTTTGATATGACCGAGGCCCTTGATACCTTCTTTGATTTATGAAACAAATTGTCTCGCATCTTACTTCCCCACCTTGATATACAACTTTGAGCCTAGGTAAGGAGGAACATTTATCTATGGCATGATTATCTTCACAGACTAAGAAAACATCTATGACATTTAGTGGACATTCGTTTTGAGGGTTTTTTCTAGTACATCTAGGGTAGAAGATAGAAAAGGCCCTTTCTTATTCATCTTGCTTCCCCTTGATCTGCATTGTGTCCATTTCCAAAGAAAATGTGTGCAACATATCACTTTTAAAGTCCTCCAACATATTTCCAATCTCATGCTTGGCTGCCTTTGATTTTGAGTTGTTAGAGGGAATCTTAAGGATCCTTTGGCTTCCATATGGAGTTAAGGAGGTGGTAAACCCCCCTATAATCATTCCTTTTTGTCTACTACGAGCTTTGATTGCACAATCTTCAACAAAAATGACATATCTTCATGATTATCCTACATTTAAACCATATTAGGCATTCTAAATATGACAACCCTTAATCACCATTTACATTAATCAACATATGACCATAATGTATTTAAATGTGAGAAAGAGAGACTAATAAGGATAAAAAGGTGACAATTAACCCCTGAAAAGATACCTAATGATGGTGCTCATCACGAGCCACACTATCTAGAACCCAAGACACTCACTCCTTCGACTCCACCCAACATCACAAAACCACATGAATGACCCGGGGAAACCCTCAATTACATTCCCAAACCAAAGGAGACACAAGACCACACATGCCAGACTGGAACCACGCAGAATTACACTAAAACCTCAAAACACCACCTAGACTAGGCGACCATACCCAATCTCTCTAGAAAACGCATTGAGTTGAAGACCAATCTAGCATTTGATAATTATGCTCACCTGAAAGCAGGGGAGGGAATGCCAGCGCGAGGTCCACCTCCGCTCTCGAACAAGGAAACCTCTAAAATGAATACCTCTCCTCAAGTATCCCTCACCCCAAATTCCATAGCTCGCACCGAGGAAGAATGACCAGCAACAACCTTCACCACCCTCGATAAAATTCACTCGATCGCCACCACCCTCGCAACCCAATGGAACATTAAGTCTCACACACCGGTAGTATCTGATGCACGTACTCACTTGATGTAATGTAAGGGTGGGGAGGTTAGCCCCCCACCTGTGGCCACGTGCTTAACACATGCATCCACGTGCTCCCTTGGGAATTCCATCCTTGTGTTTCTCACCCCCATCGAGGATCCTTTTTATAATTAATAATACTAATAATATTTTTAAATAAAATTATAATTTAGTTAATTCTTATGTTTTTTTTTTAGAAACTTACACATAGGATAATGTGAGAGTTTTGATGGTTATTATATATTTAAACATATAGACATTTACTAGCCATTTAATTTATATGATTGTGACATTTTTACTAACTCAAACTAAAACTAGCAATTGCACCACATGTTGCAAAAGAAACGCCTTAAGGCAATAGAATAGGAAGGAGTAGCCTAAAAGAAAAAATATGTTGTAGAGAAGGAGCCATTGTGAAGGAATGAAAGGAAAATTTTGCATCCATGGAAGCACGTCGTGGAGGTTTCAAAAATATTGATGATAAGAGTTATCAACCAGAAAGGTTCTATTTTTAAGCTCCGAAGCCTCTTCTTGATTGAAAATATACTAAACTGATAAGATATAGAAAACTTCTTGGCACAATATGTCAGCTTGCAACATGTCCAAATAAAACAACTAAAGTAAATACTATCAGATGGTTTTCAATGCATTTATGTAATTAAAATAGAGATAGGAACGTTTGAAGACTACTTCATTGAAAATTAGAAGCATCTTCATGCCTGTTGGCATCAACATAGAACTGAAATGATTATCATATATCATTGCAGACATGGTTACATTTTTTCATGGATTATGTGGTATGTATCAGAAAGAAAGGATATTAAATTCTTTTATAAGTAATGCAACTGCTACACGAACTATTCATAGTCCCTAATGATATACTCACATTTCTTTCACAATACTAATAAAGTGTCTAAAGAAGCCATCATCACTTTCAAAATAACATATTTAAACATACAAGTTGTAAAAATTGAATTTGTTTCATAAATTTTAACAGAATCATGTGCTTAGATCTAAGATATAGTTCTTAAACTCTGAAGCCTCTTCTTGATTGAAAACATATTAAACTCATAAGATATAGCTAAAGAGAATATGTGTGTGTGTGTGTGTTTTAATTTAAAGACCTTGTCTCATCATGCGAACATGAATACATCATGAATAAAGAAATAGATTGTGATTTTCTACCTTCAAAATCAAAGGTATTTTTGGTGCAGTTTCTCCATATTTAATATTGATCACTTCCTATTGAGTCACCTATGTATTACTTTCTTCATGATATTTGAAAATATTCAAAAGATCACATTGTTCTTTACCAGTGATCTCCCTGGTGTCTACCATGTTCTTGTTTTTTTAGTATCACTGATATGAATTAGTTTCTTTTGTTCTTTGTGAATATAGTAAAAAAGGTATGGAGAGGTGGCTTTCATCACTTCAAAGGAAGTAAAAATAAGGCTATTGAGAAAATAACTCCAACACCGAGAGATATTTGGTATCATTTATGGAATTGGAAAACATGGCTTGTTCTATGGTGTTGGCTACTCAACACAACTTTGTTGATCTTCTGTAGAAGAAATGAATTTTTATTTAGATTATATTACATTAACAATGAAATTGCCAAAATTCATGGCAGGCTTTCCATCACATTTGTAGAGAAAATTATAACACAGTATCACACTTTTCTTATTAGAGCTAAATGCTCCTATATGACTCAACGATGGATTTCATCACTTAAGAGCAGTAAAAACAAGTTTATTGCAAAAAAAAAACTCCAAAATATTTGTAGAGAAAATTATAACACAGTATCACACTTTTCTTATCAGAGCTAAATGTTCCTATATGAAACAACTATGGATTTCATCACTTAAGAGTAGTAAAAAAAAGTTTATTGAGAAAAAAACTCCAACAAATTTGTAGAGAAAATTATAACACATTATCACACTTTTCTTATGAGAGCTAAATTCTCCTATATGCAACAATGATGGCTTTCATCAAGAGAAGAACAAACAATTTTATTGAGAAAACAACTCTAGCACTGAGAAATATTTGGAAGCAACTGTTGAATTGATAAACATGTCTTGCTCTATGGTGTTGGGTATTGGGCATAAATTTCTTGATATTGTATACAACAATGTAAATTTTCATGTAGCTTATACTACATTAACCATGAAATTGTCAACATTTAGGGCACACTTTCCACACATTTGTAGAGAAAATCACAATAGAGTATCACATTTCTCTTATCATATCTAAATGTTCCTATATGAAACAACCGCCTTGTGCCTCATAGTTTAAATTTGTGCAAGGAGGAGGAGAGGAGGAGTGTTAAGGTGCAAGCTAGAATAAGAAGAGAAAGAAGAATCTTGTTTGGGACTCGAGATATATTCATTCTACATCTAGATTAAAGCTTAATAAAACAAAACTCACCATACTTTGAATTTTTGAAATAAATATCTTAAAAATTAGAATATAAATTTAATACATTTTACTCAATTACACATTTAACAATATTCATTTAAAAAAATACAATTGCAAATTACTATTTTAAACAAAACTATTCTAAATAAAAATAGTACAAAGAATAACACTAATTACCATGGCCCTCATGTACATTCCTCTTATTACTTATGTTTGTAACTTATTCTTAATCACATAGTGTCAATTTATTAAAACTATAATCTACAAGTCTCACTTTTTATAGATTTGGTGGAAGGATAGAGTATCTAAATTCCCTTACCCTTTAAGAAACATCCTCAATTACTGTACTAGCCACCTTGACATCCAATCTAGAAATATTAGGTTATTCTAAGCTGAGCAAGAGTATAGAATTTTTAGGGTGTTGTTTTATGTGCACTAAAATTCCCATGAGATCCATCACTATGTATGTGATTCATTACAACCTTGGATATATTCTATGAGTTGTTGTGATTATTTGTTTGTGGCTACAACTTAGATTCGGTTGTCACCTACTTATCATGATTCAAAACTTTGTTATCATCTCATATCCTTATAGAATTAGATATATTATGTGAGCTATGTGATGTTTTGTTTGTCACAATGATTCAAAACTCAATTATTATACCACAAGATTGACTTTCTCATTGTTTTTTTTTGTTTATGAACCCTTTAAAAAACCACAGGAATATTTGATTTTATATTTTGATCTCCCGAGCATGGGTTGGGGTTTAAAAAATTGGAGAGTAAATTGAGTGGTTATTGTTAGAAATTGTTGGATAAGATGGAAAATTTGGATGGTTTGTAGAAAATATGGATGCCATAACATATATTTATTTTGAATTTTTTAGTGTCCCTGGCCACCATTTCAACTGAGAACGTCAATACATCCCTATGTGAATGATAACTTGTGACATCACTAGCCATTTTCCTTGATTGTGGATCAAGTTATAAACTAATAACTTGTGAAATCCGTAGCATTTTCTTTGATTTTGGATCAGGTTATAAAGTAGAATAAAGGATATGATAAAATTTGTACAAAAAACTCCTTGGGGTTGTCTCAAATTACTCTATTGTTAATCACATAGTGTCAATTTTGTAAAACTATAATCTAGAGTAAGGACTGAATGGGTTTTTTATTTTGTAAGTTTTGTTTGGAATTGAAAAATAAAAAAAATTATAAAAAATGTTAAACATGACGTAACAACATTTCTATCATACTTTGTTGGAGAGCATCATGACACAAAAATGTAATATTTAAATACATAAATAGTTATTTTCCTTTTTAATAGTGTTTTTTATCCATTTAATTTAAATTAATTGGAGTTTAACTTTATGATATAAATTTTATTTAAATCTAAATTTTTTTTAATAACATCGTTTTAACTTAAAAGTCACCAAAACCTAAATATTTATCTTAATTTCCCCTTTAAATAAACTACATTCCACATTAATACCATGGGTCAATACCATGGGCTGTTTTTATAGTTTTTTATTATTTTATTTATTTATTTTTATTTTTTGTTGTATTTTGACCTAGTTAAAGTGTTCATTACATTATTTCATTCTTTTTATTTAACTTACTTTTATTTTTATTTTTGTGTAATTTGGCATAGTCAAAATGTTAAACATGACATAACAACATTTCTATCATACTTTGTTGGAGAGCATCGTGACACAAAAATGTAATATTTAAATACATAAATAGTTATTTTCCTTTTTAATAGTGTTTTTTACCAAAACCTAAGTACATATCTTAATTCCCCCCTTTAAATAAACTACATTCCACATAAATACCATGGGTCAATACGGTAAGCTATTTTTATAGTTTATTAATATTTTATTTTATTATTTTTATTTTAAATACCTATTTTCCTTTTTAATAGTGTTTTTTATCTAGTGGCCTAAAACGTTTCAATCCTCTAACATTTGATCCAATGGCTCAGACATGGACACATTGACAGCTAAAGGAGTTGTTTTCAAATAAGAATGCCTTAAGAAGTAATTATTTGTTATACTTTTTTTTTTACAATATCATTACCTTCCACATCTACTAATAAACAAGTAATTCTCTAAATTATTAACTTTCTTTTTCAATGTTATGATTATACTAAAATGTGAATTGCTAAAAATTGTGTTTTCTAATTCAAAACCTATACCATTTAAGTAAACTTATATAGATTATACATTAAATGTAAACTTTTATCCTTTTCCAATCCCCTCTACATTGCTATTCAACCATACTATTATACATTGTTACTCAATCATACTATTAAAAAGGTCCCAATTGTGTTATATCTTGTTCTTTCTGTATCATTCCTTTACCATTTAATTTATAATTATGGATAATTAAATTTAAATTTTAAAAATATTATTTAAAATAAACACTCACAATAAATAAATAAATTAATTAATTTCCACTTAAATAAATATATTGATTTCAACTCGTTTCAAATTAGGTGGTCAAACAAAAACTTCGGCAACACGGTTTTTTCCATGGTCTGACACCATTCATGCATTAAAAACGCCTCGCTGTTACAGAACATCTAGTACAGGATAAAACGGAGTTGTCTAACGATACTGATGGGATGGCTAAAATTTGTTGGAATTTGGGTAAAAAATATATAAGAAATTTTACAATAATAATATTGGAATTATGATTTTGATGATGGAAATAGATTTAGCATCTTTAAAAATTTCTACGTACCTAAAATATTAAAGTTTAATAGTTACAATGTGGATTCCAAATTTTCTTAAAATATTAAGAAAATTTCTATAATTTTCAAAACTAAAAAACAATCCAAAAACAATCTAGTTAGACTATGACTAATAAAACTGGTGGAAGTACAGCCAGTTAAGGTACATTGAAATCCATTAAGTTCCAATCATCAACCCAAAAAGAAATTCAATCAACCAAGTGTTTATATCCATAAACATAAGTAGATTCAATACTCGCACAATCAGTAAATTTAATATTCCAACGAATTAGAATAATTGAAACAAAATTTCATAGGCTTCACAATTTAAAATTGCAACCCTAACAAACTTGGGTTCCGGCAACTTACATCCTATCTTCCTCCAGACTTATCATCTCCCGCTCTCAGTATGGGCTTGGAACAGATAGGGCAATCGGAATGAGATAGAATCCAGGGGGCAATGCATTGTGCGTGAAAATAATGCGAGCAAGGCAACAGAAATGTAACCCGCTCCCCGTTTTCAAAATCCTCGAGACAGAAAATGCACCTCTTCGATTCTCCACAACTCTTGTACTCAATGTTTTTCTCCACCACCATAGCGATCCCTCTCCTGTAATTTTTCTGTTCAGCGGTCTCCACTATCCGCATCCGTGGCAGCAATATAACCGGTACAAGCATTGAAAAGAAAAAAGAAGCATGAAATGCGTAATCTTTAATATCCATATAATAGTAAACAGGGGGCAGGAAATGTAATATCCGTATAATAGTATACACTAATATTGGAATCACATACATGCCAATCAGAGCGAATAGCAGTTTCATCGCTGATGGGACTGGTTCACCGCGACCCTTTCCAATCTCCAATGTATATTAGTTGCTGGATCTTTATGTCAGTGATGTTTTCGCGGATTGGGTGTCTTCTTCATATTATATCCATCATGCATTCAATGTAATTTTTCATTATTGGAGTTGACCAACGTTAAATCTCACTTATTCAGTACTAAGACAAGACCTATGCTGAGAATGTGAATCTGGAGCTAACGCCCATTAAAAGAAAAGAGTTTCTCCTTTATATCTATCATCAATGCAAGGTAATTTTTCATCACTGACCCGCCCAATGCCAATCTCACTTTTCAGTGGATACTGTAGCGTTGTAGTTCTTGTTTCAAGATCGATTTCTCACTTTTATATATATATATATATATATATATATATATTTTTGTTAATACTAACTATAATAAAATATTTAAAAATAGATACTGTAGTTGTACTGCGGTTGTAGTTCTTGTTTCAAGATCGATCACTCACTTATATATTGTTAATGTTAATTATAATAAAATGTTTAAAAATTAATGAACTAGTTATTAGTAAAAATTAGTGTGTTAGTCTTTACTTTTCAAGTTATAAATTAATTATGTTGTAAAATTTGGATACAAAATTATAATTTATATATGTGTATATAGAAAGTTAAAAATAAAAATTATGTTAATGTTAACTATAATAAAATATTTCAATTTAAAAAAAAACATAAATTAAAAGTAAAAAATTCAAAAATTATTGTAGTTTTCCTCAATAATTCCTTCCGGAGTTACTTTGGACCGATTTGCAAGTTGCAGAATCATTGTAGTTTTCCTCAAAGTCCCTTGGAGGTTAGTTTAAGCATAGTTTCCTTGGTCATTACAATGATGGAAGCCCCGAGACTCAATCAGAGCATTTGGGACTATGACGTACATATACTACTAGACTACCAGCATCCAGGTACTTTAGGAATATCACCATTCCCAACATTAAGACATATAATTGTCCTACTACATTTATGGTGGGGGTGTCTTTCTTCTTTCTCTCAGGTTTCTTAAAGAAATTTTCTTTAATGAGCCTATTGTAAATAGGAACATCCTTAATGGCATGTAGAATGGGTATTTTCACACAAAAAATGTTCAGTTCTCCTAGAAGTTTTGTCTCCTCTCGGGTATGATGACTAGAGTGGATCAAGCAGTCAAGAAAAAGAGGTTGTTGGATCTGAGTGTTACTCTCTTCCTTTTCCTCCTCAACCTCTACAGCTGGAGATGGAGGATGGTTGTCCTAGATTACTCTTCCCAACCTGAGATTGATCTCATGTACCTCCACAACATATGCTAGATAAGATTTCTCTCCACTATAAACCTAATGTGCCTTCTTGTTGTTCAGGTTTAGATTCGGTTGTGTAGACATCTGAGGTAGCTTGGGTGGAGTAGAATGGGTGATTTTAGGTTTAGGTTGGGGTGAAGGTAGTAAAGTAGGTGGTTGATTATGTTGGGCCCTCCACCCTTGTGATGGGTTTCTCCACTGAGGTGGTTGAGGAACATATTGCTCGAATGGTTGGTTCACAAGCTGATGGTGATATGGAGGGTTGTAAGGCCAAGTAGGAGGTGCAGGTAATGATGGAAGAGTGGAAGTGTACCAAGATTGCGTAGGTGCATTCTGATTGGTATGATAGTAGGAGTAAGGTGCACATTGGATACCTTGTTGATATGACTGAGGCCCTTGAGGCCTTCTCTGATTTATGAAACAGATTTGCTCGGGTCCTACTTCCCCACCTTGATATATAAGTTTGAGCCTAGGTAAGGAGGAACATTTATCTATGGCATGATTCTCTTCACAAACTAAGAAAACCTCTATGACATTTAGTGTACATTCGTTCTAAGGGTGTTTTCTAGTACATCTAGGGAAAAATATAGCAAAGGCCCTTTATTCTTCCTCTTGCTTCCTCTTGATATGCATTGTTTCCATTTGCAAAGAAAATGTGTGCAACATATCACTTTTGAAGTCCTCTGACATATTTCCAATCTCATGCTTGATGTAGGTGGAAGAGGAATGGGTGTTGGTCATGCTTTGACTAGCTCTACCTTTCTTCCTAGCTTCCCTAGAGTGGTTTCTAAAGATAATTTTGATGTCCTCATAAGGCAGATGGTATATATCTCCTCTTGATACAATATTAAGGGTTTCTATCACCTCATGTATGATCCCTCGAAGAATTACCAGTTTAAGTGATCCGGGATCAAGGGTACAGTTGCCTCTTTTATAGTTTAGCTAGAATATTTCTTCATAATATTCTATGGATTCAACAGGTCCTAGAATCATCCTAAATATTTACTCTTTAGTTTCTTTGGATCTACAATATTCTTTATATTTTTTTATTAAAGGACTCTTGCATTTGTGCCCAAGTAGTGATGATGTTCCCAGGCAGACACATGAACCAGCGTAAAGCTGCATCCTTGAGGGTGGATGGGAACAGTTTTAAATTTTAATCATCTGAGGCATAGTCATAGGTCCTCCATACAACAAAAAATTCGAACATGAAGGTGTCAGGATACTCAGAGGTAAGTCCATGGAAATGTGGAAGTGCTAAGGGGCTAATGTTCTTCATCCTAGTTTCCCCATCTGTTTCTCTAATTGGAAACACTCCTTGGGTCCCAATCACAACCATGGCTTGAATTGGTGAAGCTGGCTCCTTAGGTGAAGCGAGTTATTCTTCTTCTCCAATAGGTTATTCAAAGTTTTCAAATGACTCACCTATGGAGTGTTCAACCTGACAATCACTGAAGAAGAGTGAAGGGTAACTATATGGGGATGTGGGGGTTTTTGGTAAAAAAATTCCTTGATTATCCCTACTCCTACGAGGCATGAAAATCAAGTTTTTTTTGTATTTTTCAATATTTTGGAACTGAATGTGAAATAAAAGTAGAAAATAATGCTAAAACAGAATCAAAGCATCTACTTAGACACCACCCCGACAACGGCGCCAAAAAATGGTGAGCCCTGGTATTGCACCAAGAGTGGTGCAACTCGCAGAGGCTACTCTACTTTACTTTATCAACCTGGGGTTCTTACAAACTTGGAGGTGACAATGCTATATACATAGGAGATGCATTCTACTCATGCCATCCTCTTCTTAGGCCTACGAAGGGGTTCTACTACTAGGGTTTCTTCTAGGGAATGAAGTCTGTCACACTTTTGAAGGAAACAAAAGACTACAAATAACTCAAGATCATTACTCTATCAGCAAGAAAGAAACTATTCTAAAGCATAAGGACACATCTATCTATTTGCAATAAAGGAAATCCACAATTAGGCTAATGCAACAAATAAAAGTAACATAAGTGACTTTCATAAAGTAAATTACTGACTTGAACTTGCAGTAAGGGAAACTAGTATAATTAAACTCTAACTACTTCATGCTTGACTACTATGCTTAAAAATGCATCTATGCATGAGATAACTATGATTGTAAATACTTTGTTTTACAACAAAACAAGGAGGCACTGAGGTGGATTAAGAAGGTCTTGGACTCATGGTTTCAGAGCTAAAGGTGTCTTGGAGGTTATGACAGGTCTAGGTGAGGTGACAGATGGTTTTTGGTCTGAAGAAGTGGTTTACTAGCGCTTGTACAAGATCTGCTACAAGATTTCCTGTATTGTTGCACGATGTCCTGAAACACTACAGGAAACAGGCTGAGGGTATTTTGAGGCCAAAAATAGTGAGGAAATAGGTAGGAAAGGCAGAATGAAGGTGGAATTAGTTGGATGGAAGTTAACCAACCCCTTGGCCAAGCCTAGAAGTTCTTTCAAAGCTTGTCATCCACCTCCAAGGTGGCTCTTAGACTTTAGTGTTGCGGTGAAGATCTCAAAAAAGAGGGTTGAAGGCGATTTTATTGAAAGTAGGTTGGTGAGGGGTGGAAACTGAAGCTAGGAATGTTGGCGGAGTCCTCCTCTAATTCTCTACTCAAACCTACAAGAAAACTACCTTTTCATTCAATTATCATTGACAAATCTATGATGAAAATGGTGGAAAAGATGAGTTAAATTTAAGAAAACCTACCTAAGCATTTAAAACAAAAACCTAACTCAACATTCACAACATGTTCATGATAAATAAAGAAACATATATATTCTTTCCAAGAAATCATAAACTAAAAGCAATTTAGGTCCTGTGGTGAAGATCTGCCCTCCTCAAGCTCTAATGAAGGAGGTGAGAGAAGAAGGCTTTGACACATAGCTTTGGAGTTTTATATGCTACTGTACCATGATCTATAAAAGCCTAACTACAACAACATGAAATGGAAGTAAACTAAACACAACAAGATGACATGGAAGCACACTAAATACCATACATGAAATTACCTAACTACAATGACATGGAAAGTAAACATAAATACACAATAGAGACTGCGGCCAATGGATTAGGCCCTAAATCAGTGAAGGAGAAACTAAATACTCATTTTATTGCATAAACAATCTCATTACTTAGCCATGAAAGTCACAAAAGTTTATTACAAGAGCTAAGAGTGCTCTAGCTTTCTCCAAAATTCGAATCCTAATGAGATCTTTCTCTACCCTATTTAACCTAAATAGTAGCTACCAACAACCCCCTAAAATGTAGGTGATTTGTCCCCTTGAACGGCAAGAGAAGTGGAGCTTTGGTTCACTTAATCTTCCACTTGCTTGGTTGCCTTTGATTTCGAGTTGTTGGAGGGAATCTTGAGGATCCTTTGGGTGCCTTTAGGAGTTAAGGAGGTGGTCAACCCCCCTATAATTACTCCTTTTCATCTAGTACAAGCTTTGATTGCACAATCTTCAACAAAAATGACATATCTTCATGATTATCCTACATTTAAACCATATTAGGCACTCTAAATATGACAACCCTTAATCACCATCTACACTAAACAACATATGACCATAATGTAATTAAATGTGAGAAAGAGAGACTAATAAGGATAAAAAGGTGACAATTAACCCCTCAAAAGATACCTAATGATGGTGCTCATCACGAACCACACTATCCGAAACCCAAGACACTCACTCCCTCGACTCCACCCAACATCACAAAAGCACATGAACGACTCGGGGAAGTCATTAATTACACTCCCAAACCAAAGGAGACATAAGACCACTCATTCCAAACTGAAACCATGCAGAATTACACTAAAACCTTAAAACACCACCTAGACCAGGTGACCATACCCAATCTCTCTAGAAAATGCATTGAGTCGAAGACCAATCTAGCAATTGATAATTATGCTCACCTGAAAGCAGGGGAGGGAATTCCAGTGCCGGGTCTGCCTCCGGTCTCGGACAATGAAACCTCTAAAACGATTACCTCTCCTCAAGTATCCCTCACCCCAAATTCCATAGCTCACATCGAGGAAGAATGACCAGCAACAACCTTCACCACCCTCGATAAAATTCACTCGATCGCCACCACCCTTGTAACCCAATGGAACATGAAGTCTCAGAAATCGGTAGTAACTGATGCATGTAGTCACTTGATGTAATGTAAGGGCGGGGAGGTCAGCCCCCCACCTGCGGCCATGTGCTTAACACATGCATCCACGTGTTCCCTTGGGAACGCCATCCTTGTGTTCCTCACCCCATCGAGGATCCTTTTTATAATTAATAATACTAATAATATTTTTAAATAAAATTATAATTTAGTTAATTCTTATGTCTTTTTTTTTTAGAAACTTACATATAGAATGATGTGAGAGTTTTGATGGTTATTATATATTCAAACATATAGACATTTACTAGCCATTTAATTTATATAACTGTGACATTTTTACTAACTCAAAAAAAAAATTATTTGTTATGATTTTTTTTGCAATGTCATTACCTTCCACATCTACTAATAAGCAGTAATTCTCCAAATTGTTAGCTTTCTTTTTCAATATTGTGATTATACTAAAATGCTAAAATTGTGCTTTCTAATTCAAAACCTATACAATTTAATTAAACTTATATAAATTATATATTCAATGTAGATTTTTACCTTTTTGCAATCCTCCTTTACATTGCTATTCAACCATACTATTATACATTGTTATTCAATCATACTATTAAAAAGGTCCCAATTGTGTTATATCTTGTTGTTTCTATATCATTCCTCTACCATTTAATTTATAATTATGGATAATTAAATTTAAATTTTAAAAATATTATTTAAAATACACTCACAATAAATAAATAAATAAATTAATTTCCATATTGATTTCAACTCGTTTCAAATTATGTGGTCAAGCAGAAACATCGACTAACACACGGTTTTTTCCATAGTCTGACACCATTCATGCATTAAAAACGCCGCTCTGTTACATAACATCTACTACAGAATAAAACTGGTCTAAATACAGCCAGTTAAGGTACATTGAAACCCATTAAGTTCCAATCATCAACCCAAAAAGAAATTCAATCAACCAAGTGTTTATATCCATAAAGATAAGTAGATTCAATACTCGCACAATCAGTAAATTTAAGATTCTAACGAATTAGAATAATTGAAACAAAATTTCATAGGCTTCACAATTTAAAATTGCAACCCTAACAAACTTGGGTTCCGGCAACTTACATCCTATCTTCCTCGAGACTTATCATCTCCCGCTCTCAGTATGGGCTTGGAACAGATAGGGCAATCGGAATGAGATAGAATCCAGGGGGCAATGCATTGTGCGTGAAAATAATGCAAGCAAGGCAACAGAAATGCAACCCGCTCCCTGTTTTCAAAATCATCGAGACAGAAAATGCACCTCTTCGATTCTCCAGAACTCTTGTACTCGATGTTTTTCTCCACCACCATAGCGATCCCTCTACTGTAATTTTTCTGTAGAGCGGTCTCCACTACCCGCATCCGTGGCAGCAATATAACCGGTACAAGCATTGAAAAGAAAAAATAAGCATGAAATGCGTAATCTTTAATATCCATATAATAGTAAACAGGGGGCAGGAATTGTAATATCCGTATAATAGTATACACTAATATTGGAATCAGAGCGAATAGCAGTTTCATCGCTGATGGGACTGGTTCACCGCGACCCTTTCCAATCTCCAAAGATAAAATTCAATCACGTCCTTTCTCTTTGACCTGCATCTTTTCACTAGAACATAATATTAATTCACACGTCACAAAGCCCCATGTTCTACCTGGAATAATGACTTGAGACTTCCAACATCTCACTATCCAACTCCGAAAGTCTCAGAAAAAAATTCTTCCTTTCTTCCACATTCTTGTGGCTCTCTCGATCTCCTACCCTTATCCTTCTCTCTCTAGGTTGCCCCCCCAGTTTTCCCTGAGATCATTTAACTCAGGGAGGATAAGTAACCAAAAAGAAATTTACTAGTGAAAGAAGTTAATTATTGTTACCTCTAGGGAATTTTCCAAGTTTTCAACCATAACTACTTAAATATTTTAACAAAATGTTTACAATGAATTTTAAATTATGTTAGTCTTATGCCCAACCTTTTCATACTTATGATAAAAACTAAATTAATTACAAAAATTACTAATGAACATGTAAGTATGATTAGGGGCTGTTACATATTTCCCCTATTGAGCACATCATCATCCCCAGTATTATCTTTATCTTCGAAAAAATCAAGATAAAATTCTTACATCAAGCGCTGCTCTTCCCAGCACTACAAGAAAAAAGGACATTGGTGAGGGGCAAAAAATGTCACCATAAGCTCATTGGTGAGAGTCAAAAGAGCCTTTGTCACCAAAAAATGAATGTCACCAAAGGTGGCATCACTAAAATTATAGGTGATGTGGTGACATTCAAGGTTCGTCACCAATAATTATTTATAATGACGAATAGTGTCCATCACCATTTCATATGAGCAATGGTGACAGACAATAGCCTTTGTCACCAAAAAAATGAACGTCACCAAAGGTGGCATCATTGAAAGTATGCGTTGTGGTGACATTTAAGGTCTGTCACGAATATTGATTATAATGACAGATAGTGACTGTCACCATTTCATATGAACAACAACGATTTTTTGTGATGGACCTTTCATGGCCGACACTATTAGTGCATATATATGGTGACGTTCGTTGATGGTCACCATTTCATATTTGGCGAGGGTTAAAAAATGTCATCATAATCTCATCGGTGACATCAAGGTCCATCACGAATAATGACTATAATGAAAAATAGTGACCCTCACCATTTCATATCAACAACAACGATTTATGCTGACAAAACTTTCATGGTCGTCACTATTGATGCGTATATATGGTCGTGTTCGTTGACCGTCACCATTTCATATTTTGGTGAGGGTCGAAAAATGTCACCATAAGCTCATTGGTGATGGTCAAAATATTCTCCATCACCAAAAACTTATTATTGCCATTCCATATGAATATCAGGGCACGATGGAATTGAACCACCAACCTCCTGCTTGTAAAGCAGGTGCTCTTCCATTGAGCTAGCACCCTTTATATATTTATACTTGAAACTTTATAGATTTTAAGTTCTACAACTTTTAATAAATTAAATTCTCGACAATATTTTACTAAACAAGAAAAACATCATCAAAGTTGTAGGTCCCTACCTAATGGTTATGGAAGTTATGAAAAGTGGGTGGAGGGAAAAATAGTTACGTATAAGAGAATCAATATGTTAAGTTGAATATTCAATTAGAATTGAAACTTTGAAGACATTTATAGCCTACAAATGACTTATAAATTGAAAATGCACTAAATATTGCAAAGGAAATGTCATAAGTGGATAGCATATGGAAGAAGAGAATTGATGAAGACAGATGCAATATATTACACGTTGAATGAAAGAAAAATCTCAATGTTTTTGTTGTTGGGTGACTTTTTATAATTGGGACCTTTGTCTTTCCTTTATCACGTAAATATTCAAATTAAAAATTAGAAATTTTATATGTCTGAATGATATATAAACTTTTGTGTAAATGTAACACAAATCTCTAGAGAACCACAGGGAGAAAAAAATAAAATAAAATAACACACACACACACACACACACATATATCCCCTTCCCATAAAGTGACATGCGATTTGGAATTTCACAATTATGCACTCAAAACATGACAACCAACAAATATAAAAAAAATTGAAACTTATCATAGTAAGAGTATCTCTTTTCAGTAGTGAACACCAAACAATAACACAGTTATTAGTTAACTTTAAGGCTGCAAAACATTGGAAAAAAAATAATGTGTTCAATTATTTTCCAATACAAAATGGACTTAATTCTAATGAAGAAAAAGAGTTGATACTAAATCACAAATAAAAATGACTAACAACAATGTAAATTTTTTTTTTTCAACAACACACTCCATCACCAACTTCAATCCAGACATCTATATTTTGCAGTACTTAACAACATCCTTTGAAGGAAAACCGAGTGAATAGACTTTATAATTTTGAACTAGAAAATACATAAAACTTGGAATTGATGAATTTTAAAGATGGAGCTGAAAAATAACCCTTGACTCATTTTGATCTCTGCATATTTGCATCCAGGGGATGGTGCCTTTCTCATTGTGATGGAGAAGAAAAAGATGACAAATATAATTTTTTATTTATTCTTGCTTCACTTGTATTCTCCAATATTTTGAGTTATTGGTATAGAATTCAACCAAATCCTTTGAGTATTTCTTCCTCCCCTATTGGATGCCTATTATATATATATACTGGGAGAGAGAGAGAGAGACACTTCATCTTGCTAAAGAAAACATGTAGCTCTTGAAAGCTCCAACAACATTGGAGTTGCAGGCTATCTTGAAGGCAAATTTACATGCCAAAAGTTGGCGTTTCTATAATTGTTGCATGCATCATTCATTATATATACTATATAGATCATAAAAATATATTTAGACAAGCTTCCTTTATTTATTTATTTTTGAGTGGTTCTAAACTCTTAATGACAATAAAAATAGCCAATAAGGGCATATCAGAGAATACATAATGAGTTTTTCCATATTACGTGGACCATCTTGTAAGAAGCTTCTAGAACATGTTCTGCAAGGCATGATTTTTTGAAAAAACAAAGTATGATAGCATCAAGCTCTGATTGTTTGCAAATAATTAGAAAATCACCCATAAAAATTTGAATGAGCGATTTGAAGGATAAAAAAATGAAAGGGGTTAACAATTTCTCTATTTTATTAAATCCAAAGGTTATTATATAACCTAACCAGTTTTGATCCATTTTGTGAGTAGCAAGGACATGCATACTTGCCCATCAGATATGCCAACAAGTCATAAGGATCCTAAATAAATTATGCCCAACTGATATGAAATAAGCGCTTGAATGAGCATTTTTAGGTCTAAAATAGGAAGACCTTGAAGGGCTTGAAGGACATTAATTGCTATTGTTGTGTGTGTTATCCAAATAAAGATACATATGTTCCAGGTCCCAATTCATTTTGGATTTGTTATTCCATGATTGAAAATGTATATGTAGCACATGGTAGACCATCAATATGTATTAACAATATCATCCCTAATCCATATCTGCATAATATCTCGACTGGGTCTATATTGTGATACCTAAAAACAAAACCCAACAATGTTTACTGCAGAAAAATCTTGAAGAATTTTTCAACAATGCCTCTCATTGATGAGACCATTGAGCCCAATGCCTTACACTGATCAATTTATTCATTGGAAAAATGGATCATGGATGAAAAATAGCACTGAAGATAATGGAACAAAGGACCATCATCTATTTCCCCAGAGGTTTTTTGAGAGCTGAGACACAATAACGCTTCAACTCTCTAACTGCATCAGACATCTTGAGAGAAACTATCAAAATCCTTCACTTCAATTCCTCAGCCTTATGGGTAATTATAGCACTACTCAGCTTCCATGTATCAACTATCCTTCTCTCCAATGCCTTTCAGATCAATTTGTGATTGAAAATTTGTCTTTTAGGTTTATATTAGTAGAAGAGACATCTAGGTTTCCTAAGAGAGATTTTACTAAACATGTCTGCAGGAAATTATCTAAAAGTTTTATTTCATTGAAATTATACTCTCCTTTCTTGATTACCCTTTAGCTATTTTCCAAAGTTGTAATAGTGCACTCTAAGGCTAGAACGTAGGCACGTAAGAAACTTACAATTGCAAATTTTGTCACCATGATTCAAAATATCTAGAAATGTATCATATTGATTTATAGTTGGATATGTCTTGCCATTATTAGATGCATTGATTTTTTTCTCTTGTTGATTTTAATTGTGGTGAATGTGTTAATCTCCATGGGGATTTGTTCAAACTGTGTTATCTATGATGTGCTTGGATTAGGAGTATTTTTCTCTGTTTTTTCTTAACTTAATATATGCTTGATCCACTTCAAAATATAGTTAGTAATTTTTTTTCTGGATTCCTTATTCAAAATTATTTCTAAATTTTCATGAATATACTGAGATCATTTTTCTTCTTGGCTGATCAGGTCCCCTGCAAAAGGCTCACAACGAGCACCTTGTTTCTCATATAATTGAACTAACACTTTACTGTTTGTTATGTATCATCAATTATAATTTGAGGGCTATGAGATATGCCAATAATATATCTTCAACACATGGCATCTGCACCATATCAAATGCAATCTTAGTGGAAGTAGTAGGACTAATCATTTTAGCACACGTCACCTGAACCTTTTAATAAATTTTGTCTCAAAAGTATATATGACGCGCTATTGATACCCTCTAAACTAACTTTCATTTTCAAAATAACCTACCATAGGATAGTATGCAAAATATTTGGGCACACAAGATAGGAAATTCAAAATGAGTTTTCAATATTTTCTTGAATTAAATCTAAACTTCCTTTTGTACTGACCTAAAATCGTAGGGCTGACCTAAAATTGTTAGCATAATGAGTAGGGACGGTCATTATCTTTTAGCTCTAGATCTAAGATGTCAAACCAAAGTTGAGTTATCCCTTTGCTTATAACCTATGTAATTGAAAATATATCTGAAACCTATCATTAATTTTATGTGTTGATGTTACAACTATGTGTTGGAAATGATCCTTCATATCTATTTTAGAGGGTTTCAAATCTGTCTATTATAGGAAATGCTATGAAAATTGCTTGTTTAATAGTGAAGAGATGTCGTAACATAATATGCTCTTGGACAAGTAATTTTTTCTACAAGTGTTTATATGTTGGAAGAAATAGGCCTACAATGTTGTAGTTTAAAATACCAATGGAAAATGTGCCTAGAAAAGCTATACTATACTTCAATCTATTTGGAGATCTATTTCATAATTTCCCAAAAATAATAAAAATGTTTGCAGAGTTTGGGTTATTGAAGTTATACAAACTGATTATTCACTCCCATTGGCTTTTTTAGATGGGGCATCAGCTGATTCAGGGAAAAATATTAGGGGTGGTTTCATTTTATATATTTATGATTCCCAATCCCATCATGTCTCCATGGGTATTGGGCTCGGCACAAAAATCAAGCTAAACTTCAAACTCGTAGAGATATTCTAATTTTTTCTATTGATCACGAGGCCTCTCAACTTTTTTTTTTATCATTCCATACTCGTGGTTAATTGGATGAATTGTATACAATCATGTTGCAATATAAATATTTCTCCCTTTTTGGAAGAAACACTTCAACTAAAGAAATCAATTATTTCTTTTTCGTGCCATCATCTTTAAAGTTTACAGGGAATGCAACCAGGATGTTGATCAACTCTCCAAAGAAGCACTTATTTCAATCATGGACTGTGGCAGATTAGAGAGGAATGCAAAGGTACTAGTCACACTTATTCTCAGTGGCCATTCTGGGATCCTCATGTTCAACTGACTGGGGGTACATTATAGGTAACACTTTATACAATTATTTTTATCTCTCGGACACTCTTTTTTATTTTTTATTTACCCTGGCAATTTGTCACCCGTCCTTGCAATCCCCATCCCGCACATTGGAGGGCTCATTTTGTGACCTGTGAGCAGTGACATGGCTTGAAACCACTTTCATGACATCCCTCTGAACAAGAGCTTTCATTTCCCTGAAGACATCTCCTTGTGGAAAACCCTAAAAATGGCCCTTTTAGCATTGGCGCGAGCAGGCAGTTTAGTACCTGCGCCAATGGGGAAAATACTTCAAAGAGGCCGCGCCAGTTGGCGCTCTGTCTCAGAGTCACACTCGCGCCAGCCAATTTAAGAGGTGTTTTTAAAAATAAATGGCTAAAGTTTCGTCCTAACAAATTCCTGGACTGCTATCTATCTTGAGTTGGGAGGTTTGGCTACGGATTTCCATAGAGAGGAAGTGGTTTTCCACCTCTCATGGAAGCTTCCTTGATGATAGGGCCAATCCCATGATTATAGGGATCCCAACTCCCCTTCCTCCATCTATAAAAGCTTGCCCATCTCCATGGCAAGCTAGTCTTCAAGTTCCTAAATTCCCAAGAGCCTTATGCTGCAAGAGCCTTGATTATTCCCCTAAGGCCAAATTCAAGCAAGGAGACTATTGTCAAGATTCGAAGAGAGAGGTTTGTCCCATCCTTGACAGGATTTTTGAGACGTGTTCTGCTGGCGACCCTCCGAAGGAGAATTCAGCGTCAGAACTTGGTTGTAATTTTCCTTTGATTGATTAATAATAAACGACTATTGGTTATGGTTCCACTCTTGTTGTTGTTTATAATGATGAGTTATGTCCTTTCTGACTGACATATAGTTGCATCTACTAGATTTTACACTTACGTTTGTTTTTTTCTTGCATATGCGGTGTCCCATCACATGGACATCGTGGGGATCGTGATACAACCAGTATACAAAACAGGACGCCATCTCTTCTACAACGGTACGTGGATTCCGGGTAAGCCTTAATTGGCTAGTTGGTTTATTTGCAGTGGAACCTACACTACTGGCATGATTGATTGTTTGCTAGACCGGTGCAGGCCTAGTAGGGATCACCTCTGTCCGCGAGGGGAATTTACCTCTACAAATTTTTTTAAAAGCGATATGAGCCTCTACATATATATGTATTCAAACTCTTTGTAATATTCCCAAATTTTCACATGATATTTGGAATATTAGAGTTCTTAATAAACCTACTTAATTAAGTAAATAAAAGGGTGGAGGGACCCACAGTCCTCAAGATGAATAAATATCCACTTTTATTTGTGAATGTAGATTAATTAAGCCTAGATCTACATAAAGGAGGTAGTGGAGCAACTACTAATGTGAATGGATTGGAGATCATGTCTCATTAATGAGATAGATCATGGAGGTTGATACAGTCAACTAAGATCTTGGAAGGAATCAAACATAAGATCATGGAGCATTCATGATAAAGTGATGGAGGAAGTTGTGCAATTAGTGCACACATGATGGAGAGGGTGTGCATTGCACCTAGTGTTTGAGGCCCTTGTTTTTGTTTAAGTTTTGAACTTTTGGCCAAGACATTTTGAACTTTGACTCTTTTTGAGTTGCGGAATAAATACACATAGCAACCGCGACCGCGCCGCAGCGACCAGGAGTTGCGGAGCTACCAAGGTGGCGCGGAAGCACTTGATAACTGGAGATTGAGCAGAGATAAGTGCAAATGAAAGAAACACAGCAGAAAACAGAAAGTAGAACATGCAGACATCAGAAGAGAAGTTGGGAAAAGCCAGAGTGAAGACACAGAGAAGCTGTCAGTCGCGAGGAGCGGGTGAATAAAAGGCGATCACTCGGCTGAAGAAGGTTGTTGTTGTTGTGTTGAGGGATGAATGGATGCGAGAGAAGTCGCGAGGATCAAGACCTGAGGAAGGATGCGCAGAGCAGCTGCGGAAGAATCAGACCTGTTCTTCCTATGGGTTCTTACTTTCTATGTTCTTCCTTTCTGTTCTCAAACCCATCTGTATCCGACTTGTGAGTTATCAGAGAAGAAAGCTATGTAATCATGTATTCGGCCAGAAGAATAATATAAGGAAGGATTGCTATCTCAATACGTTGTTCATGCGTTCTAATGTGTTTACACTGATTTAAAAATTTTAAGTTGCGACTGTCTGAATACTTAATTAGTGATCTTGCATGTGTAATTTGGTATATGTAATGGATGCACTTTCTTTCTTTGGTTGCGGGTTTATTCCTTACCAGTGATCTCATCCCCTTATGCATGTGGTCGCGACACGCCTCGGGTGAGACGCACTGCTCTCCAAGAGCGGGGTGAAAATGCCGGCGTGTTCCTAGACTACACCGGACCCCTTGTTGGCCACAACCCTTGAACCTGGGTCTTGTCCGCGAGACCTTACTTTTCGCCAACAAATGGTTCCGTTGCTGGGACCTGCATGTTCTGAGGGGATCTAGATCATGGTCTCGAGGATTTTTGAAGGAGCAATACGGCGATGGTGGGATGATCATCTTGACCATTTCATTACTCAGCAAGCGGAGCTGATCAAGAAAAAGGAGGCGGCGTTCAGGGAGCTTGTTCTTTTCTCTGACTCAGCTAGTGATACGTACGAAATTTTCTGGGGAAGGTTCCCCACGGATCTTTACAACTGGTTGCGGAGGTTACGAGCGACGGTGGCCCAAGAAGGCTTGCGGGAGATAAACTTCAGGTGGGCGCACGAAGACCTGGTAGCACTGCACCGGGTAGATACTGAACTAACCCGCGCAGTGGATTTTTGGGTAAGGACCACGTTGGAAGGATGGTTCACAATATGTAGTAAGGCAGGCGGATGCCCACGAGAAGGAGCCAGCACGAGTGGTTCGGCCGGCATCCCCAAAGAAATTGATCAGGCCCGAAGTCCAGAAGAAGTATTTCCAGGAGGCGGTTGAGGCATTCGCCCAGTTGCGCAACGAGGGAAGGTTGGAGGAACCCAGGCAGTCAGAATCCGGAGCGAAGAACGTTGCAGACACTATGGTCGAGGATTGGCTCCGGCTATTTCTCAGGATTGTTGATGACGCTGTGCTGCGGCAGCAGCTCAAGCATGCTTTGGACGGAGCGCTGCAGGGGCGCGCAGAACCTAGAGATCCGGCGGACGCTAGCCCTCAATACGTCCCTCAATACGTGCAACGTGTCAAGCGGAACAAGCAACGAACAGGCAAAGAATTCCGGCTTAACACGCAGGTCGCAGGTTTCCAAATCAGCGACACCATGTTGGACTTGGGGTCCGACGTCAATATATTGCCACGAAAGACATGGGAGGCTCTTGGAAAGCCACGGCTCGCCTATTCCCCAATCCAACTCAGGATGGCGAACCAGTACTGCATTTTTCCAATCGGCCGACTCGAAGGAGTCGAGGTCGACGTTGCGGGCGTGAAGACATACGCCGATTTTGAGGTTATCGATATCGTGGGCGATAAGGATCCCTACCCTGCTTTACTCGGCATTGATTGGGCTTTTGAGAATTATGCCATCATTGACCTCAAAAAGGAGCTGATGATTTTTGAAGATGGGGAGGTACGGGTCACTCAGCCTCTCGACCCGTATCAGGGTCCGCAATACACAGAACCGGTGGATAGTCGGGAGGATGCTCAGATGATGGACCATCTCTATCAGATGACTGCAGGGAAGCGGGACGATTACATCAACCCGACCGCAACAGGGTCTATCAGTTGGCGGAGTGTGCAGAGCTCGGAGCTCGGATCCGAGCTTGCGTGGGAAGACTGGCAGCAAGGGGGGTATGAGACCACCATGCGGAGATGTGCCTCCATCGCTCAGGTCCGGTGGGTAGGGACTGAGATCCGCGGATACCCCACATTATCAAACATGCAAGCGGTGAATACTTTTATTGCCAAGGTGGAAGACCGGGTCCCAGAGGAAAGCCGGATACCACTCTTGGATGTGGCCTTGAAGTCAACATCGGGACGATGGTGGAACAATCACCGCAACACTCTGTTGCGATGGGAGCGTGTGGCAGATGCTCTACGGGCACGCTTCAAAGAGGATAAAGGGCCCTGCATTACACTTAAACATCATGGAGCTTCCGACCCGCGACGGCATTTGCGGGCGTGCGAGGAACAGTGGCGTAGCGCAAGGTATCCTGAGGAGTTGTGGGTCCACAGGTTTGTCCACTCCCTGGGCACAATTCCCTAGGCCTGGTACCTAGAGGAAGAGCGGAAACGGGGAACCTGCTCCTGGCAAGCAGTCGCGGAAAAGTTCGTCCAGAGCTTCTCGTTCGAAGGGGAGACAGCGCAGGAATCTCAGGCCCTACAAGCCGTCAAGGAGGTTCTGTTTTTCCGCCATCCTGAGCCTGCTGAGGGCCCGGTGGCGTCACGCTCCGGGGTCAAGCGCGAAATGGTTTGCCAACGGATTGACGGCGACCCGGAGGATGATAGTTTGGAGGACCTTAGGCATCTCTATTTTGACAAAAAGGAGGGCGAGCGGAGCGTCCGTGACGAGCCGACGACAGAAGGAGTCCATTTGCAGCCCCTAAAGACAAAGAAGCTGAACATTGGAACGGAGGAGAAACCTAAGCTGGCAACGGTAGGAGATTACTGGGACGAGGAGACGACAAGAGAAATTTTCAGCCTCCTCCGGGAGTATGAAGATTTATTTCCATCATCAGTTGCGGACCTGAAGGGGATCAAAGGAGATTTGGGCGAGATGCACATCACACTGAAACCGGGAGCCAGGCCGGTGAAGCACCGACCCTACCGGTTGAATCCACGTATCAAAGAAAAGGTCAAGATGGAGATCGACAAGATGCTGGCTGCGGGTCTCATCTTTCCAGTAGAAGAAGCTGAGTGGGTGAGTCCCATTGTTATCCAGAACAAGAAGGACAAAGCGGAAATCCGTGTCTGCGTAGATTATCGGAGTTTGAATAATTCTTGTATTCACGATCCGTTTCCCACTCCCTTCAGCGACGAAGTTCTAGATCATGTCGCGGGAAACGAAGCTTATTCCTTCACTGATGGGTTTTCGGGCTACCATCAGGTGCGCATCGCCGAGGAAGACAAAGCAAAGACGACATTCACAACTAAGTGGGGATCATTCGCATACCACATTATGCCGTTTGGTCTGAAGAACGCACCGGCTGTGTTTTCCTGGATTGTCATCGCTGCTTTCCGAGAGTACATTCACAAGTTCCTGGAAGTCTATATGGATGATTGGACTGTTTATAGCCTGCTGAAGAAACACGCCTCCCTGTTGCGTGTTATGTTCGACCGGTGTCGCCAGCTGCAGATTTCCTTGAACTTGAAGAAATGTATTTTTGCGGTACCATTCGGCACACTCTTGGGTCACGTGGTGTGTAAGCAAGGGGTCTGCGTTGATCCTGCCAAGGTCGCGGTCATCGTCCACATGGAGGCCCCCGAGAACGTGAAGAAGTTGCGGGCACTGCTTGGGCACACTGGATACTACAGGCGGTTTATCCGCAATTACGCCAAAATCACTGCCCCTTTGGAGAAACTGTTGCGGAAGTCAGAAGCATTTGAGTGGACGGCGGAGTGCAGGAAGGCACTCGACACATTGAAGGAGAAGTTGGCGACGGCACCCATACTTGTTCATCCCGACTGGGATAAGTAGTTCCATGTGCACATTGATGCGTCCGGGATTGCACTTGGCGCTGTATTGGCGCAACCCGGGGAAACGACAGTTGACCACCCCGTATACTTCGCCAGCCGACGGTTATCGAATGCGGAGAAGAATTACACCACGACCGAGCGGGAGGCGTTGGCGATGGTGTACTCTCTTCAGAAGTTCCGCCACTACCTTCTGGGCGGCAAATTTACATTTTTCACGGACCATTCGGCATTAAAATATCTGGTCAATAAGCCGGTGTTGGAAGGAAGAATCTGTCGATGACTTCTACTTTTTTAGGAGTTCACGTTTGAGGTGATTGTCAAGCCTGGCAGGTTGAACGTTGGTCCCGATCACTTATCCAGGCTGGAGACGGGAGAGAATGAAGGTCCGTTGGACGATCAGCTCCCGGATGCTGACCTATTCCGAGTTGAAGCAGTCCCAGACTACCTGGCTGACATTGCCACGTATCTGACCACGGGACAGTGCCCTGAGGATTACACCACTCTTCAGAAACGCCACTTGGTTGTCCGGGCGGCCGATTATCAACTGATCGCAGGGCAGCTGTACAAACTGGGCCTGGATGAGGTGTTGCGCAGGTGTGTTCTTGACCACGAGCGGGAAGAAGTGATGTGGGAATGTCACAGCGGTGTTGCGGGAGGACATGTGGGTGTGAAACCCACCGCAAGGAAGGTGCTCCAAGCTGGCCTATGGTGGCCGACGGTGCATGCAGACTGTAAGGCCTATGTGAAACGTTGCGACGTGTGCCAGAGAACGGGAAGGCCTTCGCACAGGGACGAGCTTCCGCTACACCCGGTGCATGTGTTGCGGCCATTTGAGAAGTGGGCTGTGGATTTTGTAGGCCCCATAGCACCAATCGCTCGCCATTCCAAAGCCCGGTACATCATTACCGCGACGGATTATCTCACCCCGTGGGCTGAGGCGGCAGCGGTCCGCGACTGCTCGGCAGAGACCGCTGCTCGGTTCATCTTTGAACACATCATCAGCCGCTTTGGCTGCCCACGGAGCTTGACCAGCGATCAGGGCACGCATTTCATTAATGCCACGGTCAAGTCGCTACTGGAGACATTTATGATACAGCATCATAAGAGCAGTCCATACCACCCGTAGGCCAATGGTACGGTGGAAGCCTTCAATAAGATTCTTGAAAAGGGCTTGACAAAGATTTGCAATGCTCAGCGGGATGATTGGGATGAGCGGCTACCAGCGACATTATGGGCTTACCGGACCACGGTAAAACGTTTGACCAACCAGACGCCATTCCAGCTGGTGTATGGCCGGGAAGCTGTGATTCCCGCCGAGTTCACCGTACCCAGCCTTTTGATCGCAACATCCCTTCACTTCTCAGAAGAGGCGTCACTGAAGGAACGACTCCAGGAGCTGCAGGAGCTGGATGAGGCTCGATTTCTTGCGGAATTCCACCAGAAGGTTCAGAAGGCCAGACAGAAAGCATGGCACGACCGCCACATCAAAACTAAAGCTTTCCAGGTTGGCGGCAAAGTTCTCTTGTACGACAGCCGGTTCCAGAAGTTTCCAGGCAAGCTCCAGATGCATTGGCTGGGACCGTACTTTGTCATCGAGATCCGCGACTCAGGAGCCGTCCGTTTGGCACAATTGGATGGCACAGTTCTTCCGGGATGGGTGAATGGCGCACGCCTGAAGCCCTACCAGGAGTAGGTACTTCTCACTTTTCATTAATAACTCTCGCAACCGAGAGAACCCGTAGAGTAGCGTAGTTGAATAAATCTCCCGCAACCGGGATGAATGTAGGTAGTCTTTTCCAATTGTCAGCACTCAGTCAAATAACCGGTCAGTTGCGGTAACCATACCGCAACTGATTGTGGTCGGGGCTGGCCAGTCCAACGTGTCGCAGCGCTAGTCCAGCATGTCACCGCGCTAGTCCAGCGTGTCGTGCACGAAGGATCCATTCTCGTGCCAGTGTCAGTCCAGGTCATTTCCGTCAGTCCTTTTGTCAGTCCGTAGGATAGCTCAGATTTGGTCATAAATTCCCTTAATGGACAGTAATCATACCGTAATCATTTGCCATCAACCGCATTTCCCTCCGCCGTCGAGTCCGCCCATCTCCCCATGACTCCGTCAGCAACTGTCAGATTACACACAGGCCTGCGATTGATCGCACGATTATCGCAGGCAAGAAAGATAGCAAGAATTAATTGCCGTTATGGAGTCTCATCAACTCCGCGTGTGCCAGCAGATGGCCCAATTTGCATGAAGGCTATCAGCACAAAGATGACGGACCAGTTCAATTTGGAAGTTGCAGCGATTCCGGAGCATTCGCAGTATCAGAGCACTCAGCACCTCGCAGGAAGTTACAGAAGAATCGTCCAAGTCTATCAGAGACGCGCCAAGATGCCGAGAGCTCTTCTCTCAGTTCCTGAACCAGCATTAGATAGCAGAATTCACCGAGTAGAGTCGCTGGTCGGCAATTATGACAATGCACCCTGTATGGACGCCAACTTGTCCGACCCGGCTGAGTTTCCTCACCTCCATTGGCAGACATTCATGGAACACCATTACACGCCCGGGAGCAGCTCTAACAGTCGGATGCGTTCAGAATTCCGGGGCCTACAGCAGTCGACTTTGATGAATTTGAGGAGTCTTCCCGTCTTCGGAACCACCGGACCAGTTCTGCAATGTACCCGGTTCCTCCTCAGTCGGGTGCAGAACGGATCCCTGTGGCTTAACGAAGAAATTCCAATACATGCCGCAGACATTAATCGGCTTACGGGGCTATCTCAAACTGGTTCAGATGTCTCCACTGCGGGCCAGACATCCTCCAAGCGCGCCCGGAAGTCGGCTGATGCGGACCTCTACACCAAGTATGGCACTCGCCGGGGTGGTAAAGGTGCCAAGATAGATTTGATAAATGTACCAGAAATCCGGTTCGCTTGCTACCTGATCGCTAGCAAGACCATGCGCCACTACACAAAGGGAGAGTGCACTCTGGACACAATTTCCATTGCAGAGCACTGCGTCCAGGGAGCGAAGTTGAATTGGAGCTCGTTTGTGTTGAAGGAACTCTTCGCGGCTTGCGAAGACAATTACAAGCGGACTACCAGTTTCATCTATGGGTACTTGCTCTTAGCGTTCGCCATGTGGAAATGGCATCTTCCCCCGATACGGACACCGGCGGAGATCACCGTGAGCCAGCCGCTCGCGATGAAATATTCCCCCTGGCAGGTGTCCACGGACCCCAGCAGCAAGCAGGTGAACGCAGAGGCGTTCCGAGAATGGTATGGGATGATGATCGATGTGGTCACTTACCAGCAACGGGTGCCTCGACACCTGTTGGATGAATACAGTGAGCAGGTGTGGTTTGGCGTCAGCCACAACCACACTTTCATCCGGCCGACTTGCGTACCGCACCACACTTTTCATATGGCGCCCCTTCGCTTCCAGCTGAATGACAATGTTTTCCACAGGGAGGTCTCTGCGTGGCCGGGGGTTGTCCAGCACGTCCGCGACGGGGTCATCCGCTACAATTTTGAGGGGATGAGGGCCGCACAGCAGCCTGCCGCGACCGGCGCAGGGGGATCTTCACAAGTTGCGGTGGAGACAACACCAGATGCAGCTGGGACCGCATCGGACCTGCCTGAATCGCTGGTCCCCATCGTCGAGCATTTCAACGACCAGGCACGGCGACTCAACGTGGCAACCCAGGTTGTTTCCAGTGGTGCCCCTATATTTCCTTCTTTTACTGAATTTCGTATTAATCGGTCCCGTGGTCTCTCCAACACCGCCCCCCTCACTTCCCCCATTCTCACTAACCTGTTCACTTCTGCCACCCCCCTCATCACGCCAATGGGTGAACCGGGCCCCGAACCCGATTCCGCCGACCCACCTCCATCCAAGAGGGCCCGCACTACGGCCACAGATCCCGTGGTGGATCTTACGGAGGATGATCCACCAGCCACGCCGCCCACAGCAAATTTGATTCCGGAGGAACCGCTGATTGATCCGGCAGATTTCCTAAACCTTCGTTTCCCTCACACCTCGTTCACTCCATCTACCGCCCCCTCCACCAGCCGACCACATGCCACCTCCCCCAATCCGTCCAATTCATCAGCCACTGTGTCCGATTCTTTGATCCAGGAACTTTTCGGCGGTGACCACGGGGCGGAGGTCACCTCCAGTACTGCAGCCATGGTACCACCTGTTGACCCCGTGGCCACATCCCGGGATTCTCTTCCAACTATATCTGTCCAGCCAGCCACAGTTGGGGCTGATTCGGCCGCCCCTTCCACAGAGCAAACCACGCAGCAGGACCGGCCAGAGCCTGATATGGCCACTTCGGTGCAGCAGCAGACGCCGGTCCATCCTCCCGAGACTTCAGGCCGAGCAGCGGCCATGGGAAAATCTTCGCAGGAATAGACGACAGAGCAGGGTGCACCCAGCACAACAACTGCAGAACAACTGAGTCCAGCACAGCTGTATCTGCTCATTCAGCGGGCGGCCCTCAAGGCCGAGCAGATTCACGCCGAGCTACAGCGGAGGTGCACCGAGCAGCGGAATCAGATCACGGCGCTTACTGAACAGCGCAATCAGTTGCTGTGGGAGAAGACCAACCTCGAGGAGCAAGTCAACATTGCTATCCAAGCGATCTCCAGCGTATGGCCCGCTGCACGGGCTCACCATGCTCCACTTCCCACCAGAATCGAGGAGGACACTATCGCACTACAGGCTCACCACCTCAGGGAAGTTTTCACTATTGTTTGCAGGGAGAACCAGGAGCTACAAGCGGCGTTAGCCGCACGGCCTACCCTTCCAGATCCACCCAGGGACCATTCAGGACAGGTGACTGCCAAACAGACGCAGGCAGTCAGTATGCAAGCCACTCTACATTCCACTGCAGCCGCAGCTTCTGCCCTTCTGCGAAGTCTCCAGGAATGCTCCCTCGCGCTAACGGTCAAGACGCAGCCTATCGCTACCCAGCTGCAACAGATTGCCCGGGACATTCAGGCAACCACGGACCCTGCAAGGTTAGATCAGCTCTACGCCCAGTCGGACGAGCTGGAACTTCACATGCAGCAGACTGAGGCCGAATCAGCAGCGGCCAAGCACGTCATCCGGGAGATTCGTCTTCCCCTTCGCACCCATGCTGACGCTATGCACCAGCTGGATGCCAAGGCAGAAGCCCAGCTTGCCACTCTGTTCGGGGCTGCCCCGACGCCCATAGACGAAGCCGCCGCTAACCGCATCTCTCAAGACGCCGACCTGCTTATGCAGGAATGGCAACAAGCAGTGGCGACCTTCACAGAGCTTAGAGATTCAACACTCCACCGGGTCCCGGAGTTGGGGCCCTTGTTTGGCCAACCGGATGGCGGAGTACAGCAGGAAAGGGTGGCGGAAGAAGGAACAGCAGAGCAGGGCACGGAAGCCAGCGGGGGAATGGAAGTAGAAACTGTTATTTGCGATTGACTCGCGGACGAGTCAAAGAATTGTGGCCGGGGCCTGTTGGGGCCCTTGTTTTTGGTTAAGTTTTGAACTTTTGGCCAAGACATTTTGAACTTTGACTCTTTTTGAGTTGCGGAATAAATACACATAGCAACCGCGACCGCGCCGCAGCGACCAGGAGTTGCGGAGCTACCAAGGTGGCGCGGAAGCACTTGATAGCTGGAGATCGAACAGAGATAAGTGCAGATGAAAGAAATACAACAGAAAACAGAAAGTGGAACACGCAGACATCAGAAGAGAAGCTGGGAAAAGCCAAAGTGAAGACACAGAGAAGCTGCCGGTCGCGAGGAGCGGGTGAATAAAAGGCGATCACCCGGCTGAAGAAGGAGGTTGTTTTTGAGGGTTGAATGGATGCGAGAGAAGTCGCGAGGATCAAGTCCTGAGGAAGGATGCGCAGAGCAGCTGCGGAAGAATCATGCCTGGTCTTCCTATGGTTTCTTACCTTCTATGTTCTTCCTTTCTGTTCTCAAGCCCATCTGTATCCAACTTGTGAGTTATCAGAGAAGAAAGCTATGTAATCATGTATTCGGCCAGAAGAATAATATAAGGAAGGATTGCTGTCTCAATACGTTGTTCATGCGTTCTAATGTGTTTACACTGATTTAAAAATTTTAAGTTGCGACTGTCTGAATACTTAATTAGTGATCTTGCATGTGTAATTTGGTATATGTAATGGATGCACTTTCTTTCTTTGGTTGCGGGTTTATTCCTTACCGGTGATCTCATCCCCTTATGCATGTGGTCGCGGCACGCCTCGGGTGAGACGCACTCCTCGACGGGGGTGAAAAGTGGCAAGTGTTCCTGAACTACAAGGACCCCTTGTTGGCCAAAACTCTTCGTTGCAGGTCTTTATCCTTACGACTTTTAGCCAACACCTAGACATGATGGATGAATTGGAAAGATAGTGCAGTCAAACATGGAGGATCATGTCCACATGCACAACGCAGTTTAGATGAGGGCTAAGGCATGGGAAGGCTCATAAACTATATAAAGGAGATGAAAACAAAAATGAAGGCAGACTATTGATTATTGATTTTGAGGTCTGTTTGGATCTGGAATTGTCATGTGACATTCCATTGCTTTCTTGGGTTGTTTAGCAAATATTGCAAGTGTTGTTTAGCACAGGGTGTTCCTGGTTGGGAACCCCTACTCTTTCTTTGAGTAGCTCTGGAGAGAGTGTTGTATTTCATTCTACATTAGGCATTGGTGCCATATATCTTTTCCATCATCTGCAGAACATTTATATTCAGGAATTACGCAATTTCTAAAGATCAGTTTGGAAGGTGGAGGTTGTATTCATTAATTCAGTGGGAGAACTAGTGAAGGTTTATTCCTATCACTTGGGCTTGAAGATCAAAATCTCTAGAGCTTCATTTCATATTTGGAATCAGGCCAAAATTTATTGAAATCCTAGCAGTAGTAATTCCATCCATAATTACACTTTCCATTATTGCAGATCCAAAGGAGGAAGGAATTTTCTAGCATTTCATCTATTAATCTTGTGAGGGATCATCCCCTCACCTTTCCATCAGTATTTCCATCAACCTGGAGTTTATTATGACATATTTTAGTAGGCATAGATCCTCTCTCTCCCTTACAGCACATTTTTTATGGGCAGTTGTGTAGCAACAACTGGAATCATCATTGGAGGATTGAGAAGCTATATCTATAGCTTATAGCTTGTAGATCCGAAGAGGGATCAACCCTTCAAGCTTAGATCTGATCTAGTGACATATTTTAGCCATCTATTTGTCAGATCTAGCTTCAGATCTGTAATCCCAGTAGATAAAGGATCAAACCCTAAGAGGGTGATTTTCCAAATTTATAGATCTGAAAAATCCTTTCTGGGTTATCTTGGGTTTCCATCACATTGGCCAGATCTTGAATCTTGAATCTTGGCATCATCAGAGCTCATAAGCTCCATAGATTTGCATTTTATTTTTTAGTAGTTCATGCATATCAGCAGCAGAAGGGACAGTACAGTATTTCTTCCTGTAAGCTCACCAGTTACGCAGTGCTAGTTGCAACACCATTGTAGGGTGATTCTAGACCATCTCTTGGGCTAGATATACTCATTTTTTGTACATTATGTAACTAATTCATCTCCATATAATAAAATGGCTCAGCTTCTGTGTAAATTTTGATGTTGTCTTGAGATTTATTGTTTAATAAGTTGCAATTATTATATTGTCCTTAAGTATTACTGCATTCCCCCTTTTGGGATATTATAGTGGTATCGGAGCATGATCTTTGGCTCAGCTTGTGGACACTTCATCTTTTGCATCAAAAGAACAAGCAAATAGATGAGATATATCATGAAGGAGGATTATAATATTGCCACTCCTGTATTTAGATCCATGCAATATCTCTCCAAGGAGGTCAATCAAATGAAGAAGGAAAGGCAAAGAGAAGATCCAAGAAGAATATTTGATGAGGAAGGTCCAAGCCCTTCCGATCAGCAGAAAAGAAGACCAAAGAATCATAGATCTCCTCATAGATCTACTATGCCCACTTTCTTTGGAGAAGGTGAGAGGTATAGAAATGAAGAAATAAGAGAACCTAAGACTCATGAGACTCACACTTTGTATCTTGAATAGTACATTGAACAGTCTAGAGCATTCATAGAAAGTCTAACTCTCCAAGAATTCTTTGAACTCAAGGAAGAAAAATGATCCTATAGCAGAAATAGAAGGAAGAGGCACAATAGGTTCTATTTGCCTACAGTTGATGGATCTTCCTCAAGCACTGTTAAGGCTTGGAGGAAAGAGTTAGATAAATTTTTCATGCTACATCCTATGGCTGAAAAAGAGGTTGTCTAAGTTGCATCACTTCATCTTCTAGGTGAAGCCAATGATTGGTGGTTTAGTCACATGGAGCATGCAAAGGTGACTAAATATTCTAATTTATTTCACAAATTGAGGAAGAAGTTTGATATGAAGAAGACAAAGATATGTCACAAATAGACATTTTTTAAGGAAACAAAGGAGGATGTCAATATTGTCACTCTAGAAAAGAAGTCACTACAATCACCACTAGATGTAGAAGTAATTACATCTAGAGAAGAGACACTTACTACCTTGGAAGATAGTCTTGAGCTCTTGAATGAAGAGCATCCATGTCTCTTTAATCTTACCAACGAGTTGGAGAGTTCATTTGTCCCGGTTGGAGGAACTCTTGTGTTCGGCGAGGTTCCCACACATTAGTTGACCGGAATGTGCGCATGATAGGTATGATAAATAAAAAAGAAAGGGTGAATCATGTACTGGTCCTCCTTTTAAGATATTGTGGCACATGCCTATAATCCCAAGGATTCAAAGGCTCTTTCTTCATAAATAATTAGCTATGTTGTAGGGATGGCATGCCTCACACAGAAGTGATTTGGGAGTTATGCGAATCCCAATGAATTCAATAGCCATGAAGCATATAGAGGATACATGACTCGGAAAATTCAAGGATGAAGTACAAATTCTACGACTCAGCATAGCCATGGATGGCGTTAACCCATATTCCCTCTAGAACACCAACTATTCTGTTTGGCCTGTATTAGTGATCAATAACAATATCCCCCCATGGTTTGTCCATGAAGAATGAACATCTTATGTTGGCTCTCATAGTCCCTGGTAGAAGACAAGTGAAGAATATGGATGTCTACTTACAACCATTGGTAGATGAATTTAAGGAATTATGGGATGGGATAAATGCATACAATGTATCAAAACCCATTGTAGAAGAGAGGAGTTTTATGTTGTATGGAATATGTGCTTACACGACACATGATTATCCAGGCTTAGGCATTTTCTTTGCTAAATTACATGTTTAATTTATTGATTTGTTTATATACGTAACAATATTCTTTCACATATTAGTTATTTAATTCGTTGTTATTTTTCTAATCTTCATGATATCCTTTAACATGCCATGCATATGAATTGTATACAATAATCTTGCAGGTCTTGTAACAAAAGGGTATTTTGGATGTAAATGTTGTGGACCTTCTCTGAAATCTAGATGGTCCAAGGACCTACGAAAACCAGTGTATGATTGCTCCAGGGTATTCCTCCCAGAAGAACACCCTTACAAAAGAGCAGCATCCACTTTCAATGGTAAACGAGAGAGAACCGAAAGGCCTCCAATAATGACACCAGTTGAATGGCTTAGAGCATATGAGAGAGAGAAGGAGAAGTAGTTCATAGAAATGTTCGAATTCAAATGGGGAGCCTATGTTCGATGATCCATAATTATTTGACACCTATGTTGAGAAATTTACCATTGGAATGAAAAGTAAATCTATCTTTTATAACCTCCCATATTGGGATCATCTTAATATTACCCACTTATTAGATCCCATTCATATATTTAAAAATGTTTCATCTTATTTATGGAGGAACATATCATCGAAACAAAGTGACACATTGGTTGTTAGGAAATATCTTATTACTTCAAAAACTAAACAGAAACATTAGCTAAGACGATTAGAAATTATAGGATCAGAGGCAGGCGTTGGTCCCTCTAATTCATGGTATTTCAAAGAAGGTGATGTCCCATGGGTTTTAAAAATATATGATCTTTATTTGGCAAAGGAAGTTATAATGGGTGTGAGGGTGTCATCTTCATATGGGTCTTCACTTCGACGTTGCTTCACCATGGATGACCATTTTTCGGGGTTGAAATCGCATGACCATTTGAATCTTCTAAGAGTACGTATAATGTCAAAATCATGATTTTATTATTTGTTATATTAATAAATTTTATCCCATGTAGGGATCATAAAACATAACTAATTTTGTATATTATTACACATGTTTATAACTTTGCAGTGTCATTATCCTCTGTTAATACATGGGTGTGTGAAACATGAATTCCCTCAAGACCTAGGATGTGCCATATCTAAGTTATCTACATTTTTATGTTGGATCACGTCAAAGGAGATTCATGTGGCTAGCATTCCACGATGGCGTCAAGAGATAGTTGAGATTATTTGTATGTTTGAGAAGGAACTACAGACAAGTTTCATGGACTTGCAGGTTCATCTTCTAATCCACCTAGTAGATGAGGTTGAATTAGGTGGGGTGGTTTCTTGTCGTTGGATGTTCTTCTTAGAGAGGTACATGAAGAAATTGAAAGGTTTTGTTCAACAAAGGGAAAAACCCGAGGGGTCTATGGCAGAGGAGTACATATTGTATGAGTCTTTCTATTATGCCAGTGAGCACATCAAGCAGATCTAAAATAGAACAAGTGTGGTGATTTGAGATGATGAAAGGGATGAAGACAAAAGAGAAGGGGAGTCGCTCCAAACGAGTGGAAAAAAGCGCTTGATAAAGAGTAAGCGACTTATAATTTTTCAAATTTACAGAAAGTAAATATTCATGTTGAACTTTGATATAATGTATATTTTGATATCTATGTACTATATAATGTCAGTTTGATTTCATTAGCGAATGCAAAAATTGAAGCAATCAATAAATCCGTTCTTTACAATTTCGAAGCGACAAATCTGTGGGTCGCATTGTACGAACAAAAGAGGATGAAATGGGATAGTGACAAGAAAGAATTTAGATGGTTGAATGGTAGAAGTGTGCCTTATCCTGATCTTTTAAAAGAAAATATGCCAAAAATATGCCCCAACAGTTGGGTTGATGACCAAGTCAGAGAGAAATATAGTGCAACCAGTCGTTACCCATGTGCTGAAGAGTATGTGCTAAATGCAGGGATTTGGTGCAACAACTCGGTAATAATATATTAAATTTATATGTACATTTGAAACTTAATAATGCATCTTTAAAATGTAATTACATCTATATTTCATATTTTAAATGTTGGGTTATTATAAGACACATGACACTATGATTTTTTAACTTTTTTTTATAATAGGTGCATTTTTTCCCATCTAGGTGGGCATATGGACACCATTTTCACACAGAAAATGTCGTTGTTGGACACATCACAAAAGTCTGTGGAGTGGAAGTCGAGTTTGTCCATCTAGTAAATCTAGCCACCGTGATCAAAACCTAGTACGAGGGATGTTAGGTTATGTCGGAAAGATACAAGAGATCATTGAAGTGGATTTATCTTCTTTCCAATGTGTTATTTTTAGGTGAAAGTGGTGGGACACCTTTGATTAGAATAATGTAAAGGAAGATCGTGATAGTAGGTTGATATGTATCAAGTCTAGAAATATGTGGGATGAAGCTAAGGAGCCCTATCTTTTCCCCAAACACTAAAACTAGGTGTTTTTTTACCCAAATGTATTAGATATGGATTGGTGGTTCGTATTGACACATGATCCTAGATCAAAACATATTTTTGAGAACAATAGTTTTATCATGCCATGTGAGCTGCAAGATAATGAGGGTGATCATGAGAACCGAGGGTGATCATGAGAAATGAGAGTGATATCGTACATGTGTTATTTCATCAATATTTATACTTTTTAAGATGGGTTTTTCGAAAAATTATAATATGTATTTTGAATTAATTGGTAATTTTCATTGTGTTAATGTTAAAATCAATATTTCACTTGACAATTTGCAATTATGTTGATCTCAAAAACAATGGCGTACTGTATAAAGTTCTTTTCTTTGTATGTAAAATCATAGTAAAATAATGATAATTCTCAAGTACATGAATTTATTTGCATTATTTTCTAAACTTTGTTATGTTACAAAAATTCATATTATTCGAGATTTATTATTTTACAATTATTTAAAATTTTACAAATTTACAAATTTAAAAATTTTAATAAAATCATTTCACATTAATACAATTAAAATTTTCACATTAATACAATCAAAATTTTACAAATATTTTACATACAATTACAATTAAAATTAGAATTAGAATTAGAATTACAATTACAATTTTACAATTTCACATACAATTAAAATTAAAATTACAATTATAATTTTAGAATTTACATACAATTACGCTTTTACAATTTTATATATATAAAATTACGATTAAAATTACAATTACAAACATTTTAGAATAAATTAGATATTACAATTACAATTAAAATTACAATTACAAATACAATTACAATTTTAGAATTCTACATACAATTAGAATTACAATTAAAATTTAACAATATCATGATCATTTAATATTAAATTAATTAATAAACATCATGATCATGATAACCATCGTACAAAAAACATATTCAACATGTTGATCATCACGTTCCTGCTGATCTGGTACTGGTGCCTCATGCTGATCAGGATCAAATGTCGGCTGCTCATCGTGATGACTCGACATGGTCGATGGTCCAGCTTGAAAATGATCATGAGTACTATTGGATGGTGCAGGCTGCTAACTCGACGTGGTCGATGGTCTAGCTTTTTCTCAATGATGATTGTTGGTTGATGCTAGTGGAGGCTACTCATCTGGTGTAGCGCGAGGTGAATGATGATTACTCCCCTGATCGTGATCATCAGATGATGCGTCACTGCTTGTGGACTATCGATTACGTGTTGCATCTCAACCATACATATAACGTGCAAGGCCCCTCCTTAGTCGCATAACTAAGGTAGTATCTCCTACGACATGCCGCATCAGGTTGTACATGTCACGCAACATGCCTCTCTACATATGTACCATCCTACCATCGCCCTGTATGTCTCTCATAGTAGTGGGCCTGACTCCCACCTCAACAAAAAATGCACAGTGTTGGTCGCCCAACTCCATCTACAGTCTACTATCAAGCCTATTGCGCCTAGCAAAAGGTGGCACCGGCACACCAACAGGAGTAGGTTTGTCTGCACCAGCCTCATGATCCTCGACATCTGGCATATCCTGATTGTGATCAGGATCCACACCTAGATCATTTGGTGGTGTTGGCATGTCCTTGCCATAAAAAGACCCAATGTATGAAAAATATATAAATTTAAATAAAACACTAATATTACCTCTATCATCTGGTGGCTCATCATCTGTGAAGAGGATGTTGGCACACCCTTGTCAATCCAAACCAGCCTAAGGATAGGGGACCATAATGAAGGGATGCTTGTCAACACTGGCTAGCAAATCTAGTGCATCATGTGATATCCTCGTAGAAAAATCAGTCTCGCCCCTCTTGGGCATCATCTGTCCCCACATGTGCATATGTGCATCTAGCATAAGCCTACGAGGCTGCCGAACAAAAGTAGGCCTCATCTCTGGAAACCTCTCTAATAATAAACAAAAAAAAATTCTGAATAAAAAGGGAAGTTGACCCTCCCTTGTGCATGAGCACGACATCTATCTAAGGCTGTACAGAACTACTGCAAAAAAATGGTAGACCACCTGACAAGTCATGGCTCCTGTACTAAAGAATCAACATAATATAGAAGCGGGAAAATAATGCGTTTCCCATCGTTGGTGTTGCGTGGAATGGTTGAAATCAAAAGTGAGAGGCACCTCACCTCCTCACTACCAAATGCAGTAATATGTAACTTACCTTCGGAGACCTGAAAATATGAAGGAGACAATATATCCACACTAATGTATCTCTAGGAGTACACCAACCAACTCCCTGCTGCATATCCAACTAGAACCTCTGGGAATGAGGGAAAATCCACCCCTCTCCTCGATAGCCTTGTCATGAAATAGATGTCCCCCTCAGTGGGAGCGTACCACTGGTTAGGACCAACCCAGAAAGCATGTAGGTGGGCATTCCACCTGCGAATAAGATGTCGCAAAAACAAACCATGGCCCTATAGGGAAGTAGCATCCTCATACAACTTGAGGAGGCCTACCTACCTTAGGAGTCCCTGGGTAGTTGCTGTTATAGGGCAAGCATACACATCTCTCTCCCTCTCTCGTGCCTCCCACAGGAGAACCATTTTATACTTGTCCACCTGTTGTTGCTGTTGTTCCCTCTCTTCTCTCCTTTCACGTCTCTGAATGATTGACATATTAAATACAATTTTTTTTATTAAGTGAGACATGTATTTAGGAATATACATAATAATTTTTTTTTGAAAAAAAAAAAAAACAGTCAGTGTGCCACAAAAAATAGGCATACATCGGTCACGGTGCATCCTTTTTTTGTCGTGCACCAATAGCGGTGCACCTATAAATTTTCAGCGCACCACCCTCCTGGCATTTTTCAAAGTCAATAGTGCGGTGGTATAATAGACCACACCGTTGACTATGGACTAGTGTCAGGAGGGCGGTGTGCTAACCAAACTATATGCCTCGGGCATATATTTTGGTCAGCACACTGACCTCCTGACATCAATACATAGTCAATGGTATGGTCTTTTACCAGGCCACACCGTTGACCATGTCAAAATGTTGTAATGTGGTGCACTGAAAAAATTACCTGCCACAGGGCGGATATTTCAGTCAAGACACCGCATTGCCGCTATTCCACAGGGTCAATGGTGCGGTCGAGTAATCAAATGCACTGCAATTTTTTTAAATTTTAAAATATCACGCTGTGCCTTTTGGTACCACCCCAGAACTGGTGTGGCCTGTAAATTTACAGGAAACACCGCGAACCAATGCAGCTTGTAAATTTATAACAAACACAGCGAACCAGTGCGAGCCAAACGGCTCGAGCGCATCGCATGGGATTTTTTTTTTTAAATTGTTAATTTTAAGCTAATTTACAATTATAATATGCTAAAAGGATTAATTATGGAAAAAAAAGAAAAATACATGTACATTTGGCCGTCGAGGAGGCATATTGGCTGTATAATTTGCAAAACTAAATTTGCTCACCGTTTTGCAAAATTCAAAATGGAGATTGGTGGGAAATGCACAACAACAGTGTGTGCAATGGGTGCAATGGGAGCACCAATGTCAGGGCGCCTCAGACAAGGAGAAGTTGCACTGGTGCTTGAGCGCTCTAGAGCACTGAAAAGTGAAAAATGCAATTTTTGTCTGTAATTTTTTTATTTATTTAACCCTATTACCATGCACGGGGTTTTATTAGCACACTAGTGTGGTTTCCTAAGAATGCACTAGATGGTTTCAGTTTTGGCACGGGATATTAGGACACACCAGTGTGGAAAAGCACCAGTGTGCTATAGTAATATGACGCACCGGGTGGGTTTGTATGGAGCGCACAGTGTCCCAGTGTGCCAATTTGTTTTGTGCACTAGTGCTGTTTAGGATGATAAGCGCACCGGAAAAAAAACATATGAAAAATCCTCCATCCTCTAACCTCCTCTAGTAACCTCTTCTACAAACAGATGTCTGGGGTATTATTATAAGGGGTTCCTCAAAAACATCTGCTAGAGAGTCTTTTCCTTGTAGTGAAGGGTGGCTTTCAGACTCTTTAACTAGGTTATTGACTGGATTGTCATTGGGGGGTTGGTTCTCAATGATTTGGTTGATGAGCTCAACTTCATCGAGATCCCCCCCTCTAATTACAACATCTATGGTACAAATGGGGTAGGGTGTGGTCCTGCATACTTCATCTTCTTCTTCTTCATCCTCTAACCACAAAGGTAGGTCATGGTCAATGGAAAGTTGGGCAGGAGGATACAACACCAGTTGTTTAGAAAAGGGCCCATTCTTGATAGTCATGTTTCCGACCCAAATGCTGATATAAGCATCGACAGTGGCTAACCAAGGTATTCCTAAAATTAGAGGATATCCATTAAACTTGGTTTTTGGATGGAGGACCAAGAAATATTTAGGGTACTCCCAAGATTCGATTTAAACCATAACATCCTCAAAAATTCCTTCCGGAGCTACTATGGACTGACTTGCAAGTTGCATAATCATTGTAGTTTTCCTCAAAGTCCCTTGGAGGTTGAGTTTAAGCATAGTTTCCTTGGTCATTACAATGATGGTAGCCCCGAGACTCAATCAGAGTATTTGGGACTATGACGTACATATACTGCTAGACTACCAGGGTCCAGGTACTTCGGGAAGATCACCCTTCCCAACATTAAGACATACAATTGTCCTACTACATTTATGGTGGGGGTGTCTTTCTTCTTTCTCTCAGGTTTCTTAAATAAATTTTCTTTTATGAGCCTATTATAAATAGGAACATCCTTAATGGCTTGGAGAATGGGTATTTTCACACACAAATTTTTCAGTTCTCCCAGAAGTTTTGTCTCCTCTCGAGTGTGATGACTAGAGTGGATCAAGCACCCAAGAAAAGGAGGTTGTTGGATCTGAGTGTTACTCTCTTCCTTTTCCTCCTCAACCTCTATAGTTGGAGATGGAGGATGGTTGTCCTGGATTACTCTTTTCGACCTGAGATTGATCTCATGTATCTCCACAACATATGCTAGAGAAGATGTCTCCCCACTGTAAACCTGATGTGCCTTCTTTTTGTTCAGGTTTAGATTGGGCTGTGTAGGCATCTAAGGCAGCTTGGGCAGAGTAGAATGGGTGATTTGAGGTTGAGGTTGGGTTGGAGGTAGTAAAGCAGGTGGTTGATTATGTTGGGGCCTCCACCCTTGTGATGGGTTTCTCCACTGAGGTGGTTGAGGAACATATTACTGGAATGGTTGGTTCATAGGGCGAGGGTGATATGGAGGGTTGTAAGGCCAAGTAGGAGGTGTAGGTCATGATGGAGGAGTGGAAGTGTAACAAGACTGCATAGGTGCATTCTGATTGGTATGATAGTAGGAGTAAGGTGCACATTGCATACCTTTTTGATATGACCGAGGCCCTTGATACCTTCTTTGATTTATGAAACAAATTGTCTCGCATCTTACTTCCCCACCTTGATATACAACTTTGAGCCTAGGTAAGGAGGAACATTTATCTATGGCATGATTATCTTCACAGACTAAGAAAACATCTATGACATTTAGTGGACATTCGTTTTGAGGGTTTTTTCTAGTACATCTAGGGTAGAAGATAGAAAAGGCCCTTTCTTATTCATCTTGCTTCCCCTTGATCTGCATTGTGTCCATTTCCAAAGAAAATGTGTGCAACATATCACTTTTAAAGTCCTCCAACATATTTCCAATCTCATGCTTGGCTGCCTTTGATTTTGAGTTGTTAGAGGGAATCTTAAGGATCCTTTGGCTTCCATATGGAGTTAAGGAGGTGGTAAACCCCCCTATAATCATTCCTTTTTGTCTACTACGAGCTTTGATTGCACAATCTTCAACAAAAATGACATATCTTCATGATTATCCTACATTTAAACCATATTAGGCATTCTAAATATGACAACCCTTAATCACCATTTACATTAATCAACATATGACCATAATGTATTTAAATGTGAGAAAGAGAGACTAATAAGGATAAAAAGGTGACAATTAACCCCTGAAAAGATACCTAATGATGGTGCTCATCACGAGCCACACTATCTAGAACCCAAGACACTCACTCCTTCGACTCCACCCAACATCACAAAACCACATGAATGACCCGGGGAAACCCTCAATTACATTCCCAAACCAAAGGAGACACAAGACCACACATGCCAGACTGGAACCACGCAGAATTACACTAAAACCTCAAAACACCACCTAGACTAGGCGACCATACCCAATCTCTCTAGAAAACGCATTGAGTTGAAGACCAATCTAGCATTTGATAATTATGCTCACCTGAAAGCAGGGGAGGGAATGCCAGCGCGAGGTCCACCTCCGCTCTCGAACAAGGAAACCTCTAAAATGAATACCTCTCCTCAAGTATCCCTCACCCCAAATTCCATAGCTCGCACCGAGGAAGAATGACCAGCAACAACCTTCACCACCCTCGATAAAATTCACTCGATCGCCACCACCCTCGCAACCCAATGGAACATTAAGTCTCACACACCGGTAGTATCTGATGCACGTACTCACTTGATGTAATGTAAGGGTGGGGAGGTTAGCCCCCCACCTGTGGCCACGTGCTTAACACATGCATCCACGTGCTCCCTTGGGAATTCCATCCTTGTGTTTCTCACCCCCATCGAGGATCCTTTTTATAATTAATAATACTAATAATATTTTTAAATAAAATTATAATTTAGTTAATTCTTATGTTTTTTTTTTAGAAACTTACACATAGGATAATGTGAGAGTTTTGATGGTTATTATATATTTAAACATATAGACATTTACTAGCCATTTAATTTATATGATTGTGACATTTTTACTAACTCAAACTAAAACTAGCAATTGCACCACATGTTGCAAAAGAAACGCCTTAAGGCAATAGAATAGGAAGGAGTAGCCTAAAAGAAAAAATATGTTGTAGAGAAGGAGCCATTGTGAAGGAATGAAAGGAAAATTTTGCATCCATGGAAGCACGTCGTGGAGGTTTCAAAAATATTGATGATAAGAGTTATCAACCAGAAAGGTTCTATTTTTAAGCTCCGAAGCCTCTTCTTGATTGAAAATATACTAAACTGATAAGATATAGAAAACTTCTTGGCACAATATGTCAGCTTGCAACATGTCCAAATAAAACAACTAAAGTAAATACTATCAGATGGTTTTCAATGCATTTATGTAATTAAAATAGAGATAGGAACGTTTGAAGACTACTTCATTGAAAATTAGAAGCATCTTCATGCCTGTTGGCATCAACATAGAACTGAAATGATTATCATATATCATTGCAGACATGGTTACATTTTTTCATGGATTATGTGGTATGTATCAGAAAGAAAGGATATTAAATTCTTTTATAAGTAATGCAACTGCTACACGAACTATTCATAGTCCCTAATGATATACTCACATTTCTTTCACAATACTAATAAAGTGTCTAAAGAAGCCATCATCACTTTCAAAATAACATATTTAAACATACAAGTTGTAAAAATTGAATTTGTTTCATAAATTTTAACAGAATCATGTGCTTAGATCTAAGATATAGTTCTTAAACTCTGAAGCCTCTTCTTGATTGAAAACATATTAAACTCATAAGATATAGCTAAAGAGAATATGTGTGTGTGTGTGTGTTTTAATTTAAAGACCTTGTCTCATCATGCGAACATGAATACATCATGAATAAAGAAATAGATTGTGATTTTCTACCTTCAAAATCAAAGGTATTTTTGGTGCAGTTTCTCCATATTTAATATTGATCACTTCCTATTGAGTCACCTATGTATTACTTTCTTCATGATATTTGAAAATATTCAAAAGATCACATTGTTCTTTACCAGTGATCTCCCTGGTGTCTACCATGTTCTTGTTTTTTTAGTATCACTGATATGAATTAGTTTCTTTTGTTCTTTGTGAATATAGTAAAAAAGGTATGGAGAGGTGGCTTTCATCACTTCAAAGGAAGTAAAAATAAGGCTATTGAGAAAATAACTCCAACACCGAGAGATATTTGGTATCATTTATGGAATTGGAAAACATGGCTTGTTCTATGGTGTTGGCTACTCAACACAACTTTGTTGATCTTCTGTAGAAGAAATGAATTTTTATTTAGATTATATTACATTAACAATGAAATTGCCAAAATTCATGGCAGGCTTTCCATCACATTTGTAGAGAAAATTATAACACAGTATCACACTTTTCTTATTAGAGCTAAATGCTCCTATATGACTCAACGATGGATTTCATCACTTAAGAGCAGTAAAAACAAGTTTATTGCAAAAAAAAAACTCCAAAATATTTGTAGAGAAAATTATAACACAGTATCACACTTTTCTTATCAGAGCTAAATGTTCCTATATGAAACAACTATGGATTTCATCACTTAAGAGTAGTAAAAAAAAGTTTATTGAGAAAAAAACTCCAACAAATTTGTAGAGAAAATTATAACACATTATCACACTTTTCTTATGAGAGCTAAATTCTCCTATATGCAACAATGATGGCTTTCATCAAGAGAAGAACAAACAATTTTATTGAGAAAACAACTCTAGCACTGAGAAATATTTGGAAGCAACTGTTGAATTGATAAACATGTCTTGCTCTATGGTGTTGGGTATTGGGCATAAATTTCTTGATATTGTATACAACAATGTAAATTTTCATGTAGCTTATACTACATTAACCATGAAATTGTCAACATTTAGGGCACACTTTCCACACATTTGTAGAGAAAATCACAATAGAGTATCACATTTCTCTTATCATATCTAAATGTTCCTATATGAAACAACCGCCTTGTGCCTCATAGTTTAAATTTGTGCAAGGAGGAGGAGAGGAGGAGTGTTAAGGTGCAAGCTAGAATAAGAAGAGAAAGAAGAATCTTGTTTGGGACTCGAGATATATTCATTCTACATCTAGATTAAAGCTTAATAAAACAAAACTCACCATACTTTGAATTTTTGAAATAAATATCTTAAAAATTAGAATATAAATTTAATACATTTTACTCAATTACACATTTAACAATATTCATTTAAAAAAATACAATTGCAAATTACTATTTTAAACAAAACTATTCTAAATAAAAATAGTACAAAGAATAACACTAATTACCATGGCCCTCATGTACATTCCTCTTATTACTTATGTTTGTAACTTATTCTTAATCACATAGTGTCAATTTATTAAAACTATAATCTACAAGTCTCAATTTTTATAGATTTGGTGGAAGGATAGAGTATCTAAATTCCCTTACCCTTTAAGAAGCATCCTTAATTACTGTACTAGCCACCTTGACATCCAATCTAGAAATATTAGGTTATTCTAAGCTGAGCAAGAGTATAGAATTTTTAGGGTGTTGTTTTATGTGCACTAAAATTCCCATGAGATCCATCACTATGTATGTGATTCATTACAACCTTGGATATATTCTATGAGTTGTTGTGATTATTTGTTTGTGGCTACAACTTAGATTCGGTTGTCACCTACTTATCATGATTCAAAACTTTGTTATCATCTCATATCCTTATAGAATTAGATATATTATGTGAGCTATGTGATGTTTTGTTTGTCACAATGATTCAAAACTCAATTATTATACCACAAGATTGACTTTCTCATTGTTTTTTTTTGTTTATGAACCCTTTAAAAAACCACAGGAATATTTGATTTTATATTTTGATCTCCCGAGCATGGGTTGGGGTTTAAAAAATTGGAGAGTAAATTGAGTGGTTATTGTTAGAAATTGTTGGATAAGATGGAAAATTTGGATGGTTTGTAGAAAATATGGATGCCATAACATATATTTATTTTGAATTTTTTAGTGTCCCTGGCCACCATTTCAACTGAGAACGTCAATACATCCCTATGCGAATGATAACTTGTGACATCAATAGCCATTTTCCTTGATTGTGGATCAAGTTATAAACTAATAACTTGTGAAATCTGTAGAATTTTCTTTGATTTTGGATCAGGTTATAAAGTAGAATAAAGGATATGATAAAATTTGTACAAAAAACTCCTTGGGGTTGTCTCAAATTACTCTATTGTTAATCACATAGTGTCAATTTTGTAAAACTATAATCTAGAGTAAGGACTGAATGGGTTTTTTATTTTGTAAGTTTTGTTTGGAATTGAAAAATAAAAAAAATTATAAAAAATGTTAAACATGACGTAACAACATTTCTATCATACTTTGTTGGAGAGCATCGTGACACAAAAATGTAATATTTAAATACATAAATAGTTATTTTCCTTTTTAATAGTGTTTTTTATCCATTTAATTTAAATTAATTGGAGTTTAATTTTACGATATAAATTTTATTTAAATCTAAATTTTTTTTAATAACATCGTTTTAACTTAAAAGTCACCAAAACCTAAATATTTATCTTAATTTCCCCTTTAAATAAACTACATTCCACATTAATACCATGGGTCAATACCATGGGCTGTTTTTATAGTTTTTTATTATTTTATTTATTTATTTTTATTTTTTGTTGTATTTTGACCTAGTTAAAGTGTTCATTACATTATTTCATTCTTTTTATTTAACTTACTTTTATTTTTATTTTTGTGTAATTTGGCATAGTAAAAATGTTAAACATGACATAAAAACATTTCTATCATACTTTGTTGGAGAGCATCATGACACAAAAATGTAATATTTAAATACATAAATAGTTATTTTCCTTTTTAATAGTGTTTTTTACCAAAACCTAAGTACATATCTTAATTCCCCCCTTTAAATAAACTACATTCCACATAAATACCATGGGTCAATACGGTAAGCTATTTTTATAGTTTATTAATATTTTATTTTATTATTTTTATTTTAAATACCTATTTTCCTTTTTAATAGTGTTTTTTATCTAGTGGCCTAAAACGTTTCAATCCTCTAACATTTGATCCAATGGCTCAGACATGGACACATTGACAGCTAAAGGAGTTGTTTTCAAATAAGAATGCCTTAAGAAGTAATTATTTGTTATACTTTTTTTTTTACAATATCATTACCTTCCACATCTACTAATAAACAAGTAATTCTCTAAATTATTAACTTTCTTTTTCAATGTTATGATTATACTAAAATGTGAATTGCTAAAAATTGTGTTTTCTAATTCAAAACCTATACCATTTAAGTAAACTTATATAGATTATACATTAAATGTAAACTTTTATCCTTTTCCAATCCCCTCTACATTGCTATTCAACCATACTATTATACATTGTTACTCAATCATACTATTAAAAAGGTCCCAATTGTGTTATATCTTGTTCTTTCTGTATCATTCCTTTACCATTTAATTTATAATTATGGATAATTAAATTTAAATTTTAAAAATATTATTTAAAATAAACACTCACAATAAATAAATAAATTAATTAATTTCCACTTAAATAAATATATTGATTTCAACTCGTTTCAAATTAGGTGGTCAAACAAAAACTTCGGCAACACGGTTTTTTCCATGGTCTGACACCATTCATGCATTAAAAACGCCTCGCTGTTACAGAACATCTAGTACAGGATAAAACGGAGTTGTCTAACGATACTGATGGGATGGCTAAAATTTGTTGGAATTTGGGTAAAAAATATATAAGAAATTTTACAATAATAATATTGGAATTATGATTTTGATGATGGAAATAGATTTAGCATCTTTAAAAATTTCTACGTACCTAAAATATTAAAGTTTAATAGTTACAATGTGGATTCCAAATTTTCTTAAAATATTAAGAAAATTTCTATAATTTTCAAAACTAAAAAACAATCCAAAAACAATCTAGTTAGACTATGACTAATAAAACTGGTGGAAGTACAGCCAGTTAAGGTACATTGAAATCCATTAAGTTCCAATCATCAACCCAAAAAGAAATTCAATCAACCAAGTGTTTATATCCATAAACATAAGTAGATTCAATACTCGCACAATCAGTAAATTTAATATTCCAACGAATTAGAATAATTGAAACAAAATTTCATAGGCTTCACAATTTAAAATTGCAACCCTAACAAACTTGGGTTCCGGCAACTTACATCCTATCTTCCTCCAGACTTATCATCTCCCGCTCTCAGTATGGGCTTGGAACAGATAGGGCAATCGGAATGAGATAGAATCCAGGGGGCAATGCATTGTGCGTGAAAATAATGCGAGCAAGGCAACAGAAATGTAACCCGCTCCCCGTTTTCAAAATCCTCGAGACAGAAAATGCACCTCTTCGATTCTCCACAACTCTTGTACTCAATGTTTTTCTCCACCACCATAGCGATCCCTCTCCTGTAATTTTTCTGTTCAGCGGTCTCCACTATCCGCATCCGTGGCAGCAATATAACCGGTACAAGCATTGAAAAGAAAAAAGAAGCATGAAATGCGTAATCTTTAATATCCATATAATAGTAAACAGGGGGCAGGAAATGTAATATCCGTATAATAGTATACACTAATATTGGAATCACATACATGCCAATCAGAGCGAATAGCAGTTTCATCGCTGATGGGACTGGTTCACCGCGACCCTTTCCAATCTCCAATGTATATTAGTTGCTGGATCTTTATGTCAGTGATGTTTTCGCGGATTGGGTGTCTTCTTCATATTATATCCATCATGCATTCAATGTAATTTTTCATTATTGGAGTTGGCCAACGCCAATGTTAAATCTCACTAATTCAGTACTAAGACAAGACCTATGCTGAGAATGTGAATCTGGAGCTAACGCCCATTAAAAGAAAAGAGTTTCTCCTTTATATCTATCATCAATGCAAGGTAATTTTTCATCACTGACCCGCCCAATGCCAATCTCACTTTTCAGTGGATACTGTAGCGTTGTAGTTCTTGTTTCAAGATCGATTTCTCACTTTTATATATATATATATATATATATATATATATTTTTGTTAATACTAACTATAATAAAATATTTAAAAATAGATACTGTAGTTGTACTGCGGTTGTAGTTCTTGTTTCAAGATCGATCACTCACTTATATATTGTTAATGTTAATTATAATAAAATGTTTAAAAATTAATGAACTAGTTATTAGTAAAAATTAGTGTGTTAGTCTTTACTTTTCAAGTTATAAATTAATTATGTTGTAAAATTTGGATACAAAATTATAATTTATATATGTGTATATAGAAAGTTAAAAATAAAAATTATGTTAATGTTAACTATAATAAAATATTTCAATTTAAAAAAAAACATAAATTAAAAGTAAAAAATTCAAAAATTATTGTAGTTTTCCTCAATAATTCCTTCCGGAGTTACTTTGGACCGATTTGCAAGTTGCAGAATCATTGTAGTTTTCCTCAAAGTCCCTTGGAGGTTAGTTTAAGCATAGTTTCCTTGGTCATTACAATGATGGAAGCCCCGAGACTCAATCAGAGCATTTGGGACTATGACGTACATATACTACTAGACTACCAGCATCCAGGTACTTTAGGAATATCACCATTCCCAACATTAAGACATATAATTGTCCTACTACATTTATGGTGGGGGTGTCTTTCTTCTTTCTCTCAGGTTTCTTAAAGAAATTTTCTTTAATGAGCCTATTGTAAATAGGAACATCCTTAATGGCATGTAGAATGGGTATTTTCACACAAAAAATGTTCAGTTCTCCTAGAAGTTTTGTCTCCTCTCGGGTATGATGACTAGAGTGGATCAAGCAGTCAAGAAAAAGAGGTTGTTGGATCTGAGTGTTACTCTCTTCCTTTTCCTCCTCAACCTCTACAGCTGGAGATGGAGGATGGTTGTCCTAGATTACTCTTCCCAACCTGAGATTGATCTCATGTACCTCCACAACATATGCTAGATAAGATTTCTCTCCACTATAAACCTAATGTGCCTTCTTGTTGTTCAGGTTTAGATTCGGTTGTGTAGACATCTGAGGTAGCTTGGGTGGAGTAGAATGGGTGATTTTAGGTTTAGGTTGGGGTGAAGGTAGTAAAGTAGGTGGTTGATTATGTTGGGCCCTCCACCCTTGTGATGGGTTTCTCCACTGAGGTGGTTGAGGAACATATTGCTCGAATGGTTGGTTCACAAGCTGATGGTGATATGGAGGGTTGTAAGGCCAAGTAGGAGGTGCAGGTAATGATGGAAGAGTGGAAGTGTACCAAGATTGCGTAGGTGCATTCTGATTGGTATGATAGTAGGAGTAAGGTGCACATTGGATACCTTGTTGATATGACTGAGGCCCTTGAGGCCTTCTCTGATTTATGAAACAGATTTGCTCGGGTCCTACTTCCCCACCTTGATATATAAGTTTGAGCCTAGGTAAGGAGGAACATTTATCTATGGCATGATTCTCTTCACAAACTAAGAAAACCTCTATGACATTTAGTGTACATTCGTTCTAAGGGTGTTTTCTAGTACATCTAGGGAAAAATATAGCAAAGGCCCTTTATTCTTCCTCTTGCTTCCTCTTGATATGCATTGTTTCCATTTGCAAAGAAAATGTGTGCAACATATCACTTTTGAAGTCCTCTGACATATTTCCAATCTCATGCTTGATGTAGGTGGAAGAGGAATGGGTGTTGGTCATGCTTTGACTAGCTCTACCTTTCTTCCTAGCTTCCCTAGAGTGGTTTCTAAAGATAATTTTGATGTCCTCATAAGGCAGATGGTATATATCTCCTCTTGATACAATATTAAGGGTTTCTATCACCTCATGTATGATCCCTCGAAGAATTACCAGTTTAAGTGATCCGGGATCAAGGGTACAGTTGCCTCTTTTATAGTTTAGCTAGAATATTTCTTCATAATATTCTATGGATTCAACAGGTCCTAGAATCATCCTAAATATTTACTCTTTAGTTTCTTTGGATCTACAATATTCTTTATATTTTTTTATTAAAGGACTCTTGCATTTGTGCCCAAGTAGTGATGATGTTCCCAGGCAGACACATGAACCAGCGTAAAGCTGCATCCTTGAGGGTGGATGGGAACAGTTTTAAATTTTAATCATCTGAGGCATAGTCATAGGTCCTCCATACAACAAAAAATTCGAACATGAAGGTGTCAGGATACTCAGAGGTAAGTCCATGGAAATGTGGAAGTGCTAAGGGGCTAATGTTCTTCATCCTAGTTTCCCCATCTGTTTCTCTAATTGGAAACACTCCTTGGGTCCCAATCACAACCATGGCTTGAATTGGTGAAGCTGGCTCCTTAGGTGAAGCGAGTTATTCTTCTTCTCCAATAGGTTATTCAAAGTTTTCAAATGACTCACCTATGGAGTGTTCAACCTGACAATCACTGAAGAAGAGTGAAGGGTAACTATATGGGGATGTGGGGGTTTTTGGTAAAAAAATTCCTTGATTATCCCTACTCCTACGAGGCATGAAAATCAAGTTTTTTTTGTATTTTTCAATATTTTGGAACTGAATGTGAAATAAAAGTAGAAAATAATGCTAAAACAGAATCAAAGCATCTACTTAGACACCACCCCGACAACGGCGCCAAAAAATGGTGAGCCCTGGTATTGCACCAAGAGTGGTGCAACTCGCAGAGGCTACTCTACTTTACTTTATCAACCTGGGGTTCTTACAAACTTGGAGGTGACAATGCTATATACATAGGAGATGCATTCTACTCATGCCATCCTCTTCTTAGGCCTACGAAGGGGTTCTACTACTAGGGTTTCTTCTAGGGAATGAAGTCTGTCACACTTTTGAAGGAAACAAAAGACTACAAATAACTCAAGATCATTACTCTATCAGCAAGAAAGAAACTATTCTAAAGCATAAGGACACATCTATCTATTTGCAATAAAGGAAATCCACAATTAGGCTAATGCAACAAATAAAAGTAACATAAGTGACTTTCATAAAGTAAATTACTGACTTGAACTTGCAGTAAGGGAAACTAGTATAATTAAACTCTAACTACTTCATGCTTGACTACTATGCTTAAAAATGCATCTATGCATGAGATAACTATGATTGTAAATACTTTGTTTTACAACAAAACAAGGAGGCACTGAGGTGGATTAAGAAGGTCTTGGACTCATGGTTTCAGAGCTAAAGGTGTCTTGGAGGTTATGACAGGTCTAGGTGAGGTGACAGATGGTTTTTGGTCTGAAGAAGTGGTTTACTAGCGCTTGTACAAGATCTGCTACAAGATTTCCTGTATTGTTGCACGATGTCCTGAAACACTACAGGAAACAGGCTGAGGGTATTTTGAGGCCAAAAATAGTGAGGAAATAGGTAGGAAAGGCAGAATGAAGGTGGAATTAGTTGGATGGAAGTTAACCAACCCCTTGGCCAAGCCTAGAAGTTCTTTCAAAGCTTGTCATCCACCTCCAAGGTGGCTCTTAGACTTTAGTGTTGCGGTGAAGATCTCAAAAAAGAGGGTTGAAGGCGATTTTATTGAAAGTAGGTTGGTGAGGGGTGGAAACTGAAGCTAGGAATGTTGGCGGAGTCCTCCTCTAATTCTCTACTCAAACCTACAAGAAAACTACCTTTTCATTCAATTATCATTGACAAATCTATGATGAAAATGGTGGAAAAGATGAGTTAAATTTAAGAAAACCTACCTAAGCATTTAAAACAAAAACCTAACTCAACATTCACAACATGTTCATGATAAATAAAGAAACATATATATTCTTTCCAAGAAATCATAAACTAAAAGCAATTTAGGTCCTGTGGTGAAGATCTGCCCTCCTCAAGCTCTAATGAAGGAGGTGAGAGAAGAAGGCTTTGACACATAGCTTTGGAGTTTTATATGCTACTGTACCATGATCTATAAAAGCCTAACTACAACAACATGAAATGGAAGTAAACTAAACACAACAAGATGACATGGAAGCACACTAAATACCATACATGAAATTACCTAACTACAATGACATGGAAAGTAAACATAAATACACAATAGAGACTGCGGCCAATGGATTAGGCCCTAAATCAGTGAAGGAGAAACTAAATACTCATTTTATTGCATAAACAATCTCATTACTTAGCCATGAAAGTCACAAAAGTTTATTACAAGAGCTAAGAGTGCTCTAGCTTTCTCCAAAATTCGAATCCTAATGAGATCTTTCTCTACCCTATTTAACCTAAATAGTAGCTACCAACAACCCCCTAAAATGTAGGTGATTTGTCCCCTTGAACGGCAAGAGAAGTGGAGCTTTGGTTCACTTAATCTTCCACTTGCTTGGTTGCCTTTGATTTCGAGTTGTTGGAGGGAATCTTGAGGATCCTTTGGGTGCCTTTAGGAGTTAAGGAGGTGGTCAACCCCCCTATAATTACTCCTTTTCATCTAGTACAAGCTTTGATTGCACAATCTTCAACAAAAATGACATATCTTCATGATTATCCTACATTTAAACCATATTAGGCACTCTAAATATGACAACCCTTAATCACCATCTACACTAAACAACATATGACCATAATGTAATTAAATGTGAGAAAGAGAGACTAATAAGGATAAAAAGGTGACAATTAACCCCTCAAAAGATACCTAATGATGGTGCTCATCACGAACCACACTATCCGAAACCCAAGACACTCACTCCCTCGACTCCACCCAACATCACAAAAGCACATGAACGACTCGGGGAAGTCATTAATTACACTCCCAAACCAAAGGAGACATAAGACCACTCATTCCAAACTGAAACCATGCAGAATTACACTAAAACCTTAAAACACCACCTAGACCAGGTGACCATACCCAATCTCTCTAGAAAATGCATTGAGTCGAAGACCAATCTAGCAATTGATAATTATGCTCACCTGAAAGCAGGGGAGGGAATTCCAGTGCCGGGTCTGCCTCCGGTCTCGGACAATGAAACCTCTAAAACGATTACCTCTCCTCAAGTATCCCTCACCCCAAATTCCATAGCTCACATCGAGGAAGAATGACCAGCAACAACCTTCACCACCCTCGATAAAATTCACTCGATCGCCACCACCCTTGTAACCCAATGGAACATGAAGTCTCAGAAATCGGTAGTAACTGATGCATGTAGTCACTTGATGTAATGTAAGGGCGGGGAGGTCAGCCCCCCACCTGCGGCCATGTGCTTAACACATGCATCCACGTGTTCCCTTGGGAACGCCATCCTTGTGTTCCTCACCCCATCGAGGATCCTTTTTATAATTAATAATACTAATAATATTTTTAAATAAAATTATAATTTAGTTAATTCTTATGTCTTTTTTTTTTAGAAACTTACATATAGAATGATGTGAGAGTTTTGATGGTTATTATATATTCAAACATATAGACATTTACTAGCCATTTAATTTATATAACTGTGACATTTTTACTAACTCAAAAAAAAAATTATTTGTTATGATTTTTTTTGCAATGTCATTACCTTCCACATCTACTAATAAGCAGTAATTCTCCAAATTGTTAGCTTTCTTTTTCAATATTGTGATTATACTAAAATGCTAAAATTGTGCTTTCTAATTCAAAACCTATACAATTTAATTAAACTTATATAAATTATATATTCAATGTAGATTTTTACCTTTTTGCAATCCTCCTTTACATTGCTATTCAACCATACTATTATACATTGTTATTCAATCATACTATTAAAAAGGTCCCAATTGTGTTATATCTTGTTGTTTCTATATCATTCCTCTACCATTTAATTTATAATTATGGATAATTAAATTTAAATTTTAAAAATATTATTTAAAATACACTCACAATAAATAAATAAATAAATTAATTTCCATATTGATTTCAACTCGTTTCAAATTATGTGGTCAAGCAGAAACATCGACTAACACACGGTTTTTTCCATAGTCTGACACCATTCATGCATTAAAAACGCCGCTCTGTTACATAACATCTACTACAGAATAAAACTGGTCTAAATACAGCCAGTTAAGGTACATTGAAACCCATTAAGTTCCAATCATCAACCCAAAAAGAAATTCAATCAACCAAGTGTTTATATCCATAAAGATAAGTAGATTCAATACTCGCACAATCAGTAAATTTAAGATTCTAACGAATTAGAATAATTGAAACAAAATTTCATAGGCTTCACAATTTAAAATTGCAACCCTAACAAACTTGGGTTCCGGCAACTTACATCCTATCTTCCTCGAGACTTATCATCTCCCGCTCTCAGTATGGGCTTGGAACAGATAGGGCAATCGGAATGAGATAGAATCCAGGGGGCAATGCATTGTGCGTGAAAATAATGCAAGCAAGGCAACAGAAATGCAACCCGCTCCCTGTTTTCAAAATCATCGAGACAGAAAATGCACCTCTTCGATTCTCCAGAACTCTTGTACTCGATGTTTTTCTCCACCACCATAGCGATCCCTCTACTGTAATTTTTCTGTAGAGCGGTCTCCACTACCCGCATCCGTGGCAGCAATATAACCGGTACAAGCATTGAAAAGAAAAAATAAGCATGAAATGCGTAATCTTTAATATCCATATAATAGTAAACAGGGGGCAGGAATTGTAATATCCGTATAATAGTATACACTAATATTGGAATCAGAGCGAATAGCAGTTTCATCGCTGATGGGACTGGTTCACCGCGACCCTTTCCAATCTCCAATGTATATTAGTTACTGGATCTTTATGTCAGTGATGTTTTCGCGGATTGGGTGTCTTCTTCATATTATATCCATCATGCATTCAATGTAATTTTTCATTATTGGAGTTGACCAACGTTAACCACTTATTTCTCAGTAGTACAAAGAAAAGACCTCCACATAAATACTTTATAATGTGAATCTGAGCACTGCCCATTAAAAGAAAGAGTTTCCTCTTTATATCTATCATCAATGCAAGGTATTTTTTCATCACTCCACCCGCCCCCAACGTTAAATCTCACTTATTCAGTAGATACTGTAGTTGTACTGCGGTTGTAGTTCTTGTTTCAAGATCGATTTCTCACTTATATATATATATATATATATATATATATATATATATATATATATATATATTTTGTTAATACTAACCATAATAAAATGTTTAAAAATAGATACTGTAGTTGTACTGCGGTTGTAGTTCTTGTTTCAAGATCGATCACTCACTTATATATCGTTAATGTTAATTATAATAAAATGTTTAAAAATTAATGAACTAGTTATTATTAAAAATTAGTGTGTTAGTCTTTACTTTTCAAGTTATAAATTAATTATGTTGTAAAATTTGGATACAAAATTATAATTTATATATGTGTATATAGAAAGTTAAAAATAAAAATTATGTTAATGTTAACTATAATAAAATATTTCAATTTAAAAAAAAAAATGAATTAAAAGTAAAAAATCCAATTGGTTATTAATGTTGCATGGTAGTTTAGTTTCTACCACTGAAATTATAAATTAGGTTCAAATTGGATAAAAAATTATAACTTATATTGGTTAATACTAAAGTAATAATGGTCAATATAAGACAAATCTAATCATGCAGAACTAATAATTGATTAATTACTTTACACTTTTATTGTACATAAGTTTTAAAGAAAACATATATTTTCAAGAATTTTGTTTTGAAAGGGAAGAATAAAAAATTACTAGCCAAATATCTAAAATTATGTATGAATATTGCAACTGTTTTATAACATAAAAGATCAAAGATAAATATCCATATGCCATTATATTGTGCAAAAATTATGATTCAATCAAATGTTTGATTACAAGTTTTTTTAATAATATTGAAAAAACAATATTTATTTTTTCAAAATTAAATATTATAAGTTGCATTAATCAATATTAAATTAATAATAATAATAAAAAAATCAATTGTTAAAATCCTTCTTAAATAAATAAATAATTCATTAAATTCTTAAGATATAATTAGCATAGTTCATTTCAATTATCTATCTATATATATATGTAAATAACGTCCCTGCAAGGAAAATATGCCAACGTTATCTCACTTCTTTCTCTACTAAAACAAAACACTACATAAATAATTTATAATGTGAATGTGAAGTTAACGTGAAGTTAAAAAAGAGTTTCTCCTTTATACCTTGAATTTCCCCTTTATCCCTATCATACATTCAAGGTAATTTTTCATCACTCGAACTGCTTAACATTAAATCTAACTTCTGAGTTGGTATTGTAGTCGTACTCGAGTTTTAATTTTGTTCCAAGATGAGTTAGTTGTAATTGTATTGTAGTCATAGTTCTTGTTTCAAGCTCCATCACTTAGTTTATATATATATAAACTAAGTGATGGAGCTTGAAACAAGAACTATGACTACAATACAATTACAACTAACTCATCTTGGAACAAAATTAAAACTTGAGTTATAATAAAAAATTATTAAAGTTAATGTTATATTAAAATATTGCATGTAAATAAAATAAATTAATTAGTTAATAATAGTTTTATATATTTAAATTATAAATCATGTTATAATAAAATTGGATAAAAATTTATATAATATATAAATATATAAAAATAAAAAATAAAAAATATGTTAATGTTAATTATAATAAAATATTCCAATTTAAAAAAAAACATAAATGGAAAGTAAATAAATTTAATTAGTTATTTATAATAACAAGTGTTGTATGGTAGTTTAGTTTTTATCACTTAAGCTATATATTATGTTCAAATGGGATAAAAAAGTATAATCTACATTGTAACTCTCGTCAATCATGTAAAAGTCAAAGTAAAAGAATATATATGGATTAAAAACTTTATTTAATACCTTTTCATAAACTATAGAACATGGATAATTAATAAAATATTTCAATTCTAAAAAAAAAAAAATTGAAAGTAAATAAATTTAATTAGTTTTATAAAAAAAAGTGTTGTATGGTAACTTAGTCTTTATCACTTAAGCTATAAATTATGTTCAAATTGGATAAAAATGTATAACTTACATATGTAACCCTCATCAACCATGTAAAAGTAAAAGTAAAGAAAAGATATATGGATTAAAAACTTTATTTAATACCTTTCCATAGAAAATGGATGCAACCATTCCATCCTCTCATTATATTATAAAACCCTATGTTAATGAGCTTCTATTATCTCAGATACCTTTCTTAGGTTCTTACTATTGACATCGATTTATGTCAAGGTGCTACAAAATTTAGTGTTTTCTAATGTTTGAATATATATTGACATATGTTAACCAGCATACCCTAACCTTGATTCCATGACATTGATATACCTCATCTCTCGGTGTTAATGGACACCAGTTGTCCACATGGATATCCTGAGAGACAAGCTTCTTGGTGTTTTTTATTGTGCCATATGGTGAATGCATCGTTGTTGATCATAAAGGTACCAAATCTTACGGTCCTCTTTGCTTAAGTGGCGATAAGAAAAAATACTTGGTTTTCCTCCATCTGATGTGGCTCATTTGGCATGGAGGAGGGTTACAACACCGAGAGTGCCCTGGTAAGAGGGTTTTGTTCATTCTTTCTAAAAAATGAGTTGTTTCTGTCAGCTGGCCTAACTCCATATTCTGGTTGCGCAGTTGGTCAATGAAAATATGTTCAACATAGTTGTGGAGCAAGATTTAACGAGGAGTAGTGAGTAATTCACTGCCTCGGGTAGCTCATGTGCTCTTATCACATTTTTTGTGCACTTATTCGACTCTAGCTTAGAATTATTGTCTTATTTATTTTTCGTTTATATGTGATGCAAGTTTCCTGGAGAACTTCGCTTCCGACGACCTTCCAGAGGTAATAATTTGGTTTAATGGTTCTACTTTCCTTGTCTCCTTTCTAATATAGATGGGTTGCTAGTCATTTCTAACCCTTTATATTTTGGGGACCCACAAACATTCTCGCATGTATCATATGGCATTCCTCTGTCCCGATTTTATGGTGATTTGTTGTTGTGTATTCAACTGAGTACTCGACATTGTAACTACGACATTCTTGTTCTTATAGAGGTGCACATTGGGTTTCCTCTATTTTCTTAGGGTTTTCATTGTCTATTATTGTTTTAGACTTCTTTGTGAAACCCCTGTCTCGACAGGGAGGGGGGAATTGTTAATATTTGGAGATTATGCCATTGGCACTCATTTTCTGTCCATGAACATATAATTATGTTTAAGTTTCCATTCCTGGGTATAATGTTAATTACTCGTCTCTTTCCAGAATTGTAATATATGTATTTATTTTTGCAAAGACATAGATTAATTCCTCTTGTTATTGAGGAATGGAAAAGTTTTTTGTAAATTAATTTTAATCTTTTTTGTTGCACTCTTATTTTAATTTTGGACGCAGCTCTTGATTTTTTGGGTTTTCTGCTCTAGAAAAGGAATGAACAAATGGAAATTCATAATATTATATTCCATATAAATAATTTTCTTTGGATTATCTATTTTTTTTCCTAGTTATTTCTTGATAGTGCATTTCTTCGTCTATTTGAATCAATTCAGTAAAGATCAATAACATGCATTATCTTGGCTTGTGTACTTGCAAGTGCTTATGATTCTTGTTCTTGTCTGATTTAAAATTTGTTTTTTTGGGGTTTTAATGCACCACAGGGCTTGACCCTTCTCCTGAATGTGTTTGGTTGTGTTTCCCTTCATTGCCACAGGTTACTGGTTTGCAGAGGTTGAAACCCTACCTTCACACTAGTCTTCAACCATATCAAGTTTTGGTGTCTGCTAATTGGTTTAGTCAACTTGACTTGCATAACCTTAAGGGTTTTGGCCATCGAATGTTTATATACCTATATGATTCTCATTTTCATTGTGTTAAGTTGTTCCTACACTCTCCTTCCATTTATCAAGACAAAACATGAAGGAAAAAAAATTATCTCAACTACATAGTAATCATTCATATAAGTAATTCAGATAGTAAATTTCCTTCGTATGATAATTTTAAACAGTAAGCATCTCTTATAAAAGACTATAAATAAATAACTTCAGCATGTAGGTACAAAACTAAATGTACAAAGACTCATTATGATAGTTATCTTTAATAGTGATAACTTGGGAGATTTCAATGAGTAGCCAACCTCCCAACTTCGAGATAAGACAATCACGTCCTTTCTCTTTGACCTGCATCTTTTCACTAGAACATAATATTAATTCACACGTCACAAAGCCCCATGTTCTACCTGGAATAATGACTTGAGACTTCCAACATCTCACTATCCAACTCCGAAAGTCTCAGAAAAAAATTCTTCCTTTCTTCCACATTCTTGTGGCTCTCTCGATCTCCTACCCTTATCCTTCTCTCTCTAGGTTGCCCCCCCAGTTTTCCCTGAGATCATTTAACTCAGGGAGGATAAGTAACCAAAAAGAAATTTACTAGTGAAAGAAGTTAATTATTGTTACCTCTAGGGAATTTTCCAAGTTTTCAACCATAACTACTTAAATATTTTAACAAAATGTTTACAATGAATTTTAAATTATGTTAGTCTTATGCCCAACCTTTTCATACTTATGATAAAAACTAAATTAATTACAAAAATTACTAATGAACATGTAAGTATGATTAGGGGCTGTTACATATTTCCCCTATTGAGCACATCATCATCCCCAGTATTATCTTTATCTTCGAAAAAATCAAGATAAAATTCTTACATCAAGCGCTGCTCTTCCCAGCACTACAAGAAAAAAGGACATTGGTGAGGGGCAAAAAATGTCACCATAAGCTCATTGGTGAGAGTCAAAAGAGCCTTTGTCACCAAAAAATGAATGTCACCAAAGGTGGCATCACTAAAATTATAGGTGATGTGGTGACATTCAAGGTTCGTCACCAATAATTATTTATAATGACGAATAGTGTCCATCACCATTTCATATGAGCAATGGTGACAGACAATAGCCTTTGTCACCAAAAAAATGAACGTCACCAAAGGTGGCATCATTGAAAGTATGCGTTGTGGTGACATTTAAGGTCTGTCACGAATATTGATTATAATGACAGATAGTGACTGTCACCATTTCATATGAACAACAACGATTTTTTGTGATGGACCTTTCATGGCCGACACTATTAGTGCATATATATGGTGACGTTCGTTGATGGTCACCATTTCATATTTGGCGAGGGTTAAAAAATGTCATCATAATCTCATCGGTGACATCAAGGTCCATCACGAATAATGACTATAATGAAAAATAGTGACCCTCACCATTTCATATCAACAACAACGATTTATGCTGACAAAACTTTCATGGTCGTCACTATTGATGCGTATATATGGTCGTGTTCGTTGACCGTCACCATTTCATATTTTGGTGAGGGTCGAAAAATGTCACCATAAGCTCATTGGTGATGGTCAAAATATTCTCCATCACCAAAAACTTATTATTGCCATTCCATATGAATATCAGGGCACGATGGAATTGAACCACCAACCTCCTGCTTGTAAAGCAGGTGCTCTTCCATTGAGCTAGCACCCTTTATATATTTATACTTGAAACTTTATAGATTTTAAGTTCTACAACTTTTAATAAATTAAATTCTCGACAATATTTTACTAAACAAGAAAAACATCATCAAAGTTGTAGGTCCCTACCTAATGGTTATGGAAGTTATGAAAAGTGGGTGGAGGGAAAAATAGTTACGTATAAGAGAATCAATATGTTAAGTTGAATATTCAATTAGAATTGAAACTTTGAAGACATTTATAGCCTACAAATGACTTATAAATTGAAAATGCACTAAATATTGCAAAGGAAATGTCATAAGTGGATAGCATATGGAAGAAGAGAATTGATGAAGACAGATGCAATATATTACACGTTGAATGAAAGAAAAATCTCAATGTTTTTGTTGTTGGGTGACTTTTTATAATTGGGACCTTTGTCTTTCCTTTATCACGTAAATATTCAAATTAAAAATTAGAAATTTTATATGTCTGAATGATATATAAACTTTTGTGTAAATGTAACACAAATCTCTAGAGAACCACAGGGAGAAAAAAATAAAATAAAATAATATATATATATATATAGATATATATATATATATATATATATATATATATATATATATATATCCCCTTCCCATAAAGTGACATGCGATTTGGAATTTCACAATTATGCACTCAAAACATGACAACCAACAAATATAAAAAAAATTGAAACTTATCATAGTAAGAGTATCTCTTTTCAGTAGTGAACACCAAACAATAACACAGTTATTAGTTAACTTTAAGGCTGCAAAACATTGGAAAAAAAATAATGTGTTCAATTATTTTCCAATACAAAATGGACTTAATTCTAATGAAGAAAAAGAGTTGATACTAAATCACAAATAAAAATGACTAACAACAATGTAAATTTTTTTTTTTCAACAACACACTCCATCACCAACTTCAATCCAGACATCTATATTTTGCAGTACTTAACAACATCCTTTGAAGGAAAACCGAGTGAATAGACTTTATAATTTTGAACTAGAAAATACATAAAACTTGGAATTGATGAATTTTAAAGATGGAGCTGAAAAATAACCCTTGACTCATTTTGATCTCTGCATATTTGCATCCAGGGGATGGTGCCTTTCTCATTGTGATGGAGAAGAAAAAGATGACAAATATAATTTTTTATTTATTCTTGCTTCACTTGTATTCTCCAATATTTTGAGTTATTGGTATAGAATTCAACCAAATCCTTTGAGTATTTCTTCCTCCCCTATTGGATGCCTATTATATATATATACTGGGAGAGAGAGAGAGAGACACTTCATCTTGCTAAAGAAAACATGTAGCTCTTGAAAGCTCCAACAACATTGGAGTTGCAGGCTATCTTGAAGGCAAATTTACATGCCAAAAGTTGGCGTTTCTATAATTGTTGCATGCATCATTCATTATATATACTATATAGATCATAAAAATATATTTAGACAAGCTTCCTTTATTTATTTATTTTTGAGTGGTTCTAAACTCTTAATGACAATAAAAATAGCCAATAAGGGCATATCAGAGAATACATAATGAGTTTTTCCATATTACGTGGACCATCTTGTAAGAAGCTTCTAGAACATGTTCTGCAAGGCATGATTTTTTGAAAAAACAAAGTATGATAGCATCAAGCTCTGATTGTTTGCAAATAATTAGAAAATCACCCATAAAAATTTGAATGAGCGATTTGAAGGATAAAAAAATGAAAGGGGTTAACAATTTCTCTATTTTATTAAATCCAAAGGTTATTATATAACCTAACCAGTTTTGATCCATTTTGTGAGTAGCAAGGACATGCATACTTGCCCATCAGATATGCCAACAAGTCATAAGGATCCTAAATAAATTATGCCCAACTGATATGAAATAAGCGCTTGAATGAGCATTTTTAGGTCTAAAATAGGAAGACCTTGAAGGGCTTGAAGGACATTAATTGCTATTGTTGTGTGTGTTATCCAAATAAAGATACATATGTTCCAGGTCCCAATTCATTTTGGATTTGTTATTCCATGATTGAAAATGTATATGTAGCACATGGTAGACCATCAATATGTATTAACAATATCATCCCTAATCCATATCTGCATAATATCTCGACTGGGTCTATATTGTGATACCTAAAAACAAAACCCAACAATGTTTACTGCAGAAAAATCTTGAAGAATTTTTCAACAATGCCTCTCATTGATGAGACCATTGAGCCCAATGCCTTACACTGATCAATTTATTCATTGGAAAAATGGATCATGGATGAAAAATAGCACTGAAGATAATGGAACAAAGGACCATCATCTATTTCCCCAGAGGTTTTTTGAGAGCTGAGACACAATAACGCTTCAACTCTCTAACTGCATCAGACATCTTGAGAGAAACTATCAAAATCCTTCACTTCAATTCCTCAGCCTTATGGGTAATTATAGCACTACTCAGCTTCCATGTATCAACTATCCTTCTCTCCAATGCCTTTCAGATCAATTTGTGATTGAAAATTTGTCTTTTAGGTTTATATTAGTAGAAGAGACATCTAGGTTTCCTAAGAGAGATTTTACTAAACATGTCTGCAGGAAATTATCTAAAAGTTTTATTTCATTGAAATTATACTCTCCTTTCTTGATTACCCTTTAGCTATTTTCCAAAGTTGTAATAGTGCACTCTAAGGCTAGAACGTAGGCACGTAAGAAACTTACAATTGCAAATTTTGTCACCATGATTCAAAATATCTAGAAATGTATCATATTGATTTATAGTTGGATATGTCTTGCCATTATTAGATGCATTGATTTTTTTCTCTTGTTGATTTTAATTGTGGTGAATGTGTTAATCTCCATGGGGATTTGTTCAAACTGTGTTATCTATGATGTGCTTGGATTAGGAGTATTTTTCTCTGTTTTTTCTTAACTTAATATATGCTTGATCCACTTCAAAATATAGTTAGTAATTTTTTTTCTGGATTCCTTATTCAAAATTATTTCTAAATTTTCATGAATATACTGAGATCATTTTTCTTCTTGGCTGATCAGGTCCCCTGCAAAAGGCTCACAACGAGCACCTTGTTTCTCATATAATTGAACTAACACTTTACTGTTTGTTATGTATCATCAATTATAATTTGAGGGCTATGAGATATGCCAATAATATATCTTCAACACATGGCATCTGCACCATATCAAATGCAATCTTAGTGGAAGTAGTAGGACTAATCATTTTAGCACACGTCACCTGAACCTTTTAATAAATTTTGTCTCAAAAGTATATATGACGCGCTATTGATACCCTCTAAACTAACTTTCATTTTCAAAATAACCTACCATAGGATAGTATGCAAAATATTTGGGCACACAAGATAGGAAATTCAAAATGAGTTTTCAATATTTTCTTGAATTAAATCTAAACTTCCTTTTGTACTGACCTAAAATCGTAGGGCTGACCTAAAATTGTTAGCATAATGAGTAGGGACGGTCATTATCTTTTAGCTCTAGATCTAAGATGTCAAACCAAAGTTGAGTTATCCCTTTGCTTATAACCTATGTAATTGAAAATATATCTGAAACCTATCATTAATTTTATGTGTTGATGTTACAACTATGTGTTGGAAATGATCCTTCATATCTATTTTAGAGGGTTTCAAATCTGTCTATTATAGGAAATGCTATGAAAATTGCTTGTTTAATAGTGAAGAGATGTCGTAACATAATATGCTCTTGGACAAGTAATTTTTTCTACAAGTGTTTATATGTTGGAAGAAATAGGCCTACAATGTTGTAGTTTAAAATACCAATGGAAAATGTGCCTAGAAAAGCTATACTATACTTCAATCTATTTGGAGATCTATTTCATAATTTCCCAAAAATAATAAAAATGTTTGCAGAGTTTGGGTTATTGAAGTTATACAAACTGATTATTCACTCCCATTGGCTTTTTTAGATGGGGCATCAGCTGATTCAGGGAAAAATATTAGGGGTGGTTTCATTTTATATATTTATGATTCCCAATCCCATCATGTCTCCATGGGTATTGGGCTCGGCACAAAAATCAAGCTAAACTTCAAACTCGTAGAGATATTCTAATTTTTTCTATTGATCACGAGGCCTCTCAACTTTTTTTTTTATCATTCCATACTCGTGGTTAATTGGATGAATTGTATACAATCATGTTGCAATATAAATATTTCTCCCTTTTTGGAAGAAACACTTCAACTAAAGAAATCAATTATTTCTTTTTCGTGCCATCATCTTTAAAGTTTACAGGGAATGCAACCAGGATGTTGATCAACTCTCCAAAGAAGCACTTATTTCAATCATGGACTGTGGCAGATTAGAGAGGAATGCAAAGGTACTAGTCACACTTATTCTCAGTGGCCATTCTGGGATCCTCATGTTCAACTGACTGGGGGTACATTATAGGTAACACTTTATACAATTATTTTTATCTCTCGGACACTCTTTTTTATTTGTTCTTTAAAAATTGATATGGTACTCTACATATATATGTATTCAAACTCTTTGTAATATTCCCAAATTTTCACATGATATTTGGAATATTAGAGTTCTTAATAAACCTACTTAATTAAGTAAATAAAAGGGTGGAGGGACCCACAGTCCTCAAGATGAATAAATATCCACTTTTATTTGTGAATGTAGATTAATTAAGCCTAGATCTACATAAAGGAGGTAGTGGAGCAACTACTAATGTGAATGGATTGGAGATCATGTCTCATTAATGAGATAGATCATGGAGGTTGATACAGTCAACTAAGATCTTGGAAGGGATCAAACATAATATCATGGAGCATTCATGATGAGATAATGGAAGAAGTTGTGCAATTAATGCACACATGATGGAGAGGGTGTACATTGCACCTAGACATGATGGATGAATTGGAAAGATAGTGCAGTCAAACATGGAGGATCATGTCCACATGCACAACGCAGTTTAGATGAGGGCTAAGGCATGGGAAGGCTCATAAACTATATAAAGGAGATGAAAACAAAAATGAAGGCAGACTATTGATTATTGATTTTGAGGTCTGTTTGGATCTGGAATTGTCATGTGACATTCCATTGCTTTCTTGGGTTGTTTAGCAAATATTGCAAGTGTTGTTTAGCACAGGGTGTTCCTGGTTGGGAACCCCTACTCTTTCTTTGAGTAGCTCTGGAGAGAGTGTTGTATTTCATTCTACATTAGGCATTGGTGCCATATATCTTTTCCATCATCTGCAGAACATTTATATTCAGGAATTACGCAATTTCTAAAGATCAGTTTGGAAGGTGGAGGTTGTATTCATTAATTCAGTGGGAGAACTAGTGAAGGTTTATTCCTATCACTTGGGCTTGAAGATCAAAATCTCTAGAGCTTCATTTCATATTTGGAATCAGGCCAAAATTTATTGAAATCCTAGCAGTAGTAATTCCATCCATAATTACACTTTCCATTATTGCAGATCCAAAGGAGGAAGGAATTTTCTAGCATTTCATCTATTAATCTTGTGAGGGATCATCCCCTCACCTTTCCATCAGTATTTCCATCAACCTGGAGTTTATTATGACATATTTTAGTAGGCATAGATCCTCTCTCTCCCTTACAGCACATTTTTTATGGGCAGTTGTGTAGCAACAACTGGAATCATCATTGGAGGATTGAGAAGCTATATCTATAGCTTATAGCTTGTAGATCCGAAGAGGGATCAACCCTTCAAGCTTAGATCTGATCTAGTGACATATTTTAGCCATCTATTTGTCAGATCTAGCTTCAGATCTGTAATCCCAGTAGATAAAGGATCAAACCCTAAGAGGGTGATTTTCCAAATTTATAGATCTGAAAAATCCTTTCTGGGTTATCTTGGGTTTCCATCACATTGGCCAGATCTTGAATCTTGAATCTTGGCATCATCAGAGCTCATAAGCTCCATAGATTTGCATTTTATTTTTTAGTAGTTCATGCATATCAGCAGCAGAAGGGACAGTACAGTATTTCTTCCTGTAAGCTCACCAGTTACGCAGTGCTAGTTGCAACACCATTGTAGGGTGATTCTAGACCATCTCTTGGGCTAGATATACTCATTTTTTGTACATTATGTAACTAATTCATCTCCATATAATAAAATGGCTCAGCTTCTGTGTAAATTTTGATGTTGTCTTGAGATTTATTGTTTAATAAGTTGCAATTATTATATTGTCCTTAAGTATTACTGCATTCCCCCTTTTGGGATATTATAGTGGTATCGGAGCATGATCTTTGGCTCAGCTTGTGGACACTTCATCTTTTGCATCAAAAGAACAAGCAAATAGATGAGATATATCATGAAGGAGGATTATAATATTGCCACTCCTGTATTTAGATCCATGCAATATCTCTCCAAGGAGGTCAATCAAATGAAGAAGGAAAGGCAAAGAGAAGATCCAAGAAGAATATTTGATGAGGAAGGTCCAAGCCCTTCCGATCAGCAGAAAAGAAGACCAAAGAATCATAGATCTCCTCATAGATCTACTATGCCCACTTTCTTTGGAGAAGGTGAGAGGTATAGAAATGAAGAAATAAGAGAACCTAAGACTCATGAGACTCACACTTTGTATCTTGAATAGTACATTGAACAGTCTAGAGCATTCATAGAAAGTCTAACTCTCCAAGAATTCTTTGAACTCAAGGAAGAAAAATGATCCTATAGCAGAAATAGAAGGAAGAGGCACAATAGGTTCTATTTGCCTACAGTTGATGGATCTTCCTCAAGCACTGTTAAGGCTTGGAGGAAAGAGTTAGATAAATTTTTCATGCTACATCCTATGGCTGAAAAAGAGGTTGTCTAAGTTGCATCACTTCATCTTCTAGGTGAAGCCAATGATTGGTGGTTTAGTCACATGGAGCATGCAAAGGTGACTAAATATTCTAATTTATTTCACAAATTGAGGAAGAAGTTTGATATGAAGAAGACAAAGATATGTCACAAATAGACATTTTTTAAGGAAACAAAGGAGGATGTCAATATTGTCACTCTAGAAAAGAAGTCACTACAATCACCACTAGATGTAGAAGTAATTACATCTAGAGAAGAGACACTTACTACCTTGGAAGATAGTCTTGAGCTCTTGACATATAGAGTCCCATGAATGATTTAGGAGATGTATGAGGAAGAGGAGGAAGATTCCAGAGCTAGTACATTGATATAAGAGCAACCATCTCTCTTACCAACAGTTGGAGACACCATTGTCTCAGTTGGAGGAACTCTTGTGTTCTTTCAAGAGGTTCCCACACATTAGTTGATCCAAGGTATGCATACACATTCATCACCTATTTTTTTAGTAGATCTTATTGAAACTTATGGGGACATGCCATCGGGGCCAATACATAACCAAGGGTTAGAACAAAATGCTGATTTGATGCAGCAACATATCACAGCATAGAGGACCCTTGATTTGATCAAGGAGGAGATGAAAAGCTATCCCAGTTTGTCATGGATGGACTACATTCAACCCTTTTATTTGAAGTGTGGATTTTCAGAAAATTGGATGAGCATGATCCTATGTACAATGACTAGATATGAGATCAATATTGTACCTTTCTTTGAGACAACATATGTATTACCCTGCAGATCTACAACACTGTCACTTAGTAACAATGATAATGAAGGAGCCCCATTATTCTTGGAGCATTCTGAAAGTAGCTTCACTCATGAAGAAATGTAGGATAAGATGATGACTGGTAGACATTTTGAGATGAGAAATCTTTTCTCCTTTCTTGATGACACTTTCTCAATGAGCATCTCACAGCTCAAAGAGAGACTTCTACCTGTAGCAGATCCATAACCTCATTGGTTTTGGAAGGCCATGGATGAGAATAAGGTCTAATTAAGAGATCTCATTGGAGGTTCAATTCAAAATTTCATGGAGTGCAAGGTTCTTCATCAGTTTGAAGAGGTTAGTGTCCTACAATGGGAGGATACCAAGTATTTGCAGAATGAGATCCATCATCCCCATTGGGTTGAATGATTGATATTATGGAGCAAGGGGTTGCCAAACCACTTGTAGATCTATGATACAGGCCATCAAGAAGCATGGCTACGCTGGTTGCTCTTGGGGGAGCATGGCTACCATTCAGGGAGTCATATTTTGCTGATTCATGCCTTATACATCACTGGAAGAATGCATAAGAGGAAGGCATGGTTACTTTGGTTGTGGATGAGAGAGTTTGGACATTACATGATGTATATTATGTCCTTATGTTTTCTCTTGTTTGGTATATGTCTTATGTCTTTAAATGTATTTATTTTTGGGATGTATCTCATGTTAATGTATGTACTTGGGTTTGGGAGAAAGTATAACTCTCACGTGATGTGGCATAAAGGAGCTTGTTTGTATTATGTTGATGAGACATGTCACATGTCCATTGCTATATTTTTGATCCATGAATTGCATCATGATAATGCAAGGAGGCAACAAGAATCCTTATTTCTTTGGTTACTATTGGGAGAGTATGGGTTGATTTCTTCCCATACATTAAATGATATTGCTGGAGGATGGCAACAGGAGGCCTTATAGTGTTGGAGTTTTTTGGGTGATTATGGTCATTGTACATTTTATAATGATGATGTGATGGGGCAGAAAGATGCCTTATTTAGGTGGCTTCTCTTGAGAGAATATGGCCACTACATTTGGTACAATTTTTATGTGGTATGGCAATAAGAAGCATTGTCGGGGTGGCTTCTTTTGAGAGAGTATGTCTCTCTTACTTGTTTTCATGATGATCTAGTATGGCAGTAGAAGGCTTTGTTGCATTGGTTATTATTAGGAGAATATGCTTTGAAATTTGTAATGTTTTCCCATATGTCTCTACTTCTTGTCTTTCACTATGGTGATGTGATGTTTGATTTCTACATGGCCAACAGGGCTAATGATGTGAGCATTGATAAATGTAATCTACTCTATGTATCATGGGTTGGAGAGATAATTCATGAGTTGGGACTTTCCACTTTGGAAATGAACCACTTCATGTTATGTATCCCATGTATAGAGGAGAACTTTGGTCATCATATGGTTGCCACTTGGAGATTCATTGATGAGGAAGGGTATCTAAATTTTCAGTTGGAGGCCATTCTAGGCATTCTAGAGAGGCAGCTTTGGAGCTGGACATGCATGATACATTGTGACAGATGGGAAGACCATCCACATGAGGATTCCATTTGGAGGGAGGATGTTTGTTGTAGCATCCACTTGTTGCAGTTGCTTGAGGACAAGCAACATTTTTCCGGGGAGGACTGTAATATTCCAAAATTTTCACATGATATTTGGAATATTAGATTTCTTAATAAACCTACTTAATTAAGTAAATAAAAGGGTGGAGGGACCCACAATCCTCAATATGAATAACTATCCACTTTTTATGTGTGAATTTGGATTAACTAAGCCTAGATCTACATAAAGGAGGTAGTGGAGCAACTACTAATGTGAATGGATTGAAGATCATGTCTCATTAATGACATAAAACATGGAGGTTGATACAGTCAACTAAGATCTTGGAAGGGATCAAACAGAATATCATGGAGCATTCATGATGAGATGATGGAGGAAGTTGTGCAATTAATGCACACATGATGGAGAGGGTGTACATTGCACCTAGACATGATGGATGACTTGGAAAGACATCGCAGTCAAAAATGGAGGATCATGTCCACATGCATAGCGCAGTTTAGATGAGGGCCAAGTCATGGGAAGGCTCATAAACTATATAAAGGAGATGAAGAAAACAATGAAGGTAGGCTATTGATTATTGATTTTGAGGTTTGTTTAGATATGGAATTGTCATATGAAATTCCATTTCTTTCTTGGGTTGTTTAGAAAATATTGCTAGTGTTGTTTAGCACGGGGTGTTCCTGTTTGGGAATCCATCCTCTTTATTTGAGTAGCTTTGGAGAGAGGGTTTTACTTCATTCTACATCAGGCATTGGTGCCCTATATCTTTTCCATCATCTACAGAACATTCATATTCAGGAATTACACAATTTTTGAAGATCAGTTTGGAAGGTGGAGGTTGTCTTTAGTAATTCAGCTGGAGAACCGGTGAAGGTTTATTCCTATCACCTTGGGCTTGAAGATAATAATTCCTAGAGCTTCATTTAATATTTGGCATCATGTCAAAAGTTATTGACCTCCTAGCAGCATTAATTCCATCGAGAATTAAGGTATCCATTATTGCAGATCCAAAGGAGGAAGGAAGTTGCTAGCATTTTAGCTAGTAATCCTGTGAGGGATCGTCCCCTCACCTTGCCATCAATATTTCTATCAGACTAGATTTTATTGTAGCATATTTTAGTAGGCATAGAGCCTCTCTCTCCCTTACAATGCAGTTGTGTAGCAACAGCTGGAATCATCATTGGAGGATTGACAAGCTAGATCTAAAGCTTCTAGCTTGTAGATCTGAAGGAGGGATCAACCATTCAAGCTTAGATCTGAACCCGTGACATATTTCAGCCATCTATTTGTCAGATCTAGCTTTAGATCTGTAATCCCAGCAGATAAAAGATCAAACTCTAGGAGGGTGATTTTCCAAAGTTGTAGATCTGGAAAATCCTTTCTGGGTTATCTTGGGTTTCCATCACATTGGCCAGATCTTGAATCTTGGCATCATCAAAGCTCATAAGCTCCCTATATCTGCATTTCATTTTGTAGTAGTTCATGCATATCAGCAGCAGAAGGGACAATGCAATATTGCTTCTTGTAATCTCACCAGTTATGCAGTGCTAGTTGCATTACCATTGTAGGGTGATTCTAGACCATCTCTTAGGCTAGATCTACTCATTTTATGTACATTGTGTAACTGATTCATCTCCATATAATAAAATGGCTCAGCTTCTCTATAAATTCTGATGTTTTCTTGAGATTTATTGTTTACTTAGTTGCAGTTCTTATATTGTGTTTAAGTATTACTGCATTCTCCCTTTTGGGATATTACACTCTTTGTCCCTCATCAGGTTTTTTCTTATATGCATAATGGTTCTCTAACAATATAGGACCATAAAATTTCTTATTGTGCTCTAAATATAAGCTATTTTTTTGATGTTATATGCATACACACTCTGTTTCTACAAAATGTAATTTTTATCTTCTTAATAAAAATTACGATTTTTTTCTGCAACAAATTAAAAAAATTGTTTGCTGGGGTTAAGGAAATTTAATAATTCAATCATGCAACCAATATTCAATTTTAAGATTCTTTTCTAGACCTTGGCTACCAAGAATGGACTTCCCTAATCTAGGAATCCTCCCAAGATTACATAGAAAAGCCTTCTTAATACTTGGTACTCTTTGTTGGGCTGATGAGAAGGTACGTTTTACACCTAACTTTACCACAATTTGTCATTTACTTTTATATATTTTTCCTTCATCTTAGGAATAAGGTAAAGGAAAATAATGAAAAATTAAGGTAGAATTAATTATTGATAAAAGGTGTGTTTAATAGCAAAAAAAATGATTTGTTGTTGTCTTTATTGGTAGGGAAGCGAAACAACCAAACTGCTAACCAGGATGACCAAATGACAACATACAAGAACAAAAAACAGAATCGTATAGACTCATATGAATCAATGGAATATGTAGAGGCATGCATACTTTTGGAGTATTCGTTTGATAGCCACGAAGCGGCAGGATCTCTAGATGGGGAGGATGCATTACTATGTTTTATTTCGCCTTTAAGCTATAAAAGGATGGAGGTGAAAGAAATGAAAAATATAGTTCATGTATTATAATTTTCCTGTAATAAACGTATTGGGACAGAATCGTCAAGTTCATGCTAATGTATTGCTCTGTTGATTAATGAAGAAATTGGAATTTTCAGTATAAACAACTTTTGAGTATTCCTTAGCAGAAGGCTTCTAGAGCCTTCAGGCCCAACCCTAGGAGTTCTCCTACTATTCTGTGCTATACGTTTATTTACGGATCTTTCATTTTTATTTATCCTTTGCATTTCATAGCATTATCATTCAATTGGTTAATCGTAGGCATGATATGTTATAACTTCCTTTTCACTAGATTAGATTTATCATTCATGTTCTTTTATCACGAGTTCAAGATTTTACATTCGTTAGACTAGTTTCAGCGTGGTTGCTGTTCAATTCTGCATACATTTATTTCTTGAATATTTCCATCATAAATGTGAACGTTTGGTTTGATGTTTAATTCTGAATGATGCTATTAGTTGATTAATAGAGAATTCCATTACACAATCTAGAATAATTTATTGTTGTTCAATTCATTAGGATTGTTGTTCAATTCATTAAGGTAGTTGTTGAATTCATCAAAGCGTGTTGTTCAATTTCAATCTATTCTTTATTTCAGTCTTGAGTGGTTATTTCTGCATAAGCTTAGTACAGAATTTGCTCCTTTGATTGTTCTGAAGCATTTCAGAGTTCACTTTCAAGTTGGTTTGATTGAACTTCGAGAATTAGATAATATTTCTTACAACGATCTCAAGCAGTTAACCTCTGATGTCACTTGCATATATTTTTCTTACACCCTTGAAATAACAAGAATTTCCCTAGGTTGATTATTAATGTAAAGAATTAAGGTTACCCTTAAAACAATCACCTTTTTTACTCAACATTTTGGCAATGTTGCCGAGTAGAGTGTTTAAGAGTGATGTCTTTTATTTCTTTTTAATTTTGCTGTGAAATAACTTGGTATTGAAAACGAGAGGTAATACATGCGTACTAGCAAGAAAAAAACTTGTTTTCCAGCCCTCTTCTCAATAATTATGCAGAGGTTAATAGGATAGGTGTTTTTGTTTTTTTATGACTCAGAAGAAAAAGATTGAATTAGATCAAAAAACCCCACTTAAATCCACAAAACCCAAGGGATTGGTGGTCCTTGGTAGAACATCATATATAGACGAAATCATTAATAAGGCTGAATCCCAGGCATATGTAGGACCCAAAACCATTCCTGCACAAAGTCCTACTATAGTCCCTGAGGCTAAAACCTCACCATATGCAGCCCACGCCGAGTTTCACAGTGAAATAGAAGGGTCTGAACAAAGCCTTCAGAATATATAACACTTAAGTCCCAACCCTTAGAGAGAGGTAAATTCTTGAAATTTGCAGGAAGGAGAGGGAGAAACTTGCAGTGCAGTACAGGTAAAAACTCTAGAGCCTAGATCTCCTGAGATAGTAGTTGAGACAAGGACACCCAATATCCCATATCAAGGAAGTGATGTAAGGAATCCTCCAAATCCACTCCCTAATTCCACTCAAATTATCCTCCCAGATCAAGAAATCCCTAAATATTATTGGCACATCTTTGATCAGATGGTGCACAACCAAAACCAGAGACAGACATCAACATTGGAGTATCCCATTGTTGATCTAGTTGCAAATGCCCCTATGAAAGATATTCCATTACAAAACATCCACACCTTCCATGGGCTGACCTCGGAAGATCCGGATGCATTATTATTTGAATTTAATGTCTTATGTAGGGGATATGACTACACCACTGACCCTTATAAACTGAAACTATTTCCCTCTACTTTGAAGGGGACAACATTACGTTGGTTTATGGGGCTCAATGGAGGAACCATTAATAGTTGGGATCAAATGAAAAACTATTTTCTTAACAAATATCAAGACTACTTCCGAACTCGATATCTAAAAGACGAAATTTTGAATATGTCTACAAAAGACAATGAGACATTAGAAGAATACATTGAAATATTTCAATATAATTTGCAAATACGTCCATATACTACACTATCTAAAGATATTTTAAAAGCAACAATGATTAAAGGAATGAAAGAAGAGTGGGTCGAAACACTTAATGTATTGGGAAAAGGGGAAATCTATCAAGAATAATATGATGAAATTATTTCATTGTGCATTAGGTGCTCTCGAGGTAGTATGCGAAGTAGGCCAACCAGACGGGATTCAGTTATAAGGAATTATAAACAGCCATGTGGCAACGTGACCAGAGCAGAATTCGGTAATATTTTAGAATATTTTAAAACTGATATCTTAGGAACCCTCACAATGCAGCTAGATGTCCTACAAGAAAAAAAAATCAAGCTTTAGCAGAACAAAACTTGGCTATTTTTTTCCCACGATGTCAGAAGAAGCACGGCCAGCAGGAGTGTCCATTAGACATCGTTTAGACATATGCGATTTGTACCAAGGACCATGCCACTGACCATTTCCCTTCACTCCCAGGGTTAAAAGAGGTTTTTAAAGAGGAAGAAGAAGAAACAGAACCAATGTATCTAATGAATCAACTTTGGTAGAGGCAAGCATGACTAGGTATGCCACAAGACCCATCTCAATTCTTTTCTACTCCATAATTTAATCAACAAAACCCTGGAACAACATGGTAGGTCCAATCCCCTTTTTTTTTCTAGCCATTCGAATCATTTTCCATGCCTCCTTGGCCAACACAATCCCCTCAAGGTAATAGTTGGTCAAGTTTTCCTTTTTCTCACCCTTACTAGCAAAAAAATCCATATAAGTCCTAGTGGCCTGCCTCCACTTCACAGAATACAAATTGGTCTCAAAATTGGCAACAACTCCTCGAAATGACCAATTTACCTATGGGAAGAGGGGATAAGAATCAACACACATTACTAGCTCCATACCCAGTCCAACACAATCCTCAGCCTATTATGCATCCTCAACTGCCAGCTCAACCCAATCCTAATCCCAATAACAGATCGTTTCAACTAATCTAGATTGTTGAGAACCTAAACCCCGAAACTGAACAGAAGTAATGCAATGAACTTAGGCTGAGATCAAGATGTGCTATTTCACATGAAGAAGATACTGCCCTGCCACAACTTGAGTTTGAAATTCCAACAGTACCTAAACAATCAATTGTGATAGAAACAGAGATAGAGCAAGGGAGGGACATAGTTGACCAAAAAGACCCTGAAAACCTTATTATTTCATCTCCTTCATTCCCTGAGAGATTAACACTGCCTAAACCAATAGTCTCTTTAGATTTTGATCTCCTAGGGGAATTAAAAAATATTTTCATTAAAATTCCTCTCCTACAAGCTATACAAGACATTCCTATCTATGCCAAAAAAATTAAAGAACTGTTAAAAACAAAACAGGTGAGGAAAGCAAATACTGTACCAGCTATTCATGTAGTGGGAGCACTGTCAGACTTACACTTGGGTAAAAGAACACTAATAAAATACAATGATCTAGGAAACCCCATAGTTAGAGTACAGATCTCTGCCCAATCCTTTTCAAACACATTAGTTGATTTGGGGGTGTCCATTAACATCTTAATTACAAAAACCTGCGAGAAGTTAGGTATAACAGCCTTGGAACCCAAATATACCTTGTTGGAACTTGCTGACATATTTGTTATCAAACCAGAAGGTATGTTATAGGACATCCTGGTTTCTATGGACTCATGGGAGTACCCGGCAGAATTTTTAGTTATTAACCCAAAAAGTAGGTTAGATGGACATCCCCTGATATTGGGACGACCTTGGTTAGCGAAGGTCGATGCTTACATAGGCTGTCGAACAGGCAACATTACCATTGCTAGAGGAGATGCCATAAATAATATTTCCATATAACCCCCTACCAAACCAAGTCTTCCTATTGTAAATACTCACAAATAGCCACATACATACTGGGAATAAAAAATTTGTTCACCACTGACAATAGTTGAAGCACTTGAATTCAAAGATCAAACTAAAGACGATCTAATCAATAACTTCATGAACCAACCATCTACTTCAAAAAAATTAAAGTGCCAAATGTTAAAAGTATTTCTTGATAACAAAGCACTGGAGGACCCCTTAGCAGACATTGATGACTATCACATACCCACGAATGTTGTTCGCAATAGCATGCCAATTGAAATTGAGCTAGGAAAAGTTTTAAATATCAACGATAGTCTGGATAGCAACCAGTAGCAAAAGCTCGTTAAAATTTTACAAAAATATAAAGGAGCCTTTGCTTGGGACTACCCATACATGAAGGGTATAGATCCTTAACTATGCACACATCACATTTATATTGAAAAGGATGCTCAGCCTATTCGGTAGCCTCAAAGGAGGTTAAACCCACATCTAAAAGACATTGTAAAAGATTAATTACAAAATTTGCTAGATGTAAAATTCATTTATCCTATTTCAGACATCAAATGGGTCTCTCCTCTAGTAGTCATTCCTAAAAAGAATGGTAAGTGGTGAATCTGTGTGGATTATAGAGAAATGAATAAAGAAACAGAGAAAGACCTCTTCCGCCTCCCTTTTATTGACCAGGTCCTTGATACATTGGCAGGAAAGTGATTCTTCTCTTTTCTTGATGGTTTCGGTGGTTACAATCAAATCTAGATAGCCCCAGAAGACCAAGATAGAACGACCTTTACCTGACCCTGGGGTACATTCGCTTATAGGGTATTTTTGTTTGGACTATGAAATGCCCCAAAAACATTTCAAAGGGCCATACTCAACATTTTTTTTTATTTTATAAATGAAGGGCTCAAGGTTTACATGGATGAATTTAATCCATATGGAGATGAATTTGATCAAGCACTACAAACACTAAAAAAAGAATTGGAACGATGTATTGCTACCAGATTGTGTTTCAACAACAAAAATTGTCACATGATGATGACCGAAGGAGTGATCCTAGGACACTACATATCTGCAGCTGGAATATAGGTAGATCCGGCAAAGGTAGAGGAAATTCTTTTATTAGCCACACCTTGTACTCAGAAATAGGTAGTTTCCTTGGATATGCAGGGTACTACCGTAGGCTTATAAATATTTTTTTCACAAATTGCTGCACCCTTGTATGCATTAACTGGAAATGTTTAATTCCATTGGTCTGACAAATGTGACACTGCTTTTTTAGATTTGAAGAAACTGGTCTCGAATGCACCAGTCTTATGTGACCCCAATTGGGAACTTCCTTTTCACATTTCCTCAAATGCATCCGATATAGCGGTAAGGGAAGTTCTCGGTCAAGAAGAGGACAAGAAGCCCTACATTATTTACTATATCAGAAATAATCTCACTCCTACCGAATTAAACTATACAGTGACCGAAAAGGAGTTCTTAGTTGTCATTTATGCTATTAGTAAATTTAGACACTATATAACTGGCTATCAAGTACTCCTATATACCGATCACTTTGCCATTAGATATTTAGTTAATAAACCTATTATGAATGGAAGAGTCACTCGTTGGTTTTTGCTTTTACAGGAGTTTGATATAACTATCAAGGATCATCCAGGAAAGGAGAACGTAGTTGCAGATTTCCTGTCTAGAGTTCCAAAGTCAAATGACCCACTAGAGGTGGATGATCAATTCCCTGATGAGAATTTGTTCGATGTAGCAGTAAAAATGCCATGGTACGCAGATGTAGCGAATTATCTGGTAGTAGGAAAGCTGCCAAGACATTTGACAACATAGGAACGGAAGCTGATTGTCCAGCACAGTGCTAGATTCTCCTAGATCGGTGGATATATTTTCCATATAGGAGCTAATATGCATATACGCAGATGCATCCAAGAAGACGAGATTTATGAGATCTTAAGGGTCTGTCATGATGAACCATATGGCGGCCATTTTTCATATCATAAGATAGGGCACAAAGTATTAAAAATGGGCTAGTATTGGCCTACAATTTTTAAATATGCTAAGAAATATGTCGAAGCCTACGATAATTGCCAAAGAATGGGCCGCCCTAGCCAATCTGATGAAATTCCATTGCATCCACATTTGGTAGTAGAATCTTTCGAATGATGGGCATTGGACATTTTTGGGCCATTCAACCTGCCATCGAATCAGAAGACCTATATACTAGTTTCCACATATTATGTTGCAAAGGGTAGAAATAGTGGCTTTGTCGAGAGCTAGAGAAGAATTTATGATCAATTTATTTTTGAGCTATTTGTGTGGTATGGCTTACCTAGGGAAGTGATAACTGATGGAGGGGCACAGTTTGTGGGAAATAAAATTACGACCACTCTAAAGAACCACCATGTCACCCATAGAGTCACCTCTCCCTACCAACTACAGGTGAACGAGCAGGTCGAAAGCACCAATAAATTCCTTGAGGAAATTCTCACTAAAATAGTCTTAACACATTATCGATATTGGGCTACTAGACTGCCAGAGACCTTGTGGGCTTATCTCACAATGTGGCGAAACACCACTGGATATTCTCCGTACCATATGGTATTTGGAAGGGAAACAATTTTTCCTATTGAATTTGAAATAAAGACTCTGAGAACAACCTAGGAATTGGGGCCAGATTTGATGGAGGCCCAAGTTAGAAGACTCCAACAAATAAATGAATTGGATGAAGCATGACTACTTTCTCTACAACACATTGAAATTATTCAACAACAATGAGCTAAGTGGCATGAAAACCTCATAAAAAAGAAGACATTCCAGAAAGAAGATTGGGCACTCCTGTACGACTCCAGATTTCAAGTATTCTCGGGTAAGTTACAAACAAGGTGGCTCGGGCCATACAAAATTCAAGAAGTGCACAACAACACTACCATTACCTTAACCACCATAGATGGATCTGGCTCTACCTTTTGAGTTAATGGACACCAGGTGCACCTTTATCATAAACCACTTACGAAAGGTTCTTTTTGCCATCAGGTGCTTCACGACCCCACCATCCAAATTTTAATTGCAGGGGATGATGGCCCGATAGCTTTAAGTTCATAAAAAAAATTTATTTACTCTTGTAAATATTGTATATATGTTTCCTGCAATTTATAGTTCTCATTGTTGTACATAAGAATTCCATATTTTTTATTATTATTATTATTTTGATGCTCAAAACTAAATTCTTTTTCTCTTTTTTTATTTATTTTGTGTGTTTTGTTGTTTAATCCATTGAACAGTTAATGTTCAATCGAATTGAACAGCTTCCATTCAATTCAAATGAACGTCTGTGTTTTTTTTAGTGTGCTTATTTTTGTTGTTCAAACCATTGAACATTTGTTGTTCAATCGAATTGGACAATTGCCGTTCAATTCAAATGAATGACTATTTTTTAATTGTGTGATTGTACTTTTGCAGTTCAATCCATTTAATAGTTGATGTTCAATCGAATTGAACAACTGTTGTTCAATCAAAGTGAACAATTGTCATTCAATTCGAATGAATGACTGTGTTTTTTTTAGTGTGATTATTTCTGTTGTTCAAACCATTGAACAGTTGTTATTCAATCGAATTGAACAGTTGCTATTCAATTCAAATGAATGGCTGTGTTTTTTGTTGCGTGATTTTACTTTCCTTGTTCAAAACCATTGAACAGTTGTTGTTCAATTGAATTGAATAGCTACCGTGCAATCCAATTGAACGACTGATTTCTTTTCTAGCATGTTTTTTTCCTTTTCTTTCTCTTTTTTTTCATTTAAAATAGAATTTTTTTGTCTTTTGATGATTTCTTTTCGAATATCCACTCTTCCTTTACACATCCTCACCATAAAAGCCATTTTAAGGAAAGGAATTGACACTCGAAGAGGAGAAAAGCAGTGATATTACTAATATTATGATCTTTTGAAATTTTGAAGGAAATCTCTACTTCAGAAGCTGACATGGTTTATCTGTATAATGAATGGTTAGATATCTCTTGTTCATACATATTATTACACAATTAATTTCCATAGTCTTATGTTGGTATATATTTTTACACTCTCAAGTGGTAATTCTCTTTGGCATGAGGATATAGGAATACGAGTATTAATTTAGTTGTAATTATTTTTACTCTTACACCATCCCTAACTCTTAAGGGGTTATTGAGCCTCCCTCCATTTATAATAAAAAAAGAAAATATTATGTCGATGTGAAATTTTTTTAAGAGAGAATAGGGGGTCTCATCACGAGCCAACCTACCATAATCATAAGGGTTTAACAAGCGAAATTCCCACAATGGCTAACACACGAGGGTAGTGACCTTCTCAACAGATAAAATTGCTTGAAGGATAAGAGGTATCATCACGAGCCGACCTGATTACTCTGTAAAAATCCCTGTGAATGGAACCATGACTATCTAGCCACCACACCAACATAGTGGTCTCTCCATAAAACAAGACAAAAGTCTACTTTTAAAGAAAATATTATGTCTATGTGAAAAATTTTAAGAAGAAAGAATAGGGTGTCTCATCATGAGCCAACCTACCATGATCATGAGGGTTTTACAAGTGACATTCCCACAATGTACAACACACCATGGTAGTGACCTTCTCGAAGGACAGGAAGTCTCATCACGAGCCGGCCTAATCACTCTATTAAAATCCCCGTGAATGTCACTTTGACTATCTAGCCACCACACCAGCATAGTGGTCTCTCCATAAAACAAGAAAAATGTCTACTTTTAAATGGAGGATTTTGGCTCATTTCCAAGTTAAAATAACAACCCTATCGAGGATATGGAAGCCTACTAGCAGCAGTGGCTCTACTTGTGGCATCGAAGTATCTTTTCTAACAATAGCCAATTATTTTTATATGCCCTATTCCCTATTGATCCATTCCTAAAAATAAATGCACTTCTTGAATAAGTGTTATCACCACCTACCTCATAATTAACTATGAGTGAATTATCTTTTCATGCTGAATTAAGGGATGACATCATCAATCATAATCTGTCACCTATCATGGTTCCGTCATACTATGTCGTCAAAATAGGACATATTTTTCATAATAATTGCTACTCCGCTTTTCTCCCCTTCTTTGGTCATTTCCACTTGATGTACATCTGTGATGATTACCAACTTCTGACCTTTCCTTCATGTGCATTCATGATTGTTACCACCTTTCCTATTTTCTTGAGCTTTAAGGCCGTGGATTCCCTTCTCTCATTGGAGGGGGTACAGATACTCATAATGAATAAGCATGTGAATTAACCATGCGACTCCCTTCAGATATGCTGATTGGATGAAAGAATCACTAGATTTACGTCATGAAGTCACATTTTTAGTAATATATTTTATAAAATCCGCATGCAGTGTTTATGTTGTTTTAACTAATAGATCTGAACGAAACACATGCAAAAGGGTGAAGAAACCAGTTATAAAAACACAACAGCCATGGGTGGAAATTTTCTCCCCAACGAACCTACAATTTTTCAAGCCTCAGAATCATCTCACATTGTTCTCCAACAATATGGTTGGATTCCATATTACACAAACTACAAGGGTTTAACACAGAGACAATAGTTGAATTCTTGCAAAACTCGCGAGAAGGGCATACCATAGTCAAAGGAAGGATCATACCAGTCTCCAAAGAAATCATCACTGAGGTCTTCGAACTTCCAATAGAAGGAGAAATATGGACTGATAAACATGTCCTTTTACAAGAAGCAATTTCAATGTACCAGGACCAAGGTGAGCCACAGGAAGGAAAAGGGAAAGGTATTAATCCTCCATCTTTGCAGCAACCTTGGCAAGAATTGGCAATCTTCATTCAAATATATATCACATGCGACAGATGCTAGGATGTGGTAAAGTCCCGTCAACTTAAAATATTAGTTGTTCTCAAGCGAACAATTTCAGTTAACTTGTCCTTTTTCCTAAATTTTGTATTGAATGATACTATTGTTTGGATTAGAAGAGCTAAAAACCCTCAAGCAGTTGTCAGTTACCATGGCTTGATTAAATTGATTATCATTCATGAGTTAAACAAACATTAGATAACATGTTACAGCTTTGTTAATCCTACCCTACTTGCCCCTGAAGAAAACCCTGACAGAGCAGAAATTGAACTCCCTATAATAGCCATACCCAGGAGAGCAAGAGGGAAGAGAACCCATGTTTTGACTGCAAAACCAGGAAATTGGAGACGGTTTGAAAGGTTACAACTATGGAAAAACACCTCTATATTTCTAGATGAGGCGGGACCATCCCATACACCACCTTTGAGCCCTAAAAATATGTCTTTACAAGACCATAAGGAAGAAATGGCTCAATTACTAGAGCAAATGAGAACATATTGCGAAATGGGGAACCCATTTGAGCAATCCAAGGAAAAGAGGGACCATTTGAACCAATCTGCCATTACTAGCAGCTCTGGCCATACTGAAATCCTACCTCCCCATGATGAATTGCAAGATTTGAGGGTTTTATCCCCCTCTTATAATGAATGTGTGAGTAGGGAAGACCAGATAGAGAGAATATCTGAGTTTGGAAACCAGTCAGGGGATACTATTCTACTAGAACAGGACATAAGTATTGAGACAATTCCCCTGATGCCTGAAGAAAATATTATTCTACCCAGTCAGAACATCAATGCTGAAAGAACCTCTTGGATGCATGAAGAAAACATCATTTCTGATAACCTTAGAACTGGCACAGGTCTACAATACCTTAGATGGGCTAAGGCCTACAATACCTTTCAAAAGAGAGAACATGGCTTAGATCTATGGGTCAGAGGGGAACCTACCAAATCCATATAATTGTTTACTCAACATAAGAAGTTTATGCAACAGAAAGGAGTGATAGCCAAATTGGGACCTATTCACAAGGATATTGTGCAAAATGGGTGGGCATACTTCCAGTATATTCATGAAGAAGCATTATTAACAGCCAGACAGAGATGGAAAGCCTCTACAAATAATGTTAAGGACAGAGAACCATTTTCGAATAGGAACTTTAAAGTTGTTACTTCCCATTTTATTATGTACAACAGCCTAATTTTGAACATGGGTCCTACATGGATAGGGTGCAGATACAGATGCCCCATCATATGGTACCCTCTTGAAGACTATCATCATGATTATGAGTTACCAGAGGGGCACACAAACTCAACATTTGCAAAGATAAAACAGAAACATGGTTTTAGACTTTACAAGGAATAAGTATATCCTTCATATTCTCTAACCCAACTACACCTCAACCATCTTTTTTCACGAGGACCTGCAAAAAGGTAAGAAGGGGAGTATGTTGGGCTGAGGAGAAGGTACATTTTACCCCTTTCTTTACCATTATTTGTCATTTACTTTTATATATTTTTCCTTTGTCTTAGCAGTAAAGTAAGGGATTAAAATAATGAAAAATTAAGGTAGAATGATTTATTGATAAAAGGTGTGTTTAATAGCATAAAAACTGATTCGTTGCTGTCTTTATTGATAGGGAAGCAAAAAAGCCAAACTATTGACCAGGATGACAAAATTACAGTAGACAAGAACAACAAATGGTATCGTATCGGCTCCTATGAATCAACAGAAGATGTAGAGGTGCACCTACTCTCAGAGTATTGAGTTGATAGCCACGAAGCTGCAGGATCTCCAGATGGGGAGGACCCATTACTCTGTTTTATTTCACCTTTAAGATATGAAAGGTTGGAGGTCAAAGAAACGAAAAAGACATTTCATGTATTATAATTTTCTTATAATAAATGTATTCGGATAGAATCATCAAGTTCTTTCTAATGTATTGCTCTGTTGATTAATGAAGAAATTGGCGTTTTCAGTATAAACAAATTCTGAGTATTCCTTAGCAGAAGGCTTCTAGAGGCTTCAGGACCAGCCCTGGGAGTTCTCCTGTTATTCTATGCTATACATTTATTTATGAATATTGCATTTTTAATTATCCTTTGCATTTCATAGCATTATCATTCAATTGGTTAATCATAGGTGTGATATGTTATAACTTCCTTTTCACTAGATTAGATTGATCATTCATGTTATTTTATCAGGAGTTGACACTTTTACATTCGTTAGACTAGTTTTAGCACGTTTTTTGTTCAATTCCGCATACAGTTATTTCTTGAATCTTTCCATCATAAATGTGAACGTATGGTTTGATGTATAATTCTAAATGATGCTAGTAGTTGATTAATAGAGAATTCCATTGCAAAATCTAGAATAATTGATTGTTGTTCAATTCATTAAGGTACTTGTTCAATTCATCAAAGCATGTTGTTTAATTGCAATCTATTCTTTATTTCAGTCTTGAGTGGTTATTTCTGCATAAGCTTAGAACAAAATTTTCTCCTTTGATTGGTATGAAGCATTTCATATTTCATTTTCAAGTTGGTTTGATTGAACTTAGAGAATTACATAATATTTCTTACAATGATCTCAAGTAGTTAACCTCTTATGGTACTTGCATATATTTTTCTTACACTCTTGAAATAAAAAGTCTTGCCTTGGGTTGCCAAATTAATGTAAAGCTTTAAGATTACCCTTAAAACATTCACTTTTTTGACTCAACACTCTCAAGACAACATTATCAAACCATGCATCAACCCTTCACAACGATTTATTACATGGTTAAGGAGTCACCTTCTCTTATGTACATTATATCTAAGGCTTCTACATCCACATGCCTTGAGGCTTGACATCCTATCTAATCACCCTAGGTTTTTTTTTTAACTTGTCCTCTTTTTCTATAGTTGATAGAGTAACACTACAAGCTATGTTTTCCCTCACACTATGTATTTACCATTTAAAATTTATCTATTTTTGAGTCCCATTGACCTATCTGTTGTGGTCATTCATTAGAAACTAATAAATTTATCTTATCTCATATCATCAGGTATCCCTAGAAAAATATTGTGTTATTGTGTGTGACTAGTTCTTTATCTTTGTTTCTATTCCTCTGTAGATTTAGTAGAGAAATTATGTGTCTTAGTGAATAGAATTTTTATCATATTGTTCATCATTATAGTTGCATAATTTTCAAGGAAATTATACATAGTGTTGCTCAATTGCATTAACTATTGGAATTTTATGAAATCAAAACAAGTGTTAGAATGGGATGTACGCCAATTGTTTGAAATTATGCCTAGACTAAAATAACAAAATTTCAGCAACCATACAGTACAATGCAGTTGGACTATTTTCTATTGGTTTTCGTTCCATTGTACACGTAAGATCCCATAGAGGAAGGATTTGATTATATATTTAGATGAATAGATAACTTTCAATTGAGGATGTGTCTTTGTATTTGCTTAGTTATGATGTAACTTCTCTACAATAATAGACCTATATTTTTTTATTCCCTTAAAAAAAATTTCTCCACTTTCATGACTCTGTCCCTATATCTCTTGATGTATGTTTTGTTTATTTATAATTACATAGTAAATAACAAATCCCTGGTATAGGGCTATCAACCCGTATAATGAATATTGATTATGGGGATGTCACCACTTGTGACAAATCCTTGTCACAAGATTTTAAGCCCCCCATAATAGGAAAATCCCTCTTACAAGGCAACATCAAAACTCATAAAATTGATCCAATGTTGAGTACAACCCAATGTTACACAGTGAAATGCTCACCAAGGTTTGGGGCATGATCCCCACGCTTCCATGATAATGAAACTTCAAGTGAAAATTTTGCAGTGTCTCCAAAATAGTGAAATGTGATGCAAAAAAAATTACTTTTAATGAGGGACATTTCAAATATGTAATTTGGGTATCCAAGGTTATGGAGATGAAAATCCATGAGGCTAACCTATGTTTCCTTCCATTATCAAACTTTTTATTATCAAATACAATTAGATGTATATTTATTTTTACATATCATTTAATCATCCAAAATTTTGGGGGTTGTCTCCACATGGTTTTTCACTAATAAATTCTAGAAACTTGGAGAAACACAAGTAACACCTCAGCTAAATTATTAAAATAAATTAAGGTGGTTCAAATTTTGGAATCAAGTTGGAAATATTTTATACAACGTAAGGTTTTCAACATCATAATATTCTACGTTTGATGTTATGTCTTGTTGATTTCAATTTTTCGAAGTCTTTTATAAGTAGCAGATCACCCTCCAAATACCATTTCGCCCAATTTTCCAAAATAGCATCCCAACACCCACAAACACAAATATTTTCTATTTTTATTTAAAATGATCAATATGAATTAATTAAATTGTATCCTGAAAATTTTCATTCAAGCATTTTAAAAATTAGTTGCAACAGAAAATATGGAAAGAACTAAAGAAGTGACAGAACATTGTGAATAGTTATGGAATTCAAACGACAAAATTAATATAGATAAAGAATTATTATATTTCACCAGTGATATACCTTTGTCAAAAAAATTCGAGTAGAGAAAACATAACAATATTATGAAACAATTTTTGATCAAATATTACACAAAAGCAAATGTAGACAAAGAAAACAGAAAACAAATGAAAAACGCCATCTTGTGAAAGGATATGGATGAAAACTTGTACTCAAACAATAGTATAAATGGGAATTTGAAGTGTCATCAAGAATCTGTATTTTTCAAGACACATGTGTTCTCTATAGAACCATACACAATAAAATTCAGAAAATAAAGCACAATAAAATTCAGAAGATAAAGAGAAACCCCTTCTTCACATTGAGTGAAAAAGTTGAGAGATGACTTGTAGAAACTTGTAAGTATCTGAACTGCAAGCTCTGTGGACCATAGTTACCAAGTTCAGCCGAATTGGCCTAAAAAATACGATAATTCGATGATACGATTCGATTGATGAATTAATACGTAGTTTTGGATACAGTGCGGTAATATTTTCCAAATATTTTTGTTTTAAAAAAATTAAAAGGTGTACTAAAACTTATATGGCTTTTTGGCGAAACATTTTTTTAACAATAGCTATACAAGTGCTTGTCCACTAAAATAATAAGTGCTATAAATTGTGGTTGTGATTACCATCTCCTGTTCATTGAAAAATTGTGAACCATTATAAAAAAAATAGAAATATAGCTCTAATGGATCATAATTAAAAAGTATGTTTGTCAATATTATTATATTATTGTTGAATAAATTTATGTTATATAAGTAAATAGTTTTATAGTAGACTTTGATAGTTTTACTGTGTTATAAATCTATTTAATATTTAGAAATATTTTTGAATATGTGGAGATCACTTCAAACATATTGTTTATATCTAAATCTTTGAGATTTTATATTGTAAATTACAAAATTTACATTATATTTTTGTTTATTAATATTGAATAATAAATTTGATACATTATATTTTTTTAGTTTTTTTTTTACTATTTTAAATAAAAAATGTCTATAACATTTTAAGCAATATGGAGCAATGTTGGAGACTTGGTGATTTTTCCTTTCTATTTCTCAAAAAAAGAAAAATTGAATATTTATAAGATGTATACTCCAATTTTTCCTGTATTGATTTTTAAACATTTTAAGCAATATAGAGTAGTGTTGGAGACTTCATGAGTTTTCCTTTCTAGTTCTCAAAAAAAGAAAAATTGAATATTTATAAGATGTATACTCCCAAATTTTTGCCATATTGATTTTTAAAAGGATCTAATTTTTTTCGTATCGTATCGAATTCAAATCCTAATTCGAATTCGAACTTGGTAAATATGGTGTGTATTACACCCGATCCATTAGAGGCAGGTTCTTAAGTTTTGATGTGTTGTCTGCTAATGCTTTCACTAGCTCCGACAAGACTAATTTTATGCTCAATTTGAAGGGCCAGGAACAAAATTTTATACTTCTTTATTTATCTGAGGGTTTCATCGACTTGTTAAACAATAGGCGAAATAGTAGGCTAAGCGGTAGAATTCCTTCAAAGTTCGGATTTCTCAAAGGCCTCGGGATTTTAAATATCTCCAATAATAAGTTGAGAGGAAATATTCCCCCAAAACTTGGGAATCTTCCCATTTTAGAATCACTGGATTTATCAAGGAATGCATTGGACGGTTGAATCCCTCATGATCTCATCAAGACAAACTCCCTAGAAATTTTGAATCTCTCTTATAACAATATCTTTGGCTCCATTCCTACAGGTACGTCATCATTATCCTCTATCCTCTTTCAGTATAAGTCTAATTCCAAAGTGAGGATCAATATAACAATATTCACAATATTCTTCATCGTCATGGGGGTTTCCATTTGTTGGATGCAGTGTTCTGCCCCTTCCGATTTTGAAAATTTGGAGATTTGTTACTTTGAAGAGTCTCTCTTGAAGGTGAGCGAGAAAGATATTTGTAAGATAAAAGAAGGATACAACGAGAGAAATATCATCGGCAGTGGTGCCTTAATCATATTCATGTTTCTATGCCTGATTTGTGTTGGTGTAATTGTGTAAAGTGTACAAAGGGTAGCTTGTTAATGGTATGACAGTGGAAATCAAGAAGCTAAAAGTTGAATTAGAAGCAGAGGCCCAAAGATGTTTTATGGTAGAGTGTAAGACACTGGGTAAAATCAGGCATCAGAACCTTGTGAAAATTATGGGAGTAATTTCCAATTGGAATGTCAAAATCCTTATACTCCAATTCATGCCCAATCGTAGTTTAGACATGCATTTACACTGGAACTCTACTTAGCTTGACTAGGCGACAAGGCTAAAAATTTATATGGGTGTTGCAGAGGCACTGGTGTATTTACACGAAGAATGTGGAATTAGGGAGATTTTCCACTGTGATATTAAGCCCAAAAATATTATTCTTGATGAACAATTTGAGGCACATATCAATGATTTTGGAATTGAATGGTTAATCGATCCTCAGATTCATGGCAGTACACTTTCAACCACGCTGAGAGGATCCATAGGCTACATGGAACTTGGTAATGCAAGCATATTTATTATTTGATAGTACATTTTCTAGAGAATTTATTGGAAGGACAAATCCCTCCTGAGATTGGCTTAATGAAAAACCTTTTAGTATTGTCTTTGTCAGCTAACTACCTCACAGGAACTCTTCTAGCTTCATTTGGAAATCTGAGTTGCTTATCTTGGGCCAGGATTTTTTAATTGGTACAATACCTACAAGTTTGAAGGCCATACAGAGTTTGCACTTGTTATCATTCGGAACATAACTAGTTGACAAGGTTTCTTCTAGAATGGGTCTAGAAATTCAAGGATTTTCACGTGCTCAGTTTCTCCCATAATTTGTTTTATGGATAGATTCCCACCCAAGTGTCTGAATTTCAAGCTCTATGGACTACACCCAATCCATTAGAGGCAGGCTCGACTCTTAGGATGAAACTCTGTGGGGAAGTTATGATGTGTTGTCTGCTACCGATCCATCAGAGGCGGGATCACAAAACTCTATGGGGAATTTTTTATGTATTGTATGCTAATGGTTTCACTAGCTCTGACAAGACTGATGCTATGTTCTATGTTCAATTTCAAGGGCCAGGAACAAAATTTTCAACTTCAACTTCTTTATTTATCTGAGTGTTTCATCCACTTGTCAAAAAATACCCTAAGCAATAGAATTCCTTCACATTTTGGGTTTCTCAAAGGCCTCAGGAGTTTAAATATCTCTATCAATAAGTTGACAGGATAAAAACACATAAAATATGGGGTATAGACCAAAAACATTCGTTAGAGACTACTGTAAACGCAACATGCAACTCACATGCAACTCAGAATCAAGAAATCTAAATAAAAAAATATCAATAAATTTTCTTCCAAGGCATTAAAATATGGGGTTTTGACGAGCTAAACGCAATCAAAAAATAGAAAAATATTCAACTTCATAATTTCTGGAGGTTCATCTTATAAATACCCAGTGGACAGGTTGTCGACCAAGGTGAGCAACATCTTGAGATTACTTCCCCATTAGGCCAATCCCGCTTGCATCTCCACAATCCCACGTGCATCTCCACAACTATGGCATCAATGAGTTGATTAGAGAATCCCTCTTCGAAATCTAGTATAATGCCCACCACAAGGTTCCACTTGCTCCTGCTCCTGGATTTTTTTGCAAGTGGGAATAAAAAATTATCAAAACATTAAAACTAGAATCATTCAGTTCCTTAGAAGTATTCAAATTGAATTGTCTAAGAGCGAGGGTGAAATGGCGGAATTTTTGGAGGCAGGAATTGGAATTAATATAAAATTAAAATAAAAAATAAAAAATAAATGTGAATTATAATATTTAAAAGTATTAAATTAAAAAGTCAATATAAAAAAATAATATATTAAGTTGCATATAAATTATTTAATATGTAATTAATTAGTAGTTATAGTTATTTATGTGGTAATATTTAAATTAAAAGATTCAAAATTAAATTTATGTGGTTTTTTCTTGTTTTAATATAGATATAAAAAGGTATGATAAAATGCCTTTTCTTAAGGTTTGATGGTTTTTTTTTTTTTGGACTAAGCTTCCACGTATCATAATGAGTCCAATTGCCTAGATTTAACATTATGAGAGTGTTGTAGCTGCTAGAAACACCACCCAAAATTTTGGGCATATTCAAATTTTGGGTTCCCCCTTTTTGCTCGTTCAACCCATTAGGGTTTTGATGAGACTCTTAACCGATTACTCTCCTCTCCCCTTTTTTGTCAAACTCTGATGTTGTCCCCATTGGCACTTTACATGTTGCCCCCACACATCATATGTTGCGTCAAATGTTGATCTTATGACTATATTATGGGTTTGAAGGTGTGTTGCTTTAGTGACATGCCAAGAGACTCCCATGACTTCAAAACATATCTTTCCTTAGTATGTATCGCAACCAACGTAAGAACTGCATGTGGAAAAGAAGGATTTCATTTTTGGCTCCCTCTTATGTTGACTATACTAGGGTTTCAGAGAAACCCTAATTTGGAAAGAAAGTGAGCCCCTTTCTATTTTTAACCTACGCCTCTAAGGGCATAGTCTCATTGACATCGCACGACACCATGGTGAGATTTATTTCATAGCATGTCACCCTAGGCCCTTGACTGGTCCTATGCCTCAACATGTGCATTAGGGTTTGAGATAATTATATATTTTCGTTGGCATCCTTTAAACCTTAGGCATTGGTGATTGAAGGTCCAAACCTGCTGTGAATTAATCCTTACTCTCAAGGGTGATTATAGTCTTCACCTTCTCATATTATATTAAGCTATATCACTCATATGCATCAGGGTTTACAAGGTACCTCATATAGCATTAGTCCTCATTCCCTCTCATTTCATTAGGCTTAGAAGGAATGTCTGGATATTCAGGTCATAATGGTTTACAAAACCACCTGAAAGTCTCTAGTGTAATCATCACAAGATATACTTAAGTTGAGGATAACCTGATCATTCTCGTTGAAGTCCTTACTTAATGCATGCCTGAAATTTTGCTATTTGGTTGATAACCACATATTTATATTACGAATGTGAAACAACTTTGGATAGTACCCTAGAGCCATAAAGGGACTTGCTATTTGCATATGTATTCGTATTGTTTTATGTTGTGGCTCATGCCTTCTTGTAATGTGGCATTGTAGGTATTTTCTTAAACCACCAAGGGGTACGACCAATTCAAATGGAATAAAGACACGGTGGTCTACATACAAGAGGAATCTCGACCATATGTGTATTTGGTCACTTCTTCTCATGAGGTTGGCATGAGTGCACATGGATAAACCAACCCAAGTTTTTTGCTGAAAGCATTGCCCTAAATACATGAAAAAAAAACCAACGTCTTAGTGACCAACTGGGCCTCAGATGAAAATTTGGAAAGCACCAAGACGTTGGTCACTAAGAAAGCATTGGGTAAGGGTGAACATGTGAGAATATGAGAAAAAAATCACTTGGGTCTTCCAGTATTTTAATACGGCTGCATAAGAAATGACTAAAGCAGAGGAAAATGAATCACTCATTTATGTACCAACACCATTTGTTGTTGCAACTATTTTTCCTGCAAAACTAGACTTGGTTTTCTGCATTAAGGAGGGTATTTGCTGACGTGGTATGGTACGTGTAAAGAAAAATTTAAACGAGCAATTGAAGACTCGACTAATCGAGTCAAATTTTCAAGCCTGATGAGTGAAAAATTGCTCTTTATATGGAGTCACCTTGGCTACATATTAGAAGAAAAAAGTCCAACGATATGGTGAGAAGGAACCACTTAGGAAGAAGACTTATTTAAATTATAAATATTTGCTTCAGGGATTGGTGGGTGTTTAATTAAAGTGGGTCATGTTTGGATTTTTGGATTTATTGGACGAACATGTGAGGATCATCGAAATTGCATCCAAAGTTTGCATGTAAAGAACTATTGTTCAAAAGCTCGGTGGTCACCACAAAACGAATGCGCACTCCAAAGTAGCGCATAAAAATCAAATGGTAATGGGAGTTAACGAGTTTTTATCGTTATGAGAGAGAGATAGACGGAGGATGAGCTACGCTTTTATTTAGGAGATATGAACATGGATATACAAGCCAGATTACATGTGAATACGACACATATATATGTACATTATTAAAATCCCATAGGAAGGACCTTTTAATGATGGAAATGTGTTATTAGGGTGCAAGCGAAGCCACAAATCAACGAAGACATTAAGGAAAACAATCTTCTGCAACTGGACGTTGGCTTATAAAATACAATGCTAACTTTTAAGGCTCCAAAAGGATTGCATAGGTGTTAACACTAGCGTCCACCTGGGTGAAATGGAAGTCTGTTTGGATGCTTATAATGCTCAAAATGCTGAGGTATCTACAAGGATTGACTGTTCATTGTTAAAAATCCTAGCAAGCTGAATTCCTTTGGTGATTTGGGTGCGAAAGTAGCGGCAATGGAAGAAAATTATCAAAATATATAGAGTCTATGTATAACGTGAGGCACGTGAAGGTTTTTGATAAACTAATCATTTACATAAACGAAAACAAATTGAAAACTTGTGATGATACGTTAACCATGAGGCTTTTCCCTCTAGTTCACATGGCCTTTAGTTATATATATCTTCGTTATTATATTCAACTAGTCAAGGAATTCGAGGTAGGAGAAGTAGTGACCATCTCTCAAAATCACCAATATTCAGTGCTGGATGGCACCATTTAAGCAGTCCCTTTGACAGTTTCCATGGGTAGCATCAAAATACGGTGGCATGGGGAATCAACTTATTCCTGTTGCTACTACATCTAGACCAAGATTGGGATGTTGGCCATTCCTAACAGTGTAAATTCTAATTCATCTCATTGAGATGCTAGATATTATGAACACATAAGTTGCAACTATGAGAAAATATCTTCGAGTGGTCCTATAGAAATGCATGCCAGAGCTTCGTGTAACCCATGCTACCCTTGAGAAGTGAGACTAAATTCATCTCCCACTTGTTATCGTTGCATGGGTTGCAGAGTTATGTCTTGGATCTCTACGGAAAATCTTAGAAGTGCGAACAATCCATGCGGAAACTATTTGACTTCTAGAGAGTCGCACTCCCACCTAGGTTTCCAAGTTGCAGACTAGTATTTGGAGTAAGCCAGTGACCAGTGTGAATGGTGTGACCATACAACCTCTTCAGTTGTGGATGGGACCAATGCATTGTAGAATTCAAGTTGCGGGAAATGAATTTACGATCACACACTAACTTTTCGGGCCTGAATATGAATCAAAATCTTTAAGCTTAATACAAGCAGTGTTGTAGTGGTTGTAATGAGTTCTGTAAATTCAAACAATAGTTATCTTTTTCTACCTATCTAAATCTTCTTTCAGATGAGGCACGTTCTACTATAGTAATGCCCATGATGCCTTGTGTCTTGTGATTGGGGGGGGGGGGGGGGATAAACTCCAAGTTATAAGTTTTTTTTTGCAACTGTGTTGGGAATATTATCGAGTTAGTTACTTCTAGATGTGTAACTGATTGAATAATTCATTTATGTAAAAGGGAAGAAATTCATCTTCATTTCGATGCCTTGAGAACGTCGAGTCTATCTCTGAAGGCGGTCCTCGAAAATCTATCACATATTTTCAAAATGCTACTTTCCTATGTGGATCACCCAGCTCCAGCATCGATCTCATTAGTGTTTTAAGGATAGTACGAAAGGAGGTGATCGAGTCACTATTTCAAGAATGCCAAATTGGCCAAATGAATTTGGTGCGTAAGGATGCCTCACACATTATATTTGAAGCCAGTCGAGACTTGCATCGATGGCATTGAATTCATCACCAAGGCTACGGATCAGTCGTTGATTCACACCCTCAAGTAACAACTGGGAGGTGTGATCAATGGCCAGTTTCAACCAGTTTCTAAGTCGCAGCCTCAAGAATTAGGGGTGTGTGATAGGGAGTTTCAGCGAGTTCGAGGTATGCTAAGGAGGGAGTGACATGTTATGTTAAGTAGTGTTAAGTCATTATAGTGTGCTAGAGTGGCATGTGGCCAATATGTGCCAAGTGCTAGCGGGGTGTGCCAACACATGCTAGGAAGTTTTAGGGAGTCCTAGGGACACACAAAGGAGCACTAGGTGAAAATAATGCATGCAAATGAATTAGGAGATTGTGACAGTAAGTGTCAGTGAGTTCTAGGTGTGATAAGGAGGGAGTGACAAGGTATTCTATACAGTGCCAAGGTATGCTATGGGTTAGGGAAACATGCTAAGATGTGCCAAGTTCTAGGATGTGCCAATTCATGTCAGGGAGTGTTATGGAGTGCCGAGGAAAAACAAGGGAGCAATAGTTTCAAATGCATGGAAATGAATGAATACGAGTGTGTGACAGGGATTGTTAGAAAATTCTAGGTGTGCTAAGGAGGGAGTGAAAATGTATGTTAGGTAGTGCCAAGGAATGCTAGAGTGCCAGGGAAATATGCCAAGATGTGCCAAGTTCCAGGGTGTGCCAATGTGTGTCAGGAATTGTTAGGGAGTGCCACAGAAACATAATGGAAAACTAGTTCAAAATGCATGTAAATGAATGGATATAGAGTGTGTGATATGGAGTGTCAGCGAGTTCCAACTATGCTAAGGAGGGAATGACAAGGTTATTATACGTTAGGCAATGCCAAGGCATCCTAGAGTTTCAGGTGATGTCAGGAAATGGTAGTGTGTGTTAGGGAGTTCCAAAGAATTTTAATGAATGCAAGGGATGCTAACACGTGCCACTTAGTGCCAAGGTATTGTTAGACGTTCCAAGTGTTATGGCATGTTAAGATGTAAACTATGTTGCTCAGTTGTTTTATGGTCATGATTGGATGTGACCCTTGACTTGGTAACTTGTTAAGTGGGATGCGTTAATATTGGCCATGAGTAACCTAATATTATTAGTAGGCCATTCTTAGGTAAACAAGACATAGTATAGTTCTAGTAAATGATACTTGGTTAAGTTGTTGTAGTCTAGGAAGGACTTGGTTGGGTTCCCAAGTCTAAAACAATAAGGGTAGTTATGAGGACATGACAATTAAGGAGTGCTAGGGCATCCCAATGAATTAAAATGTGAGCTAACACATTCCAGTTATTGTTAATACATGATGAGAAGTGTTTGGGAGTGTCAGGGCATCACAAGGGAGAACTAGTAAAAAGTGCATGGAAACGAATGAATAAGAGTGTTTGTTAGGGAGTGTCAGTGAATTCCAGGTGTCCCATGGACGAAGTGTGTTAGGATAATTTCATAATATGACTTGAAGAAGGAAATCCTATGATTGTGATAAGGGGATAGATGAAGAAATTTCAAACAAAGGGAGACTTTGTGCTAGAGACAACACTATTTTTTCAATGACTTGGTTGGGTTCCTAAGTCACAAACAAAGTAAGGTTATATATGAGGGCATGACAACTAGGGAGTGCCAATGTGTGTAGGGAATACTAGGAAGTGCTAACACATGCTAGAAAGTTCAAAGGCATGTTAGGCATTCCAATATGTGCTAGGTGCTAGGGTTTGGCTATAATATCCCAAAATGGAAAAGACAGGAATATAGAACAAAATAATGGAAATAAAAGTGAATAACATTACAAAAAAATGTGTGGCAAACATGGAGCCATTTTATTATGTAAATCAACAGAAAATAAGTACAATAAAAATGGGCACAACTCAAATAATCAAGGCAAACAAGCCTCCCATGAATACATATGCCAAAACATGAGATGCTGCTACATAGTAGAATGCTAGAGAACAAGTATAGCGCAGTATCAATGGATAAAATACTACTGGAAATGTAAAATATTATATATCTTATAATGTATGGTTCACAAAGTTTCAGGAGTTGAGATCTAAGCTCCCAAACACATTTCCAAGACAACCCAGAAAGGGTTTCCTGAAATACAATCAAAATGTAAAATGCCGAAATACAGCCCTAGTGCTGAATAGCAGCTGGAACTGAATAAATTGAAAGGAGGTGGCCGAAACTGATGTAGAATGAATAGAAATCCTCCAATAGATCCTCCAAATGAAAGGTTGATCCCATCACTGAAGATCTCATCGTCCAAATCAAACACTGAAACCTCCACTGCAAATACTCAATAAAATAACGTAGTCCTTGAGGGAAAATGTGTTGTAGGAGGTGGGAATAGTTGGGCCTGATGCCAAAATATAGAAATAAGCTCTAGGAACTTCCTTGCTGGCCTCCCAATGGAAATGCTACCTCTCCACTGAAAAAAAACACTGAAACTGGCCCTAACAATCCTCCACTGCAACACCCTGCAATACAACACAACTCTGAGTAGAAACTGTGTTGTAGCTGAAGAATGAAGCTTGACATGATGCCATAATGTGGACTATACAACTCAATAATCTCTCCTGAGTAGGCACTCGAAGTCCCTTGAGGATGAGTGTGGGATTCCCGCTCGGGAACACCCTTGCGCTAAACAACACAACAGACCCTACTAAGTAGCAAAAGCATGCATATAAATGTCACCTGACAATTCCAGATCTAAAAAGATCAATATCAATAATCAATCACATAACCTCTATGGCTACCTTTCCCTTCCTTATATGCATTATAATCCTTCTCACCAGGTTTCCCTCTCATTAAATCCACTACTCTCATGGATACTTTCTCCCATTAACATTGTGTTGTCTCTCATTGATGATCCACTCTCTCCATACTGACGTTTTTTATTTGGCCAACATTGACCTTGTTCACATGATTTAGTCCATGTTCATAGATGGAGGTGCTTTATCCAGCTATAAAGATGATCCCTATTCACAGTAAGAGGTATTTTATTCCTACTAAAGAGATTTATGGGTCTCCCTACCCACTTATTCATCTATGTAAATGAAAAAATCAAAAATTAATATTCCAATTAGTTGCATGATAGTTTTGGAATATTACAGTCCTCCCCTCCCAAATGTTGCTTGGCCTCAAGCAACTGCAAGGATAGAACTGAAGAGCCTCCTCTCCTCCTGTAGCATCCTCATATGATAAGCTCCTCAACTAAACAAGATGTTCTCTCATCAATATGTCCCCTAGTTACTCCTCCCAAGTGTACAAGTTAGCCTCTGGTGACAAATCCAAATGGCTATCATCATGAAGTAGTGGGATATCTATCGGTTCACAAAGGTGGCTTATTATAGGCAACCTCTAAGCTCCTCATTTAATTATCAACCCAGGGTAAGTCTTTTTATTTCAAGAGTGTAGGCACAATATATGCAAGTGAGATCGAATGATAGCTACTCTATGATGCTTATGAAAAGGATTCTCTAATTCTCGAAGTTCAGTCAACTCAAAGAGACATGAAGATGGCATAATGTGGCTAACTACTCTGCCTAGCTCTGAAGGGAAAAAATCCTATAATTGAACAGTGTAATGATGGATTGAACAACTATCTTACTGAATTGAACATCAACTTAAGTGAATTGAGAAACAACCTGAATAAATTGAATCAACAACTACATATATAATTTTTCAATGGAATTCTCTTTGAAAACTAACTTAATTGACATCTTATTGTACTTAATGAAGAATTGGACGCCTTATCATACTGAGGGAACAATCTAATCTGTAAAGATGAATATCATTGACCGGTGATTTATTATATGACTTGTAAATTGACTGCAAAGGTGTTGGAAGAAAATGAAAACATCTAATAGTGATAAAGCATTATTATAAATAAGAAAGCACGAATGCAGTAAAACATTAAACCAAAAAGCACGAATGTTAAACTATTCTGAAGAAAGAAAAACCATAACTTTATTGAGTGGAAAAAGTAATTTACAACTGCATTAGGTAAGTAGATATTGATTTTGTAATTAACATACAACACAAAAATTATCACATAACTCCCATCGGTTGGGCCTAGACCACCAGAAGATCAAATGCAATGAAAAACTCAAAAGATGATTGTTTAAAACATCAAAACTCTTTATTGAATCAAAAGATAATACATGGATACAATCGAATAGTTCTGTCTTGAAGCATTGATTACAAAAGGAAAATTGTGTCTCCATTTTTTCTCATTCATCCTTGGTCCTTTTAAAGGCGTTTTCACACAGTGAGTTAGTATTTTCCAGATGACAGCCCACTACGTGTGGCTATAATTTTGGCTCTCATGCTTGGATTCGTCTTTCTGTCTTCTGTCAGTTTCTAGAAGCTATTGAGATTCCATGAGTCTGTGTCTGCCGGTTGTCTTCCATTTAACGTTGGTTCATCTGCTCTATTTTCCTGCATATAGAGATAAAGTAAGTCAAATTTCCATTATAAAAGTGTTTCCTTTTATCGTTAGCCCACTTGCCCTAATTTTCATAAACCTTTTCTATCTTTATTGTTTAAAATGAGAGAGAACCACCAAAATTGTGTCTTAATTCGAAGGGATCATAGGTGGAAACATACCTTAATTTCAGCCCAGCATACTCTCCCGCTTACCTATTTGTAGGTCCTCGTGCAAACAGATGGTTGAGATGTAGATGCATTAAGGTGTAGGCAGGGTAGAAATTTTCCTTGTATGCTCTGAAACCTTGTTTCTGTCTAATTATTTCAAAGGCAGCGGTTGTGTACCCTTCTATGAATTCATATTCATGATCATATCCCTCAAGAGGATACTAGATACAATGACATCTATATCTACATCCTAACCATGCAAGACCCATGCTGAAGACCAGGTTACTATATGAGAGGAATATGGCGGCGGTTGCCTTGAAATTTATATAGCCAAATGGCTCCCTATTCTTCACATTGTTGGCCATCCATATCTGTTTAGCTGATGCCAAGGCTACCTCCTGAATATCTTCAAAATATTCCCGTCCATTTTCTATGATGTCTTTATGGATGGCCCCGAGCCTGGTCCTTACACCTTTCCTTTGCATGAAATTCTTGTGTTGGATAAACATTTGCAGGGGTTTTGTAGATTCTCCTCTGACCCACAGGTCTAAGCCATGATCTCTCTTTTGGAAGATGTTATAGGCTTTGGCCCACCTAGTCTGATTTTTAGCAAATGAGAGGAAGGCTTGAAACTAAACATCCCCTATAAAGGGACTACGATTGCTGTATGTGTCCTCTTCTAGAAAGAAATTATGCATGTAGAGTTCACATAAAAGGCGTTGGACCTGTTCATATTTCTCGTTACAACAGTGGATGAACTCTTCTATTGTTTTGAAAGTTATGGACTTCCTACCCTAACAGCCTTGATTTTCAGCAGTAAATATCGTTATGTTAAGAACATGGTATAGTTGGTGGTTGGTGCCCTGCATGTTAGTGCATCATAATACAAGGAAAAAATTGTAGTGATTTGTTTCTTGGCCCGCTCCACCTATTCTTGTGCCCTTTTTACCTTTGTATTCTCCTCTCTGAGCTGGGAAAATGTTTCATCTTCAGTAGTGGAAAGGTTTTTGAATTTCTTTAGTAGTGCCTGATATTCTTATGCTAGTACTACCTCCTTTTTGCACTGAGCCAACTCATGTTGTGTTTTGATTAACTCGCTATACCATTTTTGATTGGCGGCTCTTTCAACTATAGGGGCATAGGTAGGGGTTTTGTCCATTTGGGTACCCCTTTCATCGGTGAATTCTTGCCTAGTTTGTACAGAGGCTTCAAGAGCATCCACTGTGTCTGTTTGTACCTCGATTTCAACCATGCTTGCTATTTCAGTCTAAATCCCAGCCTCGACAGTATATTTTGGGTCAGTCTGTATTCTAGCCTTAGTAGTGTCTAATATATTGGGGCTTGGTTCATTTTGGGTTTTGACTGTGGTTAATTCCTTCTTAGGCTTTCATGCCTTATTTACCTCCTTCAATTGTTTCCTTAAGTGCTTCACCATTTTCTTCAATCTCTTGTAGGTCCTGCTCAGTTTCTTAATCTTATTTTCAGCTGCACTCTCACCTCTTTTGATTTTAGCAGGTGGTGGAGAAGCAACATTCTCTTTTTTAGGGACAGTGCTGCCAACCTCAGGGTGGCCTACGGTGGTGTTTTCTACTTGGGCCTCTGAATTTACTTCTGTATGAAGGTCCTGACTGGGCGGGACAATGCTACCTTCAAGTGTCAAAGGAACTGTTTCTATGCTTGTGTTTTGCTCCAAAGGGACAGTGTCTCCTGACTGATTTTCTATTTCTTCTCTCGCCCCTGCTTTCCCTTCAGTATTTATCTCATAATTGTTGAGAGAGGACAAAGCCCCAAAGGCCTGTGATTCCTCTTGATAGGGTAGGACCTTAGTATGGCCAGAAATATTAGCAGTGGCATACTTGTCTATAGGTTCCTCTTGCTCTTCGACTTCCAATAGGCTTCTAGATTCATGGCTTGCCCTCATTTGTTCCAGGACTCGAGCCATCTCTTCCTCGTAGTCCTGCAAGGGTACATTTTGAGGGCTTGAGGGTAGTGAATGGGATGGCCCTGCCTTCTCTATGAAGTCTGAGGTTCCCTAAAGTGTTTTGGACCACTTTTTCCTGCTTGGTTTTAATATTGTGGTGTGGGTCCTTTTTCTTCTCGGTATGTTTACCCCGGGGAGCTCAATTTTGGTTTCGCCAGGGTTTTCCTCGGGTATCTGTGTGGCAGGGTTGAAAAAATTGTCCCAGGCTATCTGTTGCTTGTCTAACTCATGTATGGTGATTAGTTTAATTAGTTCGCAGTGACAGAAAACTTCTTGGGGGTTTTTAGTTCTTCTTATTTGAACAACAGTGTCATGCAATATGGAGTTTAAGAAAGTAGGAAAATTAACTAAAATCTTTTGCTCAAGTATAGCTAAAAGTTTAATTTGACGAGGTTTTACCACGCGTTGGCATCTGTCACATGTAATGAATCTTTGGATGAATGTCATCAGATACTGCCATGGTTGGAGTAGAGAGGTAGGGTTAATCCCTTTTCCTTTTCGTTCCAATAGCTCTTCCAGGTCCTGATATGCTGCAACTGCCTCTCACAAGAGGAGATGTTTCTATGTCCATCTCTCTCCTTCTGCTAGTATTCTGGAGGCTTTGGCAATAATATCCTTTGTGACTGGTATAAATCTTCCCTTGATTCTTGTCTGCCCTTCTTGCAGGTTTTGCAGAAACTCATTTTCTACTTCTATATCAAATCCCTGTAATCGGTGTACATATGTCAACCAGTCGGCTTGCTAGAGGTTAGCACTAACTACATCTAAAATTGGGAAGTTTGAAGGTTCATTCCGAAGAGAATTTCATCCCATGGTTGGTATGTTTCCTTGTGTTTTTTTTCTTTTGATTGTTTTCTCTCTCAGCTCTGTTGTTTCGAATGAATTTTGTATGCAAGAGAAAGAGCGATTGTGGTCTTGTGCAAGTAACTTCATGTCTTAATTACAATGCTCTTCTGGTCTTATTGGTATATCTAACAGTATTTGTGTAGAATTTTCGCATGCTTGCTAATTTATGACTAATTACACCCCCTCCATCTAAGTAAGGGCCCCCACATCCTCAAGTACAAGAAGGGTCTGGCTAGTCATGAATGTGAATGAGGAATGTCAGGATTCGATAATCATAGTCTGTACATGAGAGAGGAGGTCATGGATTTCAAAGTTTCAGGGGATGAGTAATTGAGTAATTATGAGCATATGGAGTGTAAAGGTCGGATTTGGAAGTTTTGACATGAATGCATCTCGTGTGGAAGTGACCGGAGAGGGAGAGAGAACAATATAACTATTATTATGATATGATGTCATTCTTTAATGATAAGTGTGATGGAAGCAAGACTGAGATAGGTAATGATTGGCGCTGTCATCCCGAGGTTGAAAAATGTAAGCATATCTCCCTTATAGTTATTTATATGGTAGATTAGAATCATCACTAATTTGAGTAGTGGCTTATTAAATAAGGATGGAATAGAAGTATAACAGTATTTGGGTACTGAATAAAAATACTCTCATACCATAAGCAGAGCCACTACCGCCAGCAGGCATTCATAGTCTCGACGAGGTTGCTATTTTAACCCAAAAAAATAAGCCAGGATCCTTAAGTAAAATAATTTGTTCTGGTATGATAGCTAGATAACCATAGTGGCACTCACCAGAGCTGTAGCAAAGTGATCAGGCTAGCTCATGGTGAGACCTCCTATCCTTCAAGCAGTTGAGAAGGTCATTACCCTGGGGTGGTGGCCATTGTGGGCATGTCACTTTCTAAGCTCTTATGAACATGGTAGGTTGGCTCATAATGAGACCCCCTATCCTCTTTTGAAAATTTGCATGTAAACATAGTTTGAAACATAAGAATTTCAATTTATAAGGAGGTCACTGTGCTGGTGTGATGGTCAGATAGTCACAGTGCCATTCACTAGGATTGTAACAAAGTGATCATGCCAACTCATGATGAGACCTCTTGTCCTTCAAGTAGATAAGAAGGTCATTACCCTGGTGTGGTGGCCATTTTGGGAATGTCACTTGTTCAACCCTTATGATCATGGTAAGTTGGCTCGTGATGAGACCCCTTATCCTCTCTTAAAAATATGCACGAAAACGTAATAGTTATTCATTATACATGAAGGGAGGCTCATTAACTCCTGAAGAGTTAGGGATGGTGAGAGAAGTAAAATAATTCCAATACAATTAATATCCCTTATTCCCATTCCTTAATATTGGAGGGGAATACTACTCGAAAGTGTAGAAAGATGTACCATCATAAGATCATGTATTGTATGATAACATAATTGAGCTGGGAATGACTTAGCCTTTCATTTCATATATGTGCACCGTCAGCTTCCGGTTTAAAGATTATAGTGTCAAATAATAGTCATATTAGTAAATTTTACTACTTTCATCCTTTCTTCCATTTCCACTTCCTCCTGTGAGATGCCTTTCATAACTAAGGTGTGGATCAAGGGGAATATCGACAAAAGAAGGAAATAAGGCTGATTGAACAGAAGTTGTTCAATTAGATAGAACAACAATCATTGAAGGAGTTTGAACAACAAAATAATAAAAATGCAAAAACACGGTTGTTCAATCTGATTGAACAACAACTATTCAATTAGATTGAATGACAGCCGTTCAAAGAGTTTGAACAACAAAATGGCAAAAACTCAAAAACACGGTTTTTCAATCCGATTGAACATCAGCTGTTCAATTATATTGAACAGTAGTCGTTCAAAGAGTTTGAACAAAAAATAATAAAAATGAAAAAACACAGTTGTTCAATCCGATTGAATAGCAACTCTTCAATTAGAATGAACAACAATCGTTCAAAGAGTTTGAACAACAATTAATAAAAAATGAAAAAATGGTTGTTCAATCCAATTGAACAACAGTTGTTCAATTAGATTGAACAGCGACCATTCAAAGAGTTTGAACATCAATAATAAAAACACAAAAACATGGTTGTTCAATCTGATTGAATAACAATTGTTCAATTAGATTGAACAATAGCCGTTCAAAGAGTTTGAACATCAAAAGAAAAATAAAAGAGAGAGAATACATTTTCGAGATGAGGAATGTACAACAAAATAGGAACTAGGAATTGTAATGAAATTATATACATTATTTACAAATGATGGTAGCAAACTCTCATGTACTTGAGGTTGTGGGGTTATCACGCCCTCCAGCCATGACTTGGATGGTAGGATCATTTCGTACCTGCTAGAAAAAAGATTCTTTTGTGAGTGGTTTCTGATACAGGCACACTTTGTGGCCATTTATCCAAAATGTAGAACCAGACCCATCTATGGTGGTCAAGGTGAGTGTACCATTATTGTGTACTTCTTGAATTTTGTATGGACCGAGCCACCTTGTTTGCAATTTTCCTGAAAAATCTTGGAATATGGATTCATAGAGGAGTGCCCAATATCATTTTTGAAATATCTTCTTCTTGATGAGGTTATCATGCCACTTAGCTCATTGTTGTTGGACGATCGTTGTTCGGTGTAGATCTAGTAGCCGTATTTCGTCTAGCTTGTTTATTTGTTGGAGCCTTTTAACCTAGGCTTCTATTAAGTCCAACACTACCTCCTGGGTTGTTATTAGAGCCTTGATTTCGAACTCAATAGGGAAAATAGGCTCTCCCCCAAATAATAGATGATATGGGGAGTATCCAATGGTGTTCCTCCAGGTTGTGCGATAGTCCCATAAGGCTTCTGGTAATCTGGTGGCCCAATCCCAGCGATGTGTTGATATAGTTTTGGTAAGAATTGCCTCCAGAACTTTGTTGGTGCTTTCCACCTACCCGTTTGCCTATGAGTGGTAAGGAGATGCAACTCTATGGATGGTATGATGATTTTTTAGGGTGGCTATATTTTTATTACCTATGAACTGTGCCCCCCCATCAGTTATCACTTCTTGCAGCAGACCATATCATACGAACAACTCAAAAAGGAAATTAATCACAGATTCCTCTGTGGTTCTTGATAAGGCCACTACTTCTACCCACTTTGTTACATAATCCGTGGCAACCAATATGTAGGTTTTTTGGTTTGACAGTGGTTTGAATGGCCCAATGAAATCTAGTGCCCACCTCTTGAATGGTTCTATCACCAATTGTGGCTGTAGTGGAATTTTATCTGCTTGGCCTGGGAAACCCATTCTTTGGCAGCTATCACAGACTTGGACATATTTTTTCATGTCTTTGAAAATCATAGGCCAATAGTAGCCTAATTGTAACACTTTGTGCCCTATTCTACGATCTGCGAAATCACCACCATAAGGCTCATTGTGACAAGCCCGTAGGATGTCATATATTTTGTCCTCCCTAATGCATCTGTGTATGTGTATATTGGCCCCTGTATGGAAGAGGTATCCACCGACCCAGGAGAACCTTGTGTTGCATTGTACAATTAGTTTCCATTCTCTTGATGTTAAGTGTCTCAGCAACTTTCTTGTTGCCAAGTAATTCTCCACGTCTGCATACTGAGGAGGTTTTTCCGCGATCGCAAACAGATGTTTGTCAGGAAACTGGTCATCAAATGTTAATGTATCGTCCATATTTGGAACCCTGGATAGGAAGCCTGCAACCATGTTTTCTTTTCCTGGACGATCCTTGATAGTTATATAAAATTACTGTAGCAACATCAACCAATGAGTTATTCTCCCATTCGTGATTGTTTTATTAGCTAAATATTTAATGGTAGGGTGATCAATATATAGGAGTACTTGATAGACAATTATATAATGTCTAAATTTATTAATAGCATAAATTATAGTCAAGAAATCCTTCTCAGTCACTGTATAATTTAACTCGGCAGGAGTGAGGTTTTTGCTGATATAATAAATAACATAAGGCTTTTTGTCTTCTTCTTGGCCAAGAAATGCCCCTATTGCTATGTCAGATGCATATGAAGAGATGTGAAAAGGAAGTTTGCAGCTAGGCCCTCATAGAATTGGTGTTGTTGAGACTAGTTTCTTTAAATCTATAAAAGTGGTGTCACATTTATCAGTCCAGTCAAATTCAACATTTCCAGTCAATGCATACAAAGGTGCAGCTATTTGTGATTTTTTTTTTTTTTATAAATATGTGTTAATATCCTTCATATCCCAAAAAACTGTGTACCTTTGTTTGTGTACAAGGTGTGGCTAATAGAAGGATTACTTCTATTTTTGTTGGGTCTACTTGTATTCCAACTACAGAGATGTAGTGACCTAAGATCAGTCCCTCGGTCATCATCATGTGACACTTTTCATTGCTTAAACATAACCTCATAGAAATACATCACTTCGAAACCTTTTCTAGCATTTCTAAAGCTTGATCAATGTCCTCACCATATGGTGTGAAGTCATCCATTTAAATTTCAAGACCCTCATTTATTAAGTCAGAAACAATGTTGATTATGGCTCTTTGAAATGTTGTTGGGGCGTTACATAGCCCAAATGGTAAAACTTTGTAAGCAAAAGTACCCCATGGGTATGTAAAGGTTGTCTTATCCTGGTCTTCAGTGGCTATCTGGATTTTATTGTAACGACTGAACCCATCAAGAAAGGAGAAGAATTGTTTCCTTGCCAATGTGTCAAGGACTTGGTCAATGAAAGGGAGGGGGAAGTGGTCTTTCTGTGTTTCTTTATTCAGTTCGTTGTAATCCATGCAGATTCTCCATTTCCCATTCTTTCTAGGGATGACTACCAGAGGTGAGACCCATTTGCTATCTGAAAAAGGATAGATGAAATTTACATCCAACAGTTTTTGTAGCTCGTCTTTTACAACATCCTTTAAGTGTGGGTTTAGCCTTCGCTGAGGTTGTCTTATGGGTCAAGCTTCCTTATCTGTATAAATGTGATGGGTGCAAATATGGGGGTCTAAACCCTTCATGTCTATGTAGTCCCAAGAAAATGCCCCTTTATGCTTTTGTAGAACTTTTATGAGCCTTTGTTTTCGGTTGCTATCCAAAGTTCCATTGATGTTTAGGATCTTCCCTGGCTCAATCTCAATGGGTGTGTTGTTACGCACAGTGGTTGTGGGAATATATTGGTCTTCAAGGACTGTTTTCAACATTTTGCATTTTAAGTTCTCAAACGTGGGTGGTTGGTTCATAAAATTATTGATTACATCATCTTCGGTTTGATTTTTAAATTTGAGAGCTTCTACTAATGTCAGAGGTGGATGAATGTTTTTCTCCCAATATGCATATGGATGTTTGTGAATTTTTACCATGGCTAAGCTAGGTCTGGCGAGCAGATAAATAATGATGTTTTTTTATGGAATCTCCTCTAATCATGGTCATGTTGCCTGTTCGGCAGCCTATGTAAGCATTGGCTTTTGCTAGCCAAGGTCGCCCTAGATTCAATGGGTGCCCATTCATCTTGTTCTTTGGGTTGATAACTAAGAAATCAGATGGATATTCCCATGATTCTACTGATACCAGGATGTCCTACACTATTCTTTCTGGTCTGATGACAAACCAATCAACAAGCTCCAGCAACGTAGCCGTTGGTTCTAATGTTGATATGCCTAGCTTTTGGCAGGTCTTCGTAGTTAGGATGTTAATGGTCGCGCCTAGGTCGACCAATGTGTTTGGAAAGGAATGTTCAAATATTTGCACTGTTACTATGGGATTTCCTGGGTCTCCATATTTCACGGGCAGTTCCTTACCTAGTAATAAGTCAGAAAGTGTCCCTACCACATGAATGGTGGGCACAACCTTTGTTTTTTTTACTTTATTTCTCCCACATAGCTCTTTATTTTTTTTTGCATAGATGGGAATGTCTTGTATGGCCTCGAGAAGAGGAATTTTGATACAAAGGTTTCTTAACTCTCCCAGGATGTCAAAATCTGGAGAGGCTATAGGTCTAGGAAGAGTTAACCTTTTAGGGAATGGAGGTGGAAATACCCTAAGCTCTTCAGGCCTCCCTTGGTCAATCATTTCCTTCTCTTTCCCTCCCTCTGTTTCTGTTATATTTTCCTAGATAGGTTCCGTTGAAGTCCCAAGTTTGGATTGAGGTTGGATCGCAATTTCTATTGGTGATATAGTACATCATGATCTCAGCCTTAGTTCATTGCATTGCCTTAGTCTAGTGTCAGGGTTCGGATCTTCTATGATCTGGATCAAATGAACCAGTCTGTTATTGGGATTAGGATTGGGTTGAGTTGGTAATTGAGGATGTAGGTTAGGCTGAGGGTTGTGCTAAATTGGGTATGGATCTGGAAGTGTAGGTTGATTTTGGACCCCTACTCCTATCGGTAAGTTGGTCATTCCTAGGGGTTGTTGCCAATTTTGAGGCTAATTAGTGGTTTGGGAAGGGGATGCTGGCCACTGGGCTTGATATGGAGTGTTTTTCCAATAAGGAGGAGAACAAGGAAAGCTTGGCCAATTATTCCCTGGTGAGGGTTGTGGTGGCTAGGGTGGTATAGGTAATGACTGGGTCGACCAAGTAGAAAAAGGGTTTTGATTTTGCCAAGATGCTGCAAGGTTTTGTTGGTTAAACTGTGGAGGAGAAAGGAGCTAGGGTGGGTCTTGAGGCATACTTGGTTGTGCCTGCCATTGTCGACGCTGATTCATTAGGTAGACTAGTTCTGTCTCTTCTTCTACTTCTTTGAAAACCACTTTCAGCCCCGAGAGTGAAGGGCAATGGTCAGTGGCATGGTCCTTAGTGCAGATGGCACATGTCTGAACCATGTCCAAGGGGCATTCCCTTTGGCTATGCTTCTTCCGACATTGTGGTAAAAAGATGGCCAAATTTTTCTCTACTATAGCTTGCTTCTGTTTGGCTTGTAAGACATCAAGGTCTATTGTCAAAGTACCCAAAATGTCAGCTTTAAAATTTTCCAAGAGATTTCCAAACTCAATTGTAGTTACGTTGCCACCAGGTTGCTTAAGGTCCTTTTTTATTGAGTCACGTTCACTTGGCTTATTACGTGTATTACCCCAAGAGCACCTAATACACAGGGAAATAATCTCATCATATCCTTCTTGGGAAATATCCCCTTTTCCCATTATGTTAAGTGTTTCAACCCATTCTTCTTGCATTCCCTTAATCAATGTAGCTTTTAAGATGTCTTTGGATAGTGTACTATATGGAGACCTTTGTAAATTGTATTGAAATATTTCAATGTATTCCTCTAATGTTTCATTGTCCCTTGTAGACATATTGAAGATTTCATTTTTTAGTTCTCGAGTCTGGAAATAGTCTTGATATTTATTAAGAAAAATGTTCTTCATCTGGTCCTAGTCATTGATCGTTCCCCCACCTAGCCCCATGAACCAGCGTAATGTTGTTGCCTTTAAAGTAGAGGGAAATAGTTTTAATTTCTGAGGGTCGGTGGTGTAGTCATACCCCCTACATAGGTCATCGAATTCAAATAAGAATGCATCAGGATATTCCATGGTCATCCCATGGAAGGTGGGGATGCTTTGTAAGGGAATAAATTTCATAGGGGCATTTGCAGCATGATCAATGATGGGATATTCCAACACTAATGTCCGCCTCTGATTCTAGTTTTGATTGTTTGCCATTTGATTAAATATGTGCTAGTAATCTTCAGGAATTTCTTGTTCTGGAAGAGTAATCTTGGGGGGTTTGGGAGGTGAATGCGGAGGAAACTTTACAACTCTTCCCTGGTTTAGGATACCGATTATTTCTATTTCGAACAGTCCTTTAGGAGAATTAGGCTTAGAAGCTTCTATTTGTATTGCATCGCTAGTTTCTCCTTCCCCTTCCTGTAATTTACAATAACCTCCCTCTCTCTAAGGGTTAGTACCTATAAGATTGGCAGTTTGAAGGCTTAGCTTTGATCCTTTTGTCTTACTATGAATCTCGGTGTGCGCTGCAGACGGTGAGGTTGTTGTTTAAGGGAGAGTAGTAGGACTTTGAGTAGGAGTGATTCTGGGTCCTATGGATGCCTGGGATTCAACTTTCTTAATGATTTCATCTATATATGTTGTTCTTCTAAGGATCACCGGTCCCTTGGATTTTAGAGATTTTTGCGGATGATTTTGATCTGTTTCTATCTTTTTCTTCCTAGTCATAAAATAAGGGCACCTATTCTACCAATATTTACACAATTTTCTAAGAAGCAGCTATGGAGCAAGCATTTTTCTTAATAGTATGCAGGTTCTTACCTTTCGTTTTTAATACCCAATTCTTCACAGCAATGGATAAACATAAATAAAATATACCACTCTTAACACCCTCCCCGGCAACGGTGCCAAAAAATATCGGTTCACAAAGGTGGCTTATTATAGGCAACCTCTAAGCTCATAATTCAATTTTCAACCCAAGGTAAGTATTTTTATTTCAAGAGTGTAGGCACAATATATGCAAGTGAGATCGAATGATAGCTACTCTATGATGCTTATGAAAAGGATTCTCTAATTCTTGAAGTTCAGTCGACTCAAAGAGACATGAAGATGGCATAATGCGGCTAACTACTCTGCCTAGCTCTGAAGGGAAAAAAAATGTATAATTGAACAACGTAATGATGGATTGAACAACAATATTACTGAATTAAACATCAACTTAAGTGAATTAAAGAACAACCTGAATAAACTGAATCAACAACTACTTATATAATTTTGCAATGGAATTCTCTTTACAAACTAACTTAATTGACATCTTACTATACTTAATCAAGAATTGGAAGCCTTATTGTACTGAGGGAACAATCTAATCCGTAAAGATGAATATCATTGACCGGTGATTTATTCTACAATTCGTAAATCGACTGAAAAGGTGTTAGAAGAAAATGAAAACATCTAACAACGATAAAGCATTATTATAAATCAGAAAGCACGAATGCAATAAAACATTAAACCAAAAATCATGAATGTTAAACTATTCTGAAGAAAGAAAAACCATAAATTTATTGAGTGGAAAAAGTAATTTACAACTGCATCAGGTAACTGGATATTGATTCTGTAATTAACGCACAACACAGAAATTATCAGAGAACTCCTAGGGGTTGGGCCCAGACCACCGGAAGATCTAATGCAATGAAAAACTCAAAAGATGATTGTTCAAAACATAAAAACTCTTTTTTTAATCAAAAGATAAGACAGGGATACAATCGAACAGTTCTATCCTGAAGCGTTGATTACAGAAGGAAAATCATGTCTCCCTTTTTTCTCATTCATCCTTGGTCCTTTTAAAGGCATTTTCATGTAGTGAGTCTGTATTTTCCAAATGATAGCCCACTGCACGTGGCTATCGTTTCGGCTCTCGAGCTTGGTTTCGTCTATCTGTCTTCTGTCAATTTCTAGAAGCTATTGAGATTCCATGAGTCCGTGTCTGCCAGTTGTCTTCCGTTTAACGTAGGTTTAGCTTCTCTGTTTTCCTACATACAGAGATAAAATAAGTCAAATTTCCATTATAAAAGTGTTTCCTTTTTTCATTAGCCCACTTTCCCTTATTTTCATAAGCTATTTCTATCTTTATTGTTTAAAATGAGAGAGAACCACCAAAATTGTGTCACAATTCAAAGGGATCATAGGTGGAAACATACCTTAATTCTGACCCAACAATATCCATTGAGGCAAGTATATGTTGTCTAGAGGCCTTATTGAGGCATGGAAACTGAAAAATATTGGGAACCTTCATTCCCATGTGAAGCTCCAATCCCCAAGCTATCATCAGCACAAAATGAGTCACCCTCCAAAATGGTAACTCAGAAAAAATCCTTCACCTTTGGCTCCTACAATGTAGGTGGGTTGTATGGTTGAAGATGATAGACCAAATTGTCTATCCCACATTGTCTCTCTCTCCACTTATGATAGGTGTAGAGTAGCTGCTGATTTTGGGCTGCACTAATGTTGCCTTCAACAGGCAAAAATGCAACTGGATCTTCAAAGACCCTCTCTCTAGTTTCATGAATCTTGTTTGCCCAAACCATCCCATACAAAGTGAATATAAAATCATCACTATATGGAATCCAAATCAGAAATATATTGAGGGTTACGTGTAATTTTGAATGGTACCAAAAGTTTCCCAAGTGGTTACATTGCATTTTTTCTAACTTTTGTTTCAGAACATCATGCGGTAAGTTGTCTCCCATCAATTTGCTAGTTGTGCATGTTATCTCATCTACTAGAAAATAGTAAATGGAATTGTGTATCAACTGAGCATAAAAATAATAATACAATACTTGCTAAAATCCATACAATAACTGGCTATCCCCATCACTGATGGTGGTCTTAGGAAGACCATGAAGCCCAAATAAAAACTTGCCCTCTTGTAGAGAAATGCACTGTATATAGATGGAAAGAAAATGAAAATACATTGTTAGATGATCAATAAGTACAAAAATACAAATATTACCATTTAATATGATAATAAATTCCATGGGTTGTCTCTCCATAGTGGTATGATATATCTCCATGAGGCCTTGGTGAATGGAAAGGAATGAACCAAGTGTTGCATGTAAGGCATTCTTCTTATGCTTGGAGATCCAAGTCAAGAAGATTATATCATGGTAATAGATGTCTCCATCCACCACTCCATAACTCTCCTCTCCTACTTTCCCATCAAGTGAATAATATTTGAAGTGATCCTAGGAACACTCCATCAACAAATTCAAACTCCCAAGTGACAACATTGTTGGCCTTTGTGGTAAGGCTTATGTCATCTCATAACTTCCCCATTTGACATGCCCAATGCCAAATTCACATATCATAATGCTGCTACATATGGGAGACTCCTTCCTATGTGGAAGTACCTCCCAATCCTCCAAATCTAAGGAGTATTCCCTTTGCACCATGATTGTTCCATCCTCTACTCCCGAAATATCATGCAAGGTATGGGAGAAAATTAGCCCACACTATCCCAAGAGTAACCAAAGAAACAACATCTCTTGCTGCTTCCTCATCTCATCATCATACAAGTCATGGAGTAACATCATGACAGTTGACTTGTAGAGTGCCCCATACAACCAAATATTCTTCTGCCATATGATATGGGTGCCATGCAATGCCCCAAACCATAACAAACCCTTTGAAAAAGGACATGTCACATGATGGCCAAACTCTTTCAAGAGTAGCCAGTGCAACCATGCCTCTTGCTACCTTGTATCATAGATCTGCAAGTGGCTCACCATCCACACTCATTCATCAAAATATGGGTGTCTCCTACCATGCTCCCAATCGGTATCCCTCCAATGGAGAATACTATCCTCCCAAATCAGATTTTTATCTTTGCACTTCATGGGGTGTTGAAGTGCAAACTCCTGGAGATCCCTACAAAGATACCACTCATCAATGACCAAGTTGAACCCATAAGGTTCCAAATATAATGTAGGCAAAAGCTTCTCATTGAGCTATGATGTTCTCATCAAGAAGGATCCATCATAATAATGGTAGATGTCATCCATCATAAGATGTCTTCTATCAACCATCTTCCTATCCACTTCTACACAAGTAGAATGGTCATTGGAATGCTCCAATAATAGTTGGGCCCCAACTCATCACTAATGCTCAATGATAATGCTATTGATCTCCATGATGGTGCATTTTTTGTCTCATGATCATGCACAATGTTGAACATATAGTTCTACATTGGATTGATTAGGATTATGCTCATCCTATCCTCCAAAAAACTACACTCCAACCTAGAGTGTTGTGTGCATCTCAACAATGAGAAACTAGGATTGCTATCTATCTCCTCCTTGAACTAGTCAAGGGTCCTCTGCACAGTGATAGTCTGCTACTCCAAATTAGCAGTGTGCTTTGACCCTACGTCATGCAATTGCCCTAATGGCATGTCTCCACAACCCTCCATATGATGTGCTGAAATAATAGGAAGTGGAAATGTTTGCATACCTTGGTTAAGTTGATCCTTGGAAACATCTTGTATTGCTACAAGGGTCCCTCCTACCAGTGTGATGACTCCTCCAACTTCTGGTGATGGTGATGGCTGCTCCTCTACTACTGCACCAGCACTAGTAAAAGTCTCCTCCTCCTCATGCATCTCCTGAATAATGCATGGGACTCTAAATGTCAAGAGATCAAGACCACTTTGAAAGGATGCAAGTCTTCCTCGTCCTGATGCAAGTACTCCTACAAAAAGTGGTGGTGAAAGTTTCTCTTCCTCTAGTTTTCTTCTGTCAAACTTCTTGACTAGCCTTTGAGTAAAATATGCATAAGTAATCACCCTTGCATGTTTCAAATGGCTGAACCACCAAATGCTTGCTTCACCCTCAAGGTGCAGCCTGCAATATTAACAACTTCTCTTTATACTACTGGATGTAGCAGGAAGAATGCATCCAACTTCCTCCTGCAAGCCCTTGCTGTGCATGTGGATGACCCATCAAAAGTAGACATTAGAAATATATTGTGCTTTCTCCTTCTATTTCTGCAAGGTCTCCTCTCTTCTTTGATCTGAATAAACTGTTGGAGAGTTAGATTCTCCTTGGAAGCCCTTGATTGAGACTTGTACTCTGCAAGATAATCACTTAGAATCGCATGATCTAAGTTTCCTCCATCTTCATATCTTCCATCTTCCTCTTCAAATAAAATGGGCACAATATATTTATTTAGAGCTCTATGCAATACTGGTTTCTTTAGCAGCTGATAGGAAGTGCATGGACCTTCCTCATCTTGAAACCCTCTTGAGGTCTCATTGCATCTCTACTCTCTCATCTGAATGACCTCCTTGGAGAGGTTCTTCATAGATATGAATATATATGAGGCAAAGCTCATTCCTTCCATCATTTTAGATCTATTTTCTTTTCTACTTCTTCTTCTTATAGCATATTGGCTAAAACTCACACGTTAAGCCAAGATTATCCTCTGATACCACTGTAATATCCCAAAATGGAAAAGACAGGAATATAGAACAAAATTACTGGAAATAGAAGTGAATAACATTACACCAACATGTGTGACAAACATGGATCCATTTTATTATGAAAATTAACAGCAAATAAGTACAATAAAAATGGGCACAACTCAAATAATCAAGGAAAACAAGCCTCCCATGAATACATATGCCAAAACATGAGATGTTGCTACATAGTAGAATGCCAGAGAACAAGTATAGCATAGTATCAATGGATAAACTGCTATTGTAAATGTACAATAATATATATTTTCTAATGTATGGCTCAAAAAGTGCCGAGATTAGAGATCTAAGCTTCCAAATAGAAAGACAACCCAGAAAGGGTTTTCGGAAATACACCCAAAATGAAAAATGCCAAAATACAGCCCCAAGGCTAAATAGCAGCTGCAACTAAATAAATGGAAAGGAGGTGGATGAAAATTATTTAGAATGAATAGAAATCCTCTAATAGATCCTCCAAATGAAAGTTTGATCACCTCACTAAAGATCTCACCCTCTAAATCGCACACTGAAACCTCCACTGCAAATACTCAATAAAATAATGCATTCCTTGAGGGAAACTGTGATGTAGGAGGTGGGAATAGCTGAACTAGATTCCAAAATATGGAAATAAGCTCCAGGACCTTCCTTGTTTGCCTCCCAATGGAAAGGCTACCTCTCCACTGAAAAAAAAACACTGAAAGTGGCCCTAACAATCCTCTACTACAACACCTTGCAACACAACACAACTCTGAGAAGAAACTGTATTGTAGCTGAAGAATGAAGCTTGGCTTGATTCCGAAATGTGGAATATACATCTCAATAATCTCTCCTGAGTAGGCACTTGAAGTCCACTAAGGATGAGTGTGGGATTCCGCTCGAGAACACCCTTGTGCTAACCAACATAGCAGACCCTGCTAAGTAGCAAAAGCATGCATAGAAAGGTCACCTGACAATTCCAGATCTAAAAATATCAACATCAATAATCAATAACATAACCTATATGGTTTCCTTTCCCTTCCTTATATGCATTATGATCCTTCTCACCTTGGGCCCCACTCATTAAAGCCACTACTCTCATGGAGACTTTCTCCCATTAACATTGTGTTGTCTCTCACTGATGATCCACTCTCTCCATACCGGCGTTGTTGGTTTGGTCAACATTGACCTTGTCCACACACTTTAGCCTGTGTTCACACATGGAGGTGCTTTATCCAGCTATAAAGATGATCCCTATTCACACTAAGAGGGATTTTATTCCTACTAAAGAGATTTATGGGTCTCCCTACCACTTATTCATCTATCTAAATGACAAAAGAAAAAATAAATATTCCAATTAGCTGCATTCTAATTTTGGAATATTACATTGGCACCAATGAATGCTAGGGAGTGCCAAGGAAACAAAATGGAGGACTAGTTTCAATTACATGGAAATTAATGAATAAGAGTGTGTGATGAGGAGTGTTAGAATGTAGTATTCCCAAATAGGGAAAGCAACCGTATTTGAACACAATAATGAAAATAGTAGTGAAGATCAATTTATAAACATAGAAGACCAATATGGAGCCATTATATTATGAATATGAGCAGAAAATTATTACAAAATAGTGAGGCACAAATCATATGATATGAGAAAACAAGCCTCCCATAAACAATCTCTCTCAAAAGTGAGATGTTGCTACTATACAAAATGTCAGAGAGCTGCTACAGCGCAGTCATAAAGAGAATAGCTACAAAAAGAGATCATAAAATGATGTAAAAATACTGATATATGCCTCACAAGATACTATACATAAATATCTAGGCAATATATAACCTTTCCAAGACAACCTAAGATGGTTTCCGAAAAATACACAAAAGATCCAAATGTGAGCTGCAACTGTAGGTCTGAAGGTTTACTACAACAGAATAAATGGAGAGATATGGCTGAAGCTGATGTATAAATATGTAACTCTTCTCCAATCAATCCTTTGGATGTAAAGTTGTCCCCCCCACTAAAGAAATCACTCCCCAAATCATGCACTGCAACCACCCCTACAACTCCTCCCTAAAATCACGCAATTCGGGATTGAAACTGCATTGTAGGGGATAAAAAAAACCTTGACCTGGTGCCAAATATAGCAATAATGCTCAAGGGCATTCTTTACTAGCCTCCTAATGGAAGGAAACCTTCCTCTACTAAAAAATAGCTCAGAATTAACCCCAATAAACTCTCCATTGCTACACCCTGCCACACACCACAACCCTCAGCAGAAATTGCGTTATAGAAGAAAGATGGAGCTTGGCCTAGTACCAGAATGTGGAAATGTAGCCCAAATACTTCTCCTGAGTGGGAAATTGAAGTCCCTCAAGGATGAAGATGGGATTCCTGCTCGGGAACACCCTTGTGCTAAACATCACTGCAATCTCTGCTAAACAATTGTAGAGACCAACAATTCATACAGACGGTAGACAAAAAAATAATCAATCATGCCCTCTATGGCTTCCATCTGCTTCCTTATATGCTTGGTGAGCTTCCTCACCTTGGTCCCCACTCATTAAAGCCACTACTTCCATGCATGGAATATCCCTCCAAAACTGTGTTGTCCCTCAATGAATTCCACTCCTTCCATACCAACGTTGTTGATTTGGTCAAAGTTGACCCAGTCTACATGCTCCAACCCCTTTTTTCACATAAGGGTGCTTAATCCAGCTAATTAGATGACTCCTATTCACATTAGGAGTGATTTTATTCCTAATGAGGAGATTTATGGGTCTCCCTACCCTCTTATTCTTCTAGCTAAGAAGAAAAAGAAAAATTTAATATTCCTACTAGTTTAAAGCTATTTGGGAATATTACAACCCTCCCCTCCCAAATGTTGCTTGTCCTCAAGCAACTATAAAGGTGAGTGCTGCAAATCTTCTCCTCCTTCCCTTGTGACACCTCCATGTGATTAGCTATCCTCATGCACCAAGTGTCCCCCAATCAATCCATCAATGAAATTCTCCTCCCATGTACTCATGATATGCCAATGGCTCACCTCATAAGGAAAAAAAAGGTCTAATGTAGCAATCATGATTTTCCCAATTTTCTCCCTGAAGCATGAAGCACAAGAAATATGGAGAATCTCACTCCCAATGGGCACATTCGATCCTTGTATCATCCCTCCAATCTTGCCCACAATAATTATAAGAACATCATCAATGTATGGGATCATAATCAAGGATACATAAGTTGCCATATGTAATATTGGAGGAGGATCATAGCCCCACATGTGGAACCAACGTAGTATATATCCTGACTACCTTAGAACATGATATAGTAAGTGGTTTCCCCACCACTTTTTTGCTACCATAGTCTTCTCACATTCTTGGAGAAGGTGAATGATGTTTGGTGCCAATGGAGTACACCCTCAATGATATATCATCTCCCTAAAACCTCCTAGGGAGTGGCCATGCTCAACACTGTTTATGGCCCCAAGTGAACCATGATGTTTAAGAGAAAAGGTGCTCCTCCTTGGAGCAATGAGTTTTACACGAATGGTAAAGGAATTCAAATAATTAGCTAGTAAATCATTATGCAAAAACTAATGGAGTGGCTCATAGATGGGTCCCCACTATTTCCTAATGAGGAAATAGGTGGCTGTGATACCTTGATCAAACTAATGGAGTGGCTCATAGATGGGTCCCCTCTATTTCCTAATGAGTAAATAGGTGGTTGTGATAACTCTATCAAATATTTATGTCTCTCCTCCATCTCCAAATGATCCATGCATCTCCTAATATGCTAATGTATCTCCTCTTCAAAGCCTTCCCAACTGAATCCCTCCATGATAGTATGATATGCTCTCATGGAATAAGTGTGGCTGAAGATAAAATCTTCATGTGATACATGTAGTAACTTCTCCTTGAGCTTAGAATCTCTAAATAAGAAGATCCTACTCTGATAGTAGATGACCCCATCTCTTACTGAATATCTCTCATCTAATAGTTGGCCATCAAGTATCCTCCATGTAAATAGATCCTTGGAGTATTCCACCAAAAACTGGGATCTCCAGTAAGGATCTACACTCCATAGTGATAGCACTGATGATCTACCATGTAAAGCATTTGTCATGTGGCTTCCCCCTTCTTTGACATCTCCAATGCCAAAATCACATACCTGGATGCTTCTATCCTTTCTCTGCTGCTCCTCCTGTAGCTGCTCATGCTCAAGTAAAGGTTGAAGTTTTTGGAGGTTAGTCTTCCATGGGAAGCTATCACCCATCCAAAACTTCATGATTTTGGCCAATGTATGCATTAGTGGCCACCAAGCTCTGCCATGTGTGGAATATTTCTCCACAGGTGGAAGTATATTCTAAGCCTCCAAAGTCAAGGAGTAGTCTCCTTGCACCATGATGGTTCCATCCTCCATCCCTGTAACATCCTCTCTCAGTGCAAGATGTGGGGTGAGTGTGGGTAATAATGATATTGGGATATTTTCTCCCTGCTCCTTGAGCTTACCTAAGACTCTCTGTGTTGTGCCATGTCCTTCCAATGTTCCCACTCCTCCTGGATCTATGAGTGGTGCAACATGTTGTGAGACATTTCTCAGCAACTCCTGATCAAGTGGCCTCCCAGGTGAAATTCCACTAAACATTAATGTCTCATGTGCCAAAGTCATCTACATAACTGATAGGACTGTTAGGTCCCTTCTTCCACTGTGAAAATCCAGCTCTTTTTTTTGTGTAGAAGCTGTCTGTGAGGGATACATGTGAATGGTACTAATCACCTGATGTTTACCACTCACTTTATCTATCCACTCCATTTGAAAAGTCTCCAAATCTATGGTCACCTTCCCCAAAGTAATCAATCACTACACACCCAATATCGCATTAGTGTCAGGTATGTCAACCACAAAGAAGTGATCAGTCAATGTATATGTCCCCATGGTGTTAGATAAATATGGAACATAATGCATGTGTTAGTTCCTCGTAATTTTTTAGATTGGAAAGAAAAAATGTACAAGGGTAACATCAAACCATTCTTTAGAGTCCTAGGACCTAGCCTTCCTAGACTCAGAGAGGGCTCTCTCTATGTTTGTGCAAAAGATGTGAACTTGATAGATTTTAGGGTTTTGATTTTAGGCTAGTTATAAAGATTAGGGTTTGTTGGTTTGTTTTGTTTGGTTGGGTAGGTTGTCAGGAAAAATAGATAGAGTAGGAGAGGTTTATACCATTAGGTTATGGAGTCTGCAAAAGGTCTAGAAAGGTACAACAATAGGTCAAGGATGCTTCGGAGGGAAAGTATAACAAAGCTAAATGTGGATCTTCAAGGCTTAGGTGAGTAGAGTGAACATTAAATTGTGAACAAAGTAGGTGCAAAGGGAAGTTAAGAATCCTTTAACAAATACTACAACAAGAAAGGCCTTTAAGAATACTATGCATGAAGACAATCCAAAGATAGGGCATACCATGCTTATTTGACCAAACCCTAGCAAGCAAAAATTAAGACAACAATCCAGTAAACCCTAGAGAGCAGGGAACTCCTAACCTCTCCACCTACCTACCTTCCAAGAAAGAAAACATGCAAGATGACATATATAGTAATGATCAAAGAATAGGGAACTCCTAAAATTCCTTAATCATACTACAAAGAAATTCAAGGAAACCATTCAAGATGGACAAAAGGGTAGGGCAAGCCATGAACCTCTTCAGTCAAACCCTAGTTAGAAATACTTTGAAGAAAAGGCCTAAAAAAAAATGTTTAAGTGATATCAAAGGGCAAGGCTAACCATAAACTACCTTGGCACTGACTCCATTAAATCATTTTTGAGGTAAAAAAGCTGAGTGGGTTTAGAGAGCAACTAAGAATTCTCTAAACTAACCTAGCAGAGGAAAACATGAAGGCAAAAGAGGCAGACAAACTTAATGTGTTTTTGACAGCATACATTAAGATAAAATTTCAACTCTATTGCAAGAGAAAGATGAAACAATATGTTAAACAGAATATGACACTTGAAAAATGAGAAAGACATCACCATTAGCCATGTTCATGAGTCTTGCAAAGTACTTGGCTCCATTGTTATTCAGTCCAAGAGAATTACAAGGCTCCAAAGCTAAAAACTCCTTACAACTCAGAGCCTATGCTCAGTTAAACAACTAACCAACATGAACAATGAGGCCCTCATGTAGTATTTATCATGCAAAGGAGATTAAAAACCCTAGCTAGGGTTTTGGAGGCCATTAACTGCTCATAAATATCATTTTTGTCCTTTGATACTATGCAAGGCCCAAGGCAGAAATATCCTTATTCATTAAATGAAAAAATATCTTCTCAACCTATTTAGGCAAAAAATCTAACATTTAGGCTCCCAATAAATTCCAAAATATCTCCAAGTGCGTTTTTTTGACTTTTTTGCAAGGACGCAACATTGAGGTCCAAGGGCACAACGCCAGCCCTGGAAAAATAGGTCACCTTGCAACTAAGTTTTGAAGGCCTTCCTAGTGTCTGAATGCACTCCATGATAGCTCACTGGAAATCTTGTCAAGTCTACTTTAAAAAACGGCCTTTATTTTTCTGATTGGTGTCCATTTTCCTACCCAAAAACTAATTCTCCCAACACCACCCAAGGCGCAACGCTAGCTCTAAAAATAGGGCAGAAAGGTGGTTGTTCGGGTGTTTTTGGTACTTTTGGAGGACCAAATATGCTCCAAATGATCTGAAATTATGTGTGCATGATGCCCTTGGCCTAAGGATTCCAAAAACGTAAGCCAATCCTCAATAAATGACCCCAAAAAAGAGTGCAACGCCAATGGCGCTACGCCCTTGGCCCTCAAAAACAGTAAAAAATTCATAAGTGCAGAAATGTGCCCAAAGTTGTATTTTGTTCAACTGATTATGTTTGGGAGGTTTGTAGGTATAGATCTGATAGGTTTTCAAGGTTTTATTTTTCTTTAGCCTCATTGGTTCTGTTGTCGCTCCTAGAGACAGCCTAGAGTTGTGATAGACTAGTGCCTAGGACATCTTATATAGCAAGGACCATATGATATAATAGAGGGAGTTATCAATAAAAAGCTCTCATGCTATCTCTTGTAAAACAAGGAATGTTAATCTAAATGGGACCAAGACCTTCAGAAACTAACATAGGGAAAAGAATACTGCAAAGGCAACATGCAAAACTTTAATATAAAAGCAACAAACAATTCAGAGACAACTTACTGTAAAGCGGGCCAATTCAGAAATACCTCACAGAAATAAGTTATCAGAAGGTGTATGTAGTGAATGAAATATTGATAAGATATTAGTTAACATTGAGCTGATATCCAGATACACAATACCACCAATTCATGGGCTTACCAATCTAAGAATCCATACATGAAAATAGCATTTTAAAAACACCCTCCCAAAGAAACTAATATAGTAGAAATACGGTTTAATGAATAGTGGAACAGAATATCATGCATGAGCCATATTTAAAGTGCTTGAATAATCCAAGCATGGGTATCAACTAGGATAAATCCATACCAAAAATCAGTGAGCAACTTGCATTCCAAAACATGATACAAGAAAGATGGATGAAATGAAATGATCTATTTAAATAACACATAAGAGAAAGTTACAGACTGTGAAATAGCAAAGACCAGAATCCTCTTTGACAGATGGAACTCCTCCTCACTAAGAACCTATGGGCTCTGAGCCTTCATACAAGAGTTCTACAAAATGTATACAAAAATTCTTTCACCACATAATTTTCTGATAAGATCTGGAACCCTAAATTATCTGTTCTTTGGGAGCTTTATAGGAGAACAAGAAAGCTCCAAAATGGAGTAGGTGATGAACATTTAATTTTCCTAATTAAAACAAAATGGCAGAAACGTGCACGCCCATACTGCTTGATGACTTTGTAATGTTGTTTTTACCTTGCTACCCGCTTACAGAAATAAATATGTTGGGTAGGAAACTCTTCAGGAACACGGCAAAGGAATAAAACCACATAGACATTCCGTCCTTTCCTGAAGAAAAATGGTGCTAAAAAGAAAGCTTTAGAGTATGTTTACTGTGAATGGTACCCTCTTCCTTCAAAACCCTAAATTACGGCTTAAAATATTTAATGCTGAATGTTGAATTCCTCTAATCTCCCACTGATACTCTTTGCTGCAACATTAATATCTTCACCTACACAATCTGTGCTTTGAATGGCTCTGCAGGGTTTGACAGATTTTAACCCTGCATCTTTAATGGAAGTCTTGTCGGCATATCTTCCTAGGCCTTTCTTCATAATTTCAACTCCTGGAAATGGTCCTTTGATGTGTCCTCTATCACAGTAATAGAGACTGTGAATCACGATAGTTTTCCGCCGCTGTAAACCTGCAAAACCCGCAAACTCGACAAGAAAAAAAATGCATGGGGATGGCGACGTAGTGGGGATGACTGTGTAGCAACGCGGCATGATGAAATGGCGGAAGCATGCAGGGTGGCGATGAAAAATGCAGTGGAACAATGGCGGACGGATTGGGTGGAGGTTTTTAATGTAAAACAATGAAAATTTTACTTATAACTGGAATATATAACGGGAGGAGGAAACATGTGACACACACGTGGAACAGGTGATGTGGAGGAAGACCGAGTCAACGGCGGAGCATGCAAATGATCTGGACCGTTCGATCTCAAGACGAGATCAACGGCTGAGAATGCGTCAGAGGGCAATGGACCGTGGGCCAAGGGCGTTATTGACTTGGACTAACACCTGTGCAACTTCGGAGTGTGACAACTATTGGATGAAGACCTCTAGATTGGACGTCTGTCATGAATATCGCGTCGTGACTTCAAACGAACGATAACACGCGATGGAGGGCGGTTTTGGATCCGTACGCAGAGACACGCGGCAAGCGATGTATGGAATCACTCCGATTTAAGAAATATCGCCCGCCTCTGAAAGGCAGTGCGATGAAAACCAGTGGGTTTTGAACAGTGTTCGGGCACGGGGACCACTAGGACAGATAGACTCAGGGCCGTTGATCTTACGGCTTGATCGGACGATAGGCAGGTGGACTATGGGCGCGACAGAGTTTGAATGAACACCGTCCGATATGTACAGATCGACGGCTCAAAGTGCGCCCGATATACATTAGATAAGCACCTTTCGGGATGGCGCCCGGGCTACGTGGAGGAAAAGATTAAAAGGGCTAGGACCAAAGGGGCTAGGCCTTATATATTTTCAAATGCGGGTTTTTGGCCATTTTTAATGCAATTTTGAGGCTAGGCAAAGGTAACGATAGGCATAAAAAGGACTTTTAGGCCAACCAGAGGGGTTTTAAAGGGGATTGTTTGTCAGAATTTAATGGAATTTAACAAAATGCTGACATGATCAACATTGGCTCCACCTAGGGATGGCACGTTCATCCCTGAGCATGTCGAGAACTTCGCAGACCATAGGTAAATCTTCTATGTGGACACTTCTCTTCAGCACTTCCATTTTTCTTTTCATGATTCATCACGACACCCATATTATTCAAATAAAGATGAAACAGAAAACTAATATACAGTATAATACACCAGGTTGTCCTTTCCTGCATCAGAATTGGAAGTAGGGTTTAAGAAATTTACCATTTATAGGGGCATCAAGCAAATCACCCTGTAAATTTTCCAACTTGAAAGTATTGTTACCTCCCTGCTCCACAATCTTGAAAGGGCCGAACCAAAGCGGATCAAATTTACCATGTTTTCCTTTTTCAGCCCTCCAGATATCCCACCTGAGCACTAAATCGCCAATCTGTAGATTCTGGTCCTTAGAATGCTGATCAAAAAGGTATTTCATCTTCTCCTGATATTCCGTCAGCCTTTTATTTACCTGATTGTGTGTTTCTTCCAATTCCACCAACTAGTTTATTCTCCTGATCATATTATCAGGCTCTTCTTGACTTTCCTACATGAATCGGGCTACTGGTAGGGCTAATTTAATAGGAAATACTGCTGCCCTGCCATATACCAATTCATATGGGGATTTCCCAGTTGCTCTCTTGCTGGTAATTCTATTGGCCCATAGAGAAAATTTCAATTGGGAATCCCAATTTTTCTGAGATTCATTTATAGCCTTCTTCAATGCCCTCACCAGGGTTTTATTGGAAGACTCTACCAAGCCATTTCCCTATGGATAATAGGCTGTAGAGTGATTTAGTGTGATGTTATACTACTGACAGAAGCTCACAAACTTTGCGTACTTGAAAGCCTGTGCGTTATCAGTCACTATTCTGGCAGGACAGCCAGACCTAAATATGATGTTTTCTTCCATGAACTTTATTATCACAGTGTCTGTGGCGTTCCTCGCAGGTATAGCTTCTACCCATTTCGTGAAATAATCAGTGGCAATTAATATCCATTTATACTGACCATTTGATGGAGGATGTATTTCACCTATAAAATCAATTCCCCATTGTTGGAATGGTTCATCCACGTGTACAGGAATCATGGGTAGAAGTGCCAACTTCTGTCTTTCAGCAAATTTCTGACACTTCTCACAAACCCTAACCTAGGCAAAAACATCCCCAAAAAGCTTGGGCCAGTAAAAACCAGCCTTCAGGATTTTGTGAGCAGTGGCCTTCCAGCTATAGTGACCTCCACAGATTCCTTCATGAAATTTAGATATAATATTCACTACCTCATCCTCTGTGAGACATAGGAGTAGGATGCTTGAGGGATCTCGCCAATATAGTCAGCCATTGGTGACTATGTACTTCTATTATTTCAATCTTAGCGTTCTGTATTTAGCTTTATCACAACTTGGAGGGCAACTGAGTGTGAGGAGATAATCTACTATCTCTTTGTACCACTAACTAGTGAGGTACTTTATATGTGTTTCTGGAGTAGCTACTCCAATTCCCTGTCGCTCTTCTTTCTCCTATGATACCTCACTTGCTATTATGGACAAATTTATACCTAAAGCTTGATAGTTTGATTCAGACAGGATCTTGGCCAACCCTTGTCCTTTGATCAGCTTAGTAGGATGGATGTCTAAGTCATACTCCTGTATCTTGGCAATCCACTTCCCCCTTTTTCCTTCACTATCCCCCTAAATAAGAATATCTTTTACAACAGATGTAGGAAAAAATGGAGTGATGTGGGACTGTAAGATATATACGCGGAATGCTTTGAGGGATTTCACTAGAGCATATGCTTGCTTTTCTAATATGTTATACTTTAATTCTGCATCACGGAGCACCTGACTGAAGAAGGCAATGTGTTGCTCATACCCCTCCTCATTTTTCTGCAATAAAACTCCTGCTATTGTATGAGGTGATGCAAAAGAAAAGATCATGAAAGGTTTAGCATAATCTGGCCCAACTAGCACAGGGGCTTCTGCAAAAGAATTTTTTATCCTGATAAATTCCTCTCGTGATTCCTGGGACCATTTAACTTCATTATCTTTCTTCAGCATGTCCATTATATTTCTAACTATTTCAGCATAGTTAGGAATAAACCTTCTTAGGAAATTAATATGCCCTAGGAATACTTGCACTTCCTTCTTATTTCTGGGAAGAGAAATACCATTTATAACCTCTAGCCTCTTAGGATCTATCTTCACCCCATCTTTAGTCACAATGTGTCCCAAAATTTTTCCCTCTTCTAATGTAAATAAAGACTTCTGAGGGTTTAGAGAGAGACCATACCTTTTGCATTTCTCAAAGGTTCTGCGCAGATGTTCAATGTGCTCAGTATCATTCTTTGAAAATTCAGTGATATCATTAAGATAGACTACCAGAAATTTATCTTGCTCCCCAGCAAAAGCAATTTCCATTTCCCTCTGAAAAGTGGCCCCTGCATTAATCAATCCAAAAGGCATCCTGGCATACATAAATGTACCCCATGGTGTGGTGAAAGCAGTCTTATTTTGATCTTCTGGAAGTACAGCCACCTGATAGGACCATGAGAATCCATCCATCATTGACATCCTAGAAGCTCCAACCACCTTCTACAGGATATGATCCATCTTCGACAGTGGATAATTATCCTTTAAGGATGCTCTGTTCAAATTCCTGAAATCCACACACAGCCTTATTTCCCCATTCTTCTTCCAGAAAGGGACTAGGTTTGCCACCCATTCAGAGTACCTTAATGGTACAATTATTTTTTCTTTTAATTGCTTCTTTATTTCCTTCTCAATAGAGGGAAGCATTAAGGGATTTATTTGTCTGAGCTTCTGTTTATGAGGCTTCGCATCTCTATTTAGTGGGATTTTGTGTTGCATTATACTGATATAAAAATTCTTCAGGTCCTGATAGGACCATGCAAACACATCTCTGTAAGACTAAAATAATTTATGATATAGCCTTTTATATTCTCCTGGGATTTTCTTGGACAATTTTACAATTTTGGGATCAGCCTCAGTACCAAGATTCAAGTCTTCTACTTGATTTTCCTCTACCACTTTGCATGACTGTAGTGGGACATCATTTTTGTCAAATAATATTTCTAGAGGCACCAGCCCTCTAGGTATAATATTTCCCTTTAACTGAAACACCTTATTACCAGCCACTTTCTCCTCCCAATTTCTTTCTGAAGTATCTTCAGACTCACCTCCTTCTTCAACATCAATCTCCATATTGGAGAATTCCCCCACTGTTTCCATGAATCTCTTCATCTGTTCTTCATCCTCAAATACTTTCCAGTGTTCGATGTTATCTGGGATTGATGGTCGATAACGCACCTCAACTTCATATCTTAAAAGAGGGTTCTGAGGTGGACGAAAAGTATTGGCAGCCACAGCAAGGGAGTCGGCCATCCTATTCTATTCTCGGGGCATGAACTGGATATTGAATGCCAAGAATAAATTTTCTATCATGTCCCAGACTTCATTCTTATAAGCCCTCAGTCGTGGATGTTTGGTTTGACACTGATTCCTGACTTGTCTAACCACCAGTTCTGAATCTCCCAGAACTTTTAAACTTTGTATGTTCATGTTCCTGGCTGTCTGCAATCCTAACAGAAGTGCTTCATATTCAAGTTTTAAAGACAATGGAACCCATTTTCTTATAGGAGAAATCAATAGTATTCCAGCTCCATTACCTTATTTTGAATTTGCTCCATCAAAATGAAGTGTCCAGATTCCTGCTTCATGGCTCTCTGAGCGCTGCTCAGTCTTAATCTGACAGAAGGATGGTTCATGAGCATAATCTTGATCCTCTTCCAGCATCAAGCATGAGAAATCTCCTTCTTTACTATAGACCGGTGAATTTACAGAGTTGTCAGCCTTGGTCACCATCTTGACAAATATAGTTTCCCTGTACAACCTCCTCTCCTGGCCACTAAAAACTGGGATAGTGGCATATGTTAAATCCAACTTGATTGACCCAACAATCTTTGTTTCCCAGGACCTTGATAGCAACATACCAAAACAAGCGGGGATGTCAGCCACCACAATGTCCATTACCACACTTTTTTCTGGGATTTGGGCCAGATTGACCACCAAATCCTTGATCATCCCCAAGCACTTAAATCTTTTGGAATCAAATGAGTAGAGGTCCTTGTATGGACGGGTAATTTGTAATCCTAGCTGTTCCATGACTAAAAAAGGCAATAGATTATGGGAAGCTCCAGAATATAACATACAGTTATGTAACAGCGGGTCATGAATCACTAGAGACACATAGAAGGGAGGAGTAGAAGCATCTAATTCCTCTACATGTGGACCAAAGACAACCATGGGTCTTTCTTCTTGAAGGTTGAGACTATCTAGAGTGAGTGTAGCTTCTGGAGGGAGCATGAAAGAGGTGACTTGAGATTGATATGCAGGTTGCTTTAATAGTTCAGTCAAGGGGACTGGGATTTTGACTTTCTCAAGTTCCTTTTGTAGGCTAAAATCAAGAGAAGATTTTTCTATTACAACTTCTTTTGACTCTTTATTTTCAGGGGAGTGTTTGACTTATTTTGACACGGACTTAGTACTAGGAGGAATGACCACTTTTGAAGAGGAAGGAATTTGATCATTAGACTGCAAAGGTTTGTTTAAAGGGCCCTTACCTTTGTCTATGACTTTCTGCACTGTTGATTCTTTCTAAGAAGGTGCTTCCTTCTGGGGAGGCTCCTCTTCTTGATCTTGAGTACGAGTCCTCTTCCTAGAATATCTGAGATCATATCTTCTATTGAACTGTTCTTGCATAAAATCAGCAAATTGTTTACAATAATGATCAATTTCTGCGTCTTCTATGTCTCTGGCCTTTTCTTCTTCTTGTAATGAGCACTCAGCTCCATCATTTCCTTGCAAAGGGCATTCTTCTCCATTACTATTTGAAAAGGCAAGATTTTCATCCTCCAGTCCGTAGGCAGTGTCTTCAGTAGAATCATCTACTGGACCTTCTAGGTACAATGGGTGTGGTACCTGATCTTGTTGTTCTTTTGTTTCCCTTGGAAATATTTGCAGGGGTGGTTTCTTGTACTGAGGATTGTAACCTCTATTTTTAGCATTGTGGAAATTCTTGGGGGCTGAATTCTTGGTCTCCAATTCAAGCTTGACCAGTTTACCAGAAATTTTCTAGATCATTCTGCTCATTTCTTCAATTCTGTCATTAGCTGAGTCTTCGTCTTGATAAGAGGTGGATACCTCTTCTTTTCCCCTTATTCTGGTATCTTGTTCAGATTTTCCCTTTGATTTTCCAGTGGAGGCAAAGTTAGCTTCCAACTCTAGTGCATCTGACTGAGCATCATCCAGAGTAGCAGGCTTTCTTTCTCTGAGAGAGAAATCAAATTCTGAATCAAAAGCTGCTACAAAAACAACTTTAGCAGTAATTTGATGAGGTTTGATCTCAGCAGGAAGGCTTAAATACAACTTATTAAATCTTTTGATAAATTCTGATACCCATTCATTATGTCTTTTCTTGAGTGTATTGAACTCAGTAAGACAATGTCCATGGTCTTTCTTCTCTCCCCATTTTCTGAGAAAAGTATCTTCCATTATTTCCCAAGTGGTAATAGAATGACCTGCCAATGTCTTAAACCATTTTTGAGCTTCACCATCAAGAGATTGGACAAAAAACCTTAAGAACACATCTAAATATTCCACATTGAAATTCTCTGTGAAAGCATAGAAGACCTCAAGATGTTTTTGAGCATCAATCTCATTTTCCCCATTGAATCGGGGTAAAATCTTCAAATAATCCTATGGCAAATCATTCAACACTCGGGTAATGCCAGAGGGGCATATTTATTTAGCAAGAAGCCTGGAAAATTTGCCATTGGAGGGGGTGGAGGTAGTGCAATAGTTTGATGAGTAAGAGGAGGAGGAGGAGGTGGAAGTGGAGTATGGAAAATAATAGGAATGTAATGAATAGCAAGCTAAGGTGTTGAGGGGAATAATGGTCTGCTAACAGAAGATACTTCAGTGACTTCTTTAACCTCTTCAACCTCAGGAGTAGGGTGAAAATTATCTTTATTTCTGACACCTCCTCGAGGTGGACTATCTGAATAATATTAATCAGTATCTCCCATAGTGGAGTCGAGAACTAGCTCTTGAGCTTCTTGAGAAGAAGAGGATGGAAAGTCTTCTATAAATAACTCAGGGATTTCAGAGTGGGCTGATTTTCTTTCCCTCCAATTTCTTCTATGTATGATATTTTCAGGGTTAGACACTGAAGGTATCTTTGGATTACACGTATATGACCTCAGGTGTGGCTTACGAGGAGCCAGGATTGCAAATAGATTTATCAAATAAAAAATGTGGAGTCGTCAAGGTGAGGGATCTACAACTCTCAACTCTCCATGCTCACCTACTTGAAGAGTGAATTAGGTTTTTTTGAGGCCCAGGGATTTATATTTTCTCAACTTCGATCCCTGGCAATGGCACCAAAAATATGTTGTTGCTCCTAGAGACAGCCTAGAGTTGTGATAGACCAGTGCCTAGGCCATCTTATATAGCAAGGAGCATATGATATAATAGAGGGAGTTATCAATAACAAGCTCTCATGATATCTCTTGTAAAACAAGGAATGTTAATCTGAATGGGACCAAGACCTTTAGAAACTGACACAGGGAAAAGAATACTGCAGAGGAAACATGCAAAACTCCAATATAAAAGCAACAAAAAATTCAGAGACAGCTTACTATAAAGCGGGCCGATTCAGAAATACCTCACAAAAATAAGTTATCAGAAGGTGTATGTAGTGAATGAAATATTGAGAAGATATTAGTTAACATTGAGCTGATATCCAGATACACAATACCACCAATGCATGGGCTTACCAATCTAAGAATCCAAACATGACAACAGCGTTTTAAAAACACCCTCCCAAAGAAACTAATATAGTAGAAATACGGTTTAGATGAATAGTGGAACAAAATATCATGCATGAGCCATATTTAAAGCACTTGACTAATCCAAGCATGGGTATCAACTAGGATAAATCCATACCAAAAATCAGTGAGCCACTCGCATTCCAAAACATGATACAAGAAAGATGGATGAAATGAAATGATCTATTTAAATAACACATAAGAGAAAGTTACAGACTACGAAATACCAAAGACCAGGAAATACCAAAGACCGAATCCTCCTTGACGGATGGAACTCCTCCCTCACGAGACCACAACGGAGCTCTGAGCCTTCATACGAAGTTCTACAAAATGTATACAAAAATCCTTTCTTCTTTGTAATTTTCGATAAAATGCGGAACCCTAAATTATCTGTTCTTTGGGAGCTTTGTAGGAGAACAAGAAAGCTCCAAAAAGGAGTAGGTGATGAAAATTTAATTTGCCTAATTAAAACAAAATGGCGGAAATGTGCACGCCCATACTGCCAGATGACTTTGTAATGTTGTTTGTACCTTGCTACCTTCTTACAGAAATAAATACGCTGGGTAGAAAACTCTTCAGGAACACGGCAAAGGAATAAAACCATATTGACATTCCGTCCTTTCCTGAAGAAAAATGGTGCTGAAAAGAAAGTTTTAGAGTATGTTTTCTGCGAATGGTACCCTCTGCCTTCAAAACCCTGAATTACGGATTAAAATCTTTAAATGCCGAATGTTGAATTCCTCTGATCTCCCACTGATACCCTTTGCCGCAACATTAATATCTTCATCTACACAATTTGTGCTTTGAATGGCTCTTGCAGGGTTTTACAGATTTTAACCTTGCACCTTTAATGGAAGTCTTGTCGGCATATCTTCCCGGACCTTTCTTCATAATTTCAACTCCTGGAAATGGTCCTTTGATGTGTCCTCTATCACAGTAATAGAGACTGTGAATCACGATAGTTTTCCGCCGCTGTAAACCTGCAAAACCCGCAAACTCGTCAAGAAAACAAATGCATGGGGACGACAATGCAGTGGGGATGACTTTGTAGCAACGCGGTCATGATGAAATGGCGGAAGTATGTGGGGTGGCGATGAAAAATGCAGTGGAACAATGGTGGACAAACTGGGCGGAGGTTTTTAATGTAAAACAATGAAAATTTGACTTATAACTGGAATATATAATGTGAGGAGGAAACATGTGACACACACGTGGAACAGGTGACGTGGAGGAAAACCGATTCAACGACGGAGCATGCAAATGATCTAGACCATTCGATCTCAAGACGAGATCGACAGTTGAGAATGCGTCGGAGGGCAATGGACCGTGGGCCAGGGGCGTTATTGACTTGGACTAACACTCGTGCAGCTACGGAGTGCGACAACCGTTCGATGAAGACCTCCAGATCGGACGCCTGTCATGAATATCGTGCCGTGACTTCGGACGAACGATAACACGCGATGGAGGGCGGTTTTGGAGCCGTATGTAGAGACACGCAGCAAGCGATGTATGGAATCACTCCGATTTGAGAAATACCGCCCGCCTCCGAAAGGTGGTGCGATGAAAACCGGTGGGTTTTGAACAGTGTTTGGGCTCGGGGACCACCAAGACAGATAGACTCAGGGCCGTTGATCTTACGACTTTATCGGACAGTAGGCAGGTGGACTATGGGTGCGACGGAGTTTGAATGAACGCTGTCCAATCTGTACAGATCGACGGCTCAAAGTGCGCCCGATATACAATAGATAAGCGCCTTTTGGGCTGGTGCCTGGTCTAGTGCCTGGGCTACGTGGAGGAAAAGATTAAAAGGGCTAGGACCGAAGGGGCTAGGCCTTATATATTTTCCAATGTGGGTTTTTGGCCATTTTTAATGCAATTTTGAGGCTAGGAAAAGGTAACGATAGGCAGAAAAAGGACTTTTAGGCCAACCAGAGGGGTTTTAAAGGGGATTGTTTGTTAGAATTTAACGGAATTTAACAGAATGTTGACATGATCAACAGGTTCCATCATATCCTTCATAAGCCTTATTTCCCTCACTGCTTCTTCCTCACTGATATATGCCTTACTGATTGATTTTTCTTTGTTTGATTCTTCCCTTTTTCCTTCCTTTTTGGCATATGCCTCCTCATTGCCTTCTTCTTCACTGCTTGATTCATTATTTACATCACCCTTACTGACATTTCCCTCATTGATATATGTACCTCATTTCCCTTACTGCACTTTTATGACTGTTATCCTCATTTCCCATATCATCACTTCCCTTTGCTTCAATTTTCTCTGCCCTACTCACATAATCTTCTTTGCTTCCTTCTTCATTTCTCTCCCCTATTTTTCTGACATTTGACCACTCTGTCTTTGAGAAAACCCCAAGACTGCTGTAAAACTGATATGACAAGGGTAATGGGGTGGTAGTCTACTAGTGAATGAGGTGAGTGATTGAATAGGTATATCAGGCTGAATGACAGTCTAAAACAACCTATGACAACCTTAGCTGTTATGTCAAACTTTGTTTTGCAACCTTGGACTGATGTCAATTTGAGGTGAAATAAGGCAATGTAAGGTCAATCTATTTATAGTGTAAGGGATAGAGCTTATGAGTGAAAAAGAGTGAAGGTAGGCACAACCTTATGTGAATGAACAACTTTCAACAATGTACCCTTCTGGCTATCACTGGTATTTTAGCATGTAGATGGAGACATGTTTTAAACAGTGATGTTTAAGCATGAAAATTAGGGTTTACTCCTTAGGTATTCAATCTCCCTTTAATAATAAATCACCACAAATGCTTGAATAAGGGTCTGATGAGCTATACTTACCCTTTTCTAGTGCTTGGAGAAACTTGGAGGTAGTTTTGAAGAAGTTTGGAGGTTTAGTTTGCTTGGAGGGCCCTCCTGGCCAAGCGCGCAACGCCCAAGCAAGTAGTGAGTCGGTTCAGGAAAAGGTGTCGTGCCTTGTGCTAGGCGTGTAGTGCCATGATTCTTTACTGGGCCTGTCAGGTGAAAATGGGAAAGCACGTAGCGCCTGTGTAAAATACACAGGAAAAAAGAGCCAGGTGTGCAGCGCCAAGTCAGGGGCACAACGCCTGAATACTTAGTCAAACTTTGGCTCAAAAACTCATAGTTTCTTCTGTTTTCAAAATTTTTAAATATTTTCCAGTGACTAGCGATTTTCATGAAGTGAGAAATGAGTTTTAATGGGCTTATGAATTCAATTTATCTTTGCAACCCAATTTCAAATGTCTAAAATTCTTGTCTGTCACTTTCACTGATATTCCTTTATGCCTTTGCCTATGGATTGCTGAAATCACTGAGTTAGCCTGTATTTGGTCTTGGAGACTTGATATGTTTATTTGACTATTATGTGATGGTTTTACACAGTAGCAGCATTTTCAAAAACCTCCTTTGTAGTTTCCATTACCATACTCGACTTAACTTTCTCCTTGGCTTGCAGTTTGTTGGAGTCATGCAATCTGTCTTTCCTTTTGATCCTGGAGACTTTGATATGTTTATTTAGACACAACAACATCTTTGAAACTGTCCTTTGTTCCTATCATGGAGTCCAACTCATCCTTTGCTTATTTATATATGACAAACTCAATTTTGACAAGTTTGGGATTTTGATCAAATAGTAACATCTTCAAAATCATTCCTTTGCTTGCAACATGGATTTTAACTCATACCTTTTACCTTCTGTGGCCACTTTCCCAAAACCCTAGGTGTCTGGACTGCTTTAAGACAATTATCAGTGGTGTCTTCTAAGTTCTCTATAGCCCTTTCAAGTTCATTCACTTCTGTCCAGTTTGCATCACCTTTTTACCACATTTCTTCAATTGTCTCTGAAAAGACCTTTCTTCATGTTTGGTTTTTGGGGTGCCTCCTCCATGGAATTTTCTGCATTTTATCCTTGTTTGGCACACTTCTGGCCCAATCAAGCTAAAAAACCCTATTTCTTCTTAAGGCCAAGTGTTTCCTGTCCTCCTTGGTGCAAGATGTCTTTATTCAAGTGCAGACCTCCTACGTTATGACAACCTTCTGCTGATGGAAATTTCAACACTTCTACAAAAATGTCAAGCTTTTCCATTACCTCATGTGCAGAATATGAAACTGAATGATATTATTCTTTGGAAATGATGACCTTGGAACACATGAAACCCTAACTGACCTAGTGGGGGGTTCTATGACCTCTCTTTTACTGAAAATTGGCTTTGGAGTCTTCAAGTGTAAAAATAGAGTATTGACAAAGTTTTTTATTGAAGATCCAAAATCCAATGTACTTGATTTATCTAAAGAGCCTACAGAGATAGCTTTGAGACCATCAATGATTGAGGAATTTGGGGGTCATGGGAATGAGCTAAGCTATAGGTAAACCTAGATGTAAATTGGAGTTATGGGAAAGGGAAATATAGAGTGATGAGGTCATAGGTATGAAAAAGGATGTAGATGAGTGGCACAAGCCCATAAGGAGCCTTTTAGAAATGGCAGGGTGACCATGAAATGGCAAGGTTGATAGAATAGTGAAAATTTTTCCGTAAGGATAATGAAGGCAGTGAGATTTCTAAAACTCACAATATTCAAGGAATTCTGTTTTTAGAAATCTATAATCAATATTTAGTCATGTACAAATAGAAAAAATTATTGATTACTAATAGCAAGCACTGCATAGTTCTAGCTCCTGGGACCAAAACTAAAAATCCCTCAAAATCATCCATGCATATTTCCCTCCTCTGCACTATTTGGGCATCAATAAAGTTTTGGGTAGCCCCACTATCAATCAACACTGAAACCCTCTTATCCTGAATGGAACCTCAAACCCTCAAGGTCAAGTACTTGGGTACTCCTCTCAATGATGCAAGGGCCCCTCCAATTGGAGCAAATTCTCCATTCCCACCTCCTGGTGGTGGTGAATCCTCTCCTATTATCCCAGCACTGTGACCTCCTTATGTTTCCTCTTCTTCTTCCTCTTCATCATCAGAAAATACCTCTATATAGTGTGCCTTCCCTGTTGCACGTCTATGTTTGGGTGCCCATGATTATTTGCATGTGAAGCAAAGCTTCCTTCTCCTCAAGTCTCTTCGGACATCATCACTAAGAGGCACTTTGTTTTGGCTCTCCTTTGAAGGATGAGCCTTCTAATATTTTCCCTTTGATGGAAAATTGGGCTTTTGCTAAAAATTTTCCTTTTCTCTTGGCAAGGAATCTTGTATATCTCTAGCCCTTTCAATGGCATCTTTAAGGGTAGTTGGTTTGGTAAATTTAACCAACCCATGTAGAGGTTTTTCTAGCCCATAAATAAACATATAAACCCTCCTAGCTGCAGATAAATCAAGAACCATAACAGAAAGTTTTAGAAATTCAGAAATATAAGTTTCTGGATTACCTGATTGTTTGAGCTTAGCTAGCCCAATGAAATGTGCCTTAGGGTCTCTTCGATCAAACCTCTCCACCAACCTCGTTGTGAAATCTGAATATGCAGTCACATTGGCATGACCCAATGTAGAAAGACCATGAAACCACCAATCATGTGCTTCACCCTCAAGGTGTAGTGATGCTATTTTGATTGCCTCCATCTTTGGTACTTGGTTCAATTGGATGTAGATGTCTAACTTTTCTACCCAAGATTTGGCAGTTCATTTAGATGAACCATCAAAAGTGGGTAAGAAAAATATGCCCATAGTCCGGTGAAGGTCATGATTCTGTATGAATCCTCCACCTCTATTGTGATGTCAGGGTCTCCTATTGTCCTTGATCTGAAAAAACCCTTGAAATATCAAATGGTATTTGAATCTCTGAGATTGAGACTCGTACTCAAGAAAATAGTCTCTAAGAGTTTCTTGTTCTTGAAACCCTCCATTTCCCATCGCTAAAAATGTAGGCATTGTAGAGTGTTGGGAAACCTGCTACTTCACTGGTTGATCATTCCAGTGATGAGAAATGTTGGAGCCTTCTCCATGTAGAAACCATTTATGGGATTCTTTGTGTCTATCCATCCTCATCTCCTTGATTTCTCTTGCAATCTCTTGCATGGTTTGAAGAGGAAGCTTGGGATACTCCTCCTCATCTCCTCCTGATAAAGGGGTTTTAAACTTGTCTTATCTATCATCTGTATAATCATATCTCTGGTTTCTTCTGAGATGCCTCTTCTCTCTATATGTGAGAGGATCTACTTCTTCTAATGTCATATTGGCTTAGATGCACATGCTGAGCCAAGATTATGCTCTGATACCACTGTAATATTCCCAAATAGGGAAAGCAACAATATTTGAACACAATAAAGGAAATAGCAGTGAAGATCAATGTGTAAACATAGAAGACCAATATGGAGCCATTATATTATGAATATGACTATAAAAGAAGAAAAAAATAGCGAGGCAAAAATCATATGATATGAGAAAACAAGCCTCCCATAAACAATCACTCTCAAAAGTGAGATGTTGCTACTATACAAAATGACAGAGAGCTACTACAATGCAATCGTGAAGAGCATAGCTACAAAAAGAGATCATAAAATGATGTAAAAATATTGATATATGCCTCACAAGATACTATACATAAATATCTAGGCAATATATCACCTTTCCAAGACAACCCAAGAGGGTTTCTAGAAAATACATAAAATATCCAAATGTGAGTTGCAGCCCTAGGGATGAAGGTTTACTGCAGTAGAAGAAATGGAGAGATATGGCTGAAGCTGATGTAGAAATATGTATCTCTTCTCCAAGTGATCCTCTGGATGGAAATCTGACCCTCCCACTGAAGAAGTCACTCCCCAAATCATGCACTGCAACCACCCCTACAACTCCTCCCTAAAATCATGCAGTTCAAGACTAAAACTGCACTATAGGGGATAAAAATACCTTGAACTGGTGCCAAATATAGCAATAATTCTCAAGGGAATTCTTTACTGGCCTCCCAATGGAAGAAAACCTTCCTCCACTAAAACATAGCTCAGAATTAACCCAAATCAACTCTCCACTATTGTGCCCTGCAGCACAGCGCAACCCTAAACAAAAACTACACTGTAGAAGAAAGATGGAGCTTGGCCTGGTGCCAGAATGTGGAAATTTAGCCCAAATACTTCTCCTGAGTGGGCACTCAAATTTCCCCAAGGATGAAGGTGGGATTCCTACTAGAGAACACCCTTGTGCTAAACATCACTGCAGTCTCCACTAAACATCTAAAGAGACCAACAAGTCATAAAGACCATAGAAAAAATAATAATCAATCATGCCCTTTATGGCTGCCATCCCCTTCCTTATATTCTTGGTAAGCTTCCTCACCTTGGTCCCCATTCATTAAAGCCACTACTTCCATGCATGGAATCTCCCTCCAAAACTACGCTGTCCCTCAATTAATGCCACTTTTTCCATACTAGCACTATTGATTTAGTAAAAGTTGACCCAGTCTACATGCTCCAACCCATTTTCACACATAGGGGTGCTTAATCCAATGATTTAGATGACCCCTATTCACATTAGGAGTGATTTTATTCCTACTAAGGATATTTATGGGTCTCCCTAACCTCTTATTCTTCTAACTAAGAAGCAAAAACAAAATTTAATATTCCCACTAGCTTAAAGCTAACTGGGAATATTACATAGCAAGTTATAGGTGTGCTAAGGAGGGAGTAAAAAGGTATTATAGGAAATTCCAAGGCATGATAGACTGCTAGGAAATCATGCTAATATGTGCCAAGTTCTAGGGTGTGCCAAGGAGTTCTAGGGAAACACAAGGGAGCACTATGTCATAATGCATGGAAATGAATGAATAAGAGTGTGTGACAAGGAGTTTCAACGAGTTCAAAGTGTGATAATGAGGAGTGATGAGAAATTCTTGGTAGTGCTAAGGAATGATAGAGTGCTGAGGCGACATGCAGCCAAGATGTACCAATGGGTGCAAGGAAGTGTTAACTAGGAGTGCCAGGGAAACACAAGGGAGAAATACGTCAAAATGCATGGAAATGAAAAACAAGAGTTTTTGATTAGAAGTGTCAGTGACTTCCAGGTGTGCTAAGAAGAGAGTGACAAGGTATGCTAGGAAGTGTTAAGGCATGCTAGAGGCTAGGGCGACATGCCAATATGCCCTAGGTGTTAGGGTGTACCAAAATGTGCCAAGGAGTGTTAAGGAATGCTATGGAAACACAAGGGAGCACTATGTAAAAATGCATGGAAATGAATGAATCAGATTTTGTGACTGGGAGTTTAAATGAGCTCTAGGTGTGCTAAGGAGGGAGAGAAAAGGTATGCTAGGTAGTGCCAAGGAATGCTAGAGTCCTAGGGCGGAATTCTAAGATGTGCCAAGTGTTACAGTGTGCCAATGTGTACTAGAGAGCGTTAGGGAGTGTCAGGTAAACAAAAGGAATCACTAGATCAAAATGAATGGAAATTAATGAATAAGAGTGTGTGATAGGGAGTGTCAATGAGTTATAGGTGTGTTAAGGAGGGAGTGACAAGGTTATATCCTAGGCAATTCCAAGGTATGTTAAACTAGCAAGGTGTGTCAGGAAGTGCTAGGGTGTGTTAGGGAGTGTAAAATCATGTCAAGGAATGTAGGGTATGCCAACACATGCCACATAATGCCAAGGAATTTAAGACATGTCAAGTTTTATGGCATGTCAAGATGTAAACTATTTTTCTTATTTATTTTACGACCACATTTGGATGTGATGAGCCTTGTATTGATAACTTGTTAAGTGGGATAATTTTAGATTGGACATGAATAGTCTAAGATGAGTTACATGTAGTTCTTAGGTGAACAAGGCATATGTTTAATTTCCACGACACATGAGAATTTGGGTTTGGTCTTATAATCTTTGATGCAAGCACACTGAAGTTCCACAACACATCTACATTACACAATGAAATCTACACACATCAGAGAATCAACTAGTGCACATGAAAAATTTTAACTTTTTCAAACCATTCTTCATTAAATTACAAACTATAATAGAATAGGTTATATCTCTCATACCAGGGATGATGGCCCTTTACAATCACACTAATACAAGGAATACAACTAGGGCTTGGTGTTAGTCCTTTGACAACAAATCTACCTTGAACAAGATAACACTTGACCCACTTTTTTATGGTGGCCACACATAGCTCTTTCAATCCACATGTATTGAACACATTTGGTAGGTCCTCATACCTCCCATTATGCAACTCCTCAATCTGCCTCTATCAATGAACTCAAATCCTTTATGTTACTGAACTCAGCTAAAAAAACTTTGCCCTCTATCTACCTCATTTTTCCTTTAAGGTCTGCAACACTTAACGTTTTCGATCTATTGTTCACAACTCCATTGTGAACAACTCTTTGGTCTGCCCACTTTTTCCATACTGCTGCTCCAAGATGACAAGTCTAGCGATATTGAGGTTTCTCTTCTTCTCAATGATGCAATCCTCTACAATACTGTGAACTAGGGCGAGTTGGCTAGCCCACTTGACTGCTACTTTATTCCCTCAAAGTATACACGTCCTTAGGCCCAATACACATACCCTTCTACTAGTATTGTTTTCCTTCAAAAGTACAGGACTTAGAGCTCTTCTTTGAAAGTCACCTAACAACCCTCCAATTGTACTTGCACTACCATTAATTTTCCAAACCGTAGAAAATTATTTTACTGATCTAGTGCCCACAACACTAGCCTCATCTAGGGCTCTTCAAATATGTCACCTAATAGTGATTTGAGTCCTCTCAAAATCACTATTCTTGTGTACCAATTTTTTTTTTCCAATATATGAACAAATACAAACTACTCATCTTATCCTCCTTCTAAAAATTTGTAGATGATTAAACTAGGGTTACAAATCATCCATTAACATTCCATTGACTAACTTTTTATAGGATGATTTATATCTTTGTCCAAAAATATATGGAAATTCCAACAAAATCAACTCATATTCATGTCAATCCATTCCTCTATGGCACATTTCTTCTGCTCCATAAGAGACTCAGCATAGCTCATATGGATCCATATATTCTGTTCATTTATTTGATTGAATCTTGACCTAAAATTTATATCTCTACGACCCTCAAACTATGGTTACCTCAATCAATATTACATATGTGACTACTTCTTTTTTGGCCCTAAATTCTAGTGTAGACCCTCCTCCATTTGTGTTGGTATTTATCAGAAACCTTGCAACCTAGTAAACACCACAAGGTAGGGTTTCAACCCTCTCTACTATTTCAAAATTTGATGCGACCTTGAAACAAAAACACCACTGAAATCACATGCCCAAGTTCTCATGAGTCACCTCTCTTGAGCTTGATATTCCATAAGAGAACCAAAAATATGCCATCCTACTTCCTATCTCGAACCCATTAAGGTATGTGACATTCTTGTGAACCCTCACATGATGATCTTACTCTTATTGGATGATCATGGCCTCCCTTTAGCAATGCTTACTCATCCCTCTAGCTCGACCTACTTTAGGACTACATCTCTCTCGGCCTCCTTGATCAAATGAGCTCCTTCTCACTTGATGTTATCTACTTAATACTAAGGCCTCCTTAAATAGATTCTCCTAGCTAGGCCTCTTAAGAATGCTCTAGAACTTACAAACTTTATTTACTTAGACCTTAGGAAATATTATTTTTTCTTTTTAATTTTCTTTTTTATTTTAAACCCCATCTCAAGTCCAAATCCCCTTCACTTGGGTTATTTTCCCACAAATCCTTTTGTGGCCAAACTCACACAAACCCATCTCACTAGGCTTGTGGAGTACCTCCTAAGCTACACAATTCAACAAAATAGTCTAGTTGTAGTAATTGTAACTTGGTCAAGCTCCTATAGTCAAGCGAGGATTTGCTTGGGTTCCCAAGTTGAAAATTAAGTAAGGGTGGTTGTGAGGGCATGATAACTAGGAAGGGTTAGGGCATTCCAAGGAATGAAAAGGCGTGCTAACACATGTTGGACAATATCAATGCATGTTTAGGAGTGTTAAGGAGTGTCAAGGCATCACAAGGGACAAATAGGTCAAAATTCATGGAAATGAACAAATAAGAGTGTGTGCCAGGGAGTCTCAGTGAATTAAAGTGTGCCAAGGATGAAGTGTGTTAGAATAATTTCATAATAGGATTTGAAAGAGGCAAGCCTACGATTGCGATAAGGGGCTCGACAAAGTAGTTTTAAACAAAGGGAGACTTTGTGTTGGGCATAAGGCTATTTTTCCTTTATCTATTATTTTTATATGACATGTGGAACACTTTGGATGAATTCTCATGTTTTAAACTATTTTAGACAATTGCTGTTGAGATTCAACAAGATGATGAGATTAGTGAAAAGTAAGAACCTTCACTAAGTGGGGCCTGCAAGCTATTTTTAGGTGTATGTCTATTTTTAGACATGGTGAGCATATTATATAAGTTATACGATGTTATTTGTAGATGGTTGGTCAAATGTGGAAAATAGATGAAATTCTATTTTTAGAATATTGGGCGAAATTTATTTATAGATCGTCGATCTAAAAATAGGTGCATGTTGATTATTATTAGCTCTTAATAATAATCTGACAATAAACATCAACTTATTCTCTTGGAGCACTTGATTTCAGTGAGAAGATTTGGAAAATCGGTGGGCTGAAGGAATTATGAAATTCCTAGGGTTATTGGGGACTCATGCATGGAGGACTTAGTTAGAACTAGAGTTTCAAAGTTATTGCAGAGTTGGAAGAGTAGTTTATAGAGTTTTTATTTAGTTTAACTCAGTTAAGTGTGTTAAACTCAGTTGAGCTAGTTGTATCTAGTCTAAATGAAAGATACAATAGTGAGAGTTAATTGAATTAATTAGTTAATTAATTCACAACTAATAACTCACTAACAACTGAATAGAAACAACAGTTAACTATAGTGCATGTCAGTTCCAGTGGAGACCCAGTCGAGAGATAGGTGAAAGGGTGAGATGGACTATCTGTTGTGACTATAGTGATGCATTCAATGCATCTGACACAAATTGGAGTTGCTAATGAGGATTGCGCAATAAAGGCAAGGCCAATTCGAATTCATTCAAGGGTATTCTTCAGCAGGGATTGCGCAGTGGAGGCAAGCTATCAGGAGGCAAGAAATTGGTGCATGGAGATGCAAATTTCTGCATGACAGTGTGTAATGAATCTACATTGTACTGAGAGCTTGATGTACTAAGATTTGTATGAGATTATTACAAGATTCCATTGATATAGATAATATATTATAGCTAGGTTTTTTAGTTTTAATCTTTCCCTTTAAAAAACTGTGTTATGTGTGATTGAATTTATTCACATGTGTTTGCATTTGAGTTTTAAATTTCCGCAAGTTTAACAATGGAAGGATTTTGTATTTAGTAAGAAGATAAATATTGTTAGATCAGGAGGATCAGGTAATACATCAGTATTAATAAATTTCTACATGGTATCAGATCAATATTGATCACTGGAGATTGAAATTGTGAATAATTGTTGAATTTTGTGCTAGTGGACAATTTGAATTTGCTACAGAAATTTCTTGGTGCGACAGTTGAGTATTCATTGAAATGTCTTTCAATGGGTTGCGATTGGAGTATGCCCTTGAGGGTAGCTCTAATTACATATTGTGGAAGGATAGGATGAAGGTGGTGCTTGAAGATAATGGGCTGAAGGAGTTCATCGATAGCGATGCTCCTAAGCCTGCTTCTAGCGATGTTGTAGGACTTGACGCATGGCAAAAGAAGGTAGAAAAGACAAGAATAATTCTGTTGGAAGGTGTGAAGGACCATATTGTGTCAAGACTTCACGGTAAATGTTACACCATTTTTTGGTCATCTAATCCATTGTTATTATATCGACCCAAGTGCACCAAGTAAGACCAATTTTACCCCAAGTAAAATCGCATTCACTATGAAAAATAACTTAGTAAACCACCTTTATTAAGTTTTTTATGGTCTAAACAGGAAACGCCATAAGGAAATATTAAATAAATATACATTTTTTTGATTTTCCTCAAGAAATAATTAGTTAAACAGTCGTTTAATTAATATTTCTAGTTATATTTAACCCAAAACAAGGAAATTAATTAGATAAATCATTATTTATCTTATTATTTTCTAAGAATAATTATTTAAATTTTATTTAAATAATATTCCTTGTTAAATATGACTAACTCACCCTTAAATAATTAAATAAATCATTATTTATTTGATTATTACTCAACCATATCCTTAAAATAATAAATAAATCATTTATTTATTTATTATTACTTAATCACATCCTTAAAATGATAAATAAATCATTTATTTATTTATTAATTACAAATAAGGGGATTTCACTCAAGTCAAATTCCTTTTCCCTCCAACAAATATAATAAAATATTCCATAAAAGTTGGATCTAGATTTTGTGAATAATATTTTATTATGCACCAATCTCTAGACTAACTCAATATTTTGTTATAAATAGAAGGGTTTTCCCATTCATTTGTCACCTTTTGTTGCCTAAAGATCACTTTGGATCTCAACACTTGGTTTGGCTATTGATCCATAATCATAGCCATACTTTTCCATTTTTGTCTGGGTTTTCTACACCACCAAGAGAGAGAAGTTCTAAATCTGAAGTGCTGAGGACTCACAAGAACCCATCCCATTGAGGAGAACAGGGAACACCCTCTTGTGTTTTCCTCCCAGGTGCCATTAATAAAATTATTCATTGGATATATTCTTGTCTTGTTTATTGGATCTATGGAGTAAATCTTACTTTTCTACTGTTTAATGTCTTCTAATGCATGGATCTAGATTTTTGCAACATTTGTCTTGATCATTGAATTGTAGATTTGAAGATATTAGCAGTCATTTCTGTTGTTAGGGATATAAGTTATGAGTAGCTAAAGTGATCATTTTTCGTACACTTTGAATAAAGATTCATACTAACAATTGGCGACTCCACATGGGTTTACCTTTATGACCACTGTCATTTTTCTGATCCTTGCATATCCAGCTGCTTCAAACCGTAGGATTTCTCTTCAGCCCCTTGTTTTTTTTATTATTCTTGATGTTTTTTTTAATCCATAAAACCCTAAAACGATAAAAATTCTAACTTCTGTGTGTTTTCGGACCCATTGCGCAGGTGACCAACATCAGCCGCAGCTGAGACGGCAAATTTTTATGAAATCTACCACCGAGAGTGCCGAAAGTGCCAATCGCACTTTTCAGCCCAAAATCTGCAACCTAGACCTCCAGGTCACACTTTACAGCCCAAAAAGTGCGACATCTGTTGAAAACAAGTCAGAAACTGCGACCCAGACGTTTTGCAGGGATTTTTCTGAAAGTTTTATAGGTTTGTCTGAGCCTCTGTTCAGGGTTGTCTAACCTCCATCTCCGCTTGTTTTGGACCTGTGCTTGTTCTGTTTCACTCAACTAAGTGGGAACCTAGCCCCCTAGGGCTTCAGTACCCTCCACTTTTTGTGGAAGAGTTTTTGCTGTTACAAGTTGTCTGATATTTCAGAGTCCTCAGCCATTTTTTTCCAGATCTGATACCTCACCTTTAGATCCACTTCAGATCAGCTTGTTAACCATCCAAATCACCTCATCTAGATTTTTTTGGGTTATCCTCTAGGGTTCACTATGTTTCCCTTCAAGAGATGGCCTTTCACCACCATTTTTACAGCAATTTTTCCTCTGATTTGTTGTTGTTTTCTGCACCACTTTCCAGCAGATTTTGTCTTTTAGATCTCTGTCCCTCTTGACCCTAGATCTATTAGCATTTTTTTTAGTGTGTTTAAATTAGTTTTTTTTACTCACCTATAGACTACTTGTTGAGAGATCTGCATACTTGGGTTTAGATTGGTGCATTATTAGCTGTTTATTTTCTATTTTGCAGGTCTATATACTGACATTTGCAAGTTTATTTATAGCTATACAACACACTTTTTCTTTTTCTCTACAAACGTTTGGGTTTAAAAATTAAAATTTATACACTTTTACACACACACCCTCAGTGAAAAAGGGCTTGGTTAACACCGCCAAGAAAAGACTCTAAAACATTGAAATCAATTGATCCTACACCTCTCTGCCCTTCTTTCAACATTGTAATCAATTGATCCTGCACTTCCTTGCACTTGTCAGTCTCTTTTTCCTTTGTGCTGTGTTTTTTTCATCACCATTGTGCCACCAAGGCATTCATCCTAGAGACTTCTTGGCCTTGATCCTTATTTTCTGGTAGGGAGACTTACTCCTCTACATAATATTCGAGTTATTCCTCAACCGAGTCTATACTCCGACTCTTCTTCTAGTCCTTTGGGTTCTCCTTCTCGTTCCACCTTCAGTTCTCCCCTGTCACCTTCACCATGTATGGTGCAGGACCTAATACTGGTGGTAATCCCAGCCCTCCTGCTGGGAATACCACTAGTGGGACCACAACGGACACTACCCCAGTAGCACCCTTTCTCCCTTTCATGGCAGGCCTCAGCCTCCCCAACTTGGACCGGTTGATAAACGAACCTATACACCATGATGCTAGTTTGCCCGCTATGCCAACAAAGCTCCCTTCCAACATCCAAAAGTTTGAAAGCCTTGCTGGAGAAGATCTTTCAAATCATGTTCGATCTTTCCACATGTGGTGTTCATCTAACTCCATTACCGATGACTCTATCTATCTTCGGTTGTTCCAATGAATGCTTACAGGTGAAGCTTCTAAGTTGTATTTTGATTAGGCCACTTCCTCTCATACCACCTTTGTGACTTGCCCGGTCTTTTTTATCTTACTTCCAGCTTCCCCTTCGTTATGACACTGGTATCGAAATTTTGACTTCTTTCCGTCAATCATCTGCGACCCGCCTATCCGATCATGTCCAGGAATGGTGGAGAAGAAAGAGCTTATGTCAATCCCCTACCTTTGAAGACCGAGTCTACATGGACTAGTTCCTTAGATCTCTCTTGCCTCCTATCGAGAAAGATGTCGCATCGCATTTTCCTCAAACCGACGAAGCCGCCCTCCAAATGGCGTTAAAATATGACCTGATCTACGCTCAGATGGGTTATGTTTATATCTTTCTACCTGATCTCCCTAGACCCAATGGTGCCAACGCACCGTAGGAACCTCATGTCACCGACAGTATTGTTGGAGCTCTCTCTCATCCATATGCTCAACCTACCATGGGTTATGGTTTTCCTGGGGAGGGGGCAACAACTCCTGCACTTTTCCCCCTCTTGGTAGCACGTATCTAGGATACGACATGCCTTGTCTTTTGGCCCAACCTCTTGTTTACCACACTGTTACCCAACCCCCTTATCCGTATCTGCAGCTTGGTGCTCTAGCTCCTCCAGCATCAGCACCTCTGCCTCCCTCGCCTGCTCAACCCCCGCAACAGCAGTCACCGCCCCCTCAGGTGCAGGTGGATGCACAACAGGGATTTGTGGTTACCCAACCACCTGAAGGTCAGGTGGCCACTCAAACTCTTCCATCTGGTTCCCCTAATTACCAGATTCTCATGATGTCCTCTGATTTTTCTTCTGAACCTTCTTCTCCCGTCCCTTCACCTTCAGCTAGTACTCACGACCCCCCTTACCCTCCTGGAACGGTTCCTCCAGGACTTAACCATCTTGGAGCCATCCCGCCTGGTCATTACCCCTTTGGTCAGATACCATTCCTAGCTCCCCCACTAGGAGTGTACACAGTACTTGTTATGGCCACCCTCTCTCTTCCTAACCTAACCTTTGGGATTCCTGTCTGGTACCTTGATCCTCCAGTCGCTACCTCTCCTGGTCAACCCAAACTTTATCTTGCTTTGACCCCAGTCCAACCGGTCCCTATGACTTCTCCTGCTGCAACAATGCCTCATTCACCTCAACAGGAACCACCTCCCATTGCAACCACTTCGCGTAAGAAGGGAAAAGCTTGCAAGGGAGCATCAAAGGACAAGGTTGCCCCAACAAACCCTACCTCTTTTCAGCCTCCAAAGTGTACCATCCAGTGTGCTTTGTGTGATGTCGCTGGCCACGCCACCCATACTTGTCCGAAGTTGCCTCACCTTAAGTCCATGGTCAATGAGATGTTTCTGGAGATTGATATTCTAGAGGTATATATCACTATACCGGATTCAGCCCCGAAACTCAATTCTTTGTGCACAAATCACCCTTGTGCTTTGTGTGATTTCCATGGCCACTATACTCACCTCTGTCCTCGCCTTGAAGAGTACCACTCCTCTTTGGAAGCGGTTTTCCAATTCGAGGCCAAGCACAGCGCGTCTAGCACTCCCTTATTTGCATGTTTTGCTTCGAAAAAACCAGAAGACACAGATGCTCCCATTGACACTCCCCCTCCTGATGTCGAGATGACGGAGCCTTCATCCACCATTTTCTACCTATCATCATCCATGAGACCCTCGGTAGAAGTCCCCTTGGAGACTTCCCCTAATGATTCGCTTGACATACCTCCAGCGATCACCCTGGGCTCAACATCGATAGATCCTTTATCTGATTATTTGTCTATCACCACTTGTGGTGACGCGCATGTGATCCTCTCTTCTCAAGATGATAAGTCAGGTAGCTTTTCCACGTCAAATGGTATTTCTTTCACCAGCCACCACATCCTCTATTACGATGATGACATTGTGGAAGCAATCACCACCCATGACTTTATCTATCCCCCCTTACATCAAAATCATGCATTTGAACCACATCCACCATGTGGCCATTACATTGACACCCAATATGTAATGTTCCCAATTTTTAGCCTCAAGCTAAAAGGAACATTATAATTAGCATATTTTTATTTTGTTGAATAAAATGGGTAAGGAGACCCCTTAACCCCCTTAGATGGAGAAATAACAACCCTTGTGTGAAAGGAGGGTGAATAAGCAGCTGAATTAAGCACCTAAGGGTGTGAACATGATCAAGATCACTTTGATTTAGCCATCTTTGACTAAGTCAATAGTGTTGTCCAAGAGAGGGAATCTCCATGACAAGGCAACATAGTTTTAGAGGAGGCTCCACTTGCATGAGCTAGGTGGCAAGTGTGAATGGGATCCATGGTGAGAGGAGTTCATTTTCTTTATAAGGAGGAGATGGCAGCCCATTTTCATTATGCATTAGCTTATCATTTTCGTTGGGTCTGCAAGCACTTGCATCCCTGGGTTGTTTAGTAGGGTTGTAGTGTTCTTGAACCCAAAGGTGTTCCTGGTCAGGAATCCCTACCTCATCCTTAAGGAAGGAGAGGTTTTGAGCTACATTTCCTCATTTCGACATTTGGCCAAGCTTACCCCTTCAGCTACAATGTTATTCTGTTGGGAAAAAAAAAAATTGTTGCTGGGAGCAGCAATAGAGGAACTCTTAGAGTCATTCTTGGCTTGTTCTTTAGTGGAGTTCTTGCATATTATTTGGAGGAGCAGCAGAGGAGACTCATGGGCTTTATTTCATATCTTTGGCAATAGGACAATCATTCACCATCTCTCATAGCGCAGTCTAGGGCAGAAATTACATTATTTTGTGTAGGCAGCGTTAGAGAGTTCATTTGAGCATATTAGGAGGAGTGTTTTTGAGTAAAAGGGATCGACCCTTTGCTTGAGAACATTATCAGAGGAGGGCATGAGTATTTTAGAGTTACCATAGCCTCATCCTTATTTTGATTTAGTTGCAATGACAAGTTATTTGTCACATTGTACATTTTCTGGCATTTCTAGCAATCTCTCCTAGATTGGCTAGAAATCTTGTATTGGAGCCCATTCTTATATTCTTGGGAATTTTTTTGTATAGTTCAGCCATATTTCATGTATATGCATATATTTTAGCAACTAATCTAATATAGGTAGCGCTGTCACTGCTCTCCGACATTTTGTGCAGTTGCAGCAACTCATGTATTTCATAGTTTGATCATTGGAGGTTGATTCCGATAGATTGAGTGGCTTGTCCCTCAAGATATTTGTGTATATTGTAGTTGATATATTAATAAACATGATGGTTGTATTGTATTTTAATTTATTGATATGTACATATTTGTAGAGTTTATGATTGTGTTCATGTATTACTGTAAGCTCTCTCTTTGAGCATTCTTTAAGGGATCTAGTTTGGGGAGATCCGAATAACACATCTAGAGTCATTTCTTTGGGCTCAACTTCTGGAAGAGGAGTGTTTTATGAGTTAAAAAGGGGATCCCAACCCCCTTTCAGCTTATTTTTACACTACTTCCCTTATACAGCGTCCTTGAGGACCATATTGCAGAAATTCCCGAAAAAGGAACATTACAGTGGTATCAGAGCATCAATCTTGGCTCAACCTGTGTAGCCCAAGATAATATTCCATTTGAAGGTGAGGCTCCTCACTTAGTAGAGGAGATGTACAAAGAAAACGAGAAAAGAGGAACGACGGAAGAGGAGATCTCCCTGCTTCTTTTCCAAACTATGGAAGGTATCATAAAAGATATCAAGGAGATAGAAAGGGAAAACTGGAAATATTTTCTGAGAGGGTTTGTGGATGAAGCAAGCCCTAGTTGTAACAATGTTGGGTGTGAGAATTCAGCCACACATGCATATCCACAGCATAGTAAATTTCCCATATCTACTGCAGGGATAATGGAGGAAGATGAGTCACCAAGGGAGGAGACCTTGAGTGATTTTCTTTGAGAGTATGAATCTCAATCATGGAGATTCAAAGTGCACTTGTACTTCCAAGAGTTTTGTAGACTCGAGGGAGAAATATCCATAAGCCCCAAATTGAGAAAGAAATATATATTCTTTCTATCTAATTTCGATGGATCAACAAGGTGCAAAGCCACAACTTGAGAGGAGGAGCTAGATGCATATTTTCAGCTACACCAAGTTGCAACCAAGGAGGCCATCACTATAACAACACTGCATTTCAAAGGTATGGCCCATGATTTGTGGTTTAAAAATTCTGTTTCATAATATCATGCAAATGTAGAACCATATTATGGATTCACTAAGGGTTTGGTGAGGAAATTTGATAAAAATCACTATGAAACACCATGTATCAAAACATCAAACACTTTTCATGCATTGGGAGGAACCATGAAACAAACTCCACTCCATATTTTTGAAGGGGATGTAAACATGTATGATGGCTTGATAAGGGAAAGATCCCCATTGTATGAAGGGCTTTGTTCCTTTTGTGAAATCATGGAGGTACTTCCTTCAAGAGATGACCAAGGCCTAAGGTCTCTCCGTGATGATGAGGTAATCTCGATTATTGATGGGGAGGATAAGCATATGAGGTCTAACAACGATGTCCCATTAGGAAGAGATATGTTACCACATAGAGGTGAAAGAGAAGCCAATTGTTCCCATTATAGGAGACCTTGTGTCTTTACAAGGAGTTCCAAGTATTTTAACATGTGGGAACCATAACACAATTCTGGAGTCATATGTAGCATTTATTGGGGATTGTGAGATGGAGGAGGGAGAAAAAGATTAGCATCAAGGGTTGATACACCCTTATCTATTTTAGAAGGTCTTTGCACAAGAGAAGGATATTGTACAACACAGTGAAGGGAGGGACAAATCAGTCCACTTATACATACAATCCACTTCTGAACTTGATGTCTCACTATATGGAGGCATTCCACCTGGAAGGCCACCTGATCTAGAGTTGATGAGGGGCATCATATCATTTGGTTCACCACTCTTGGATTTTGGAGAGGTGAAGACATTGGAGGAGTCCAACACAGTGCAGAGAGTTTGGGGTAAACCTAAGGAGGAGGGAGACACTCTCTCATTTTCAGTATCACCCACTCTTATTAGTTATACTGCGCTGACAGATTTTGCTGTAGGGATGGAAGATGGCATATTCATGATGCAGAATGACTGCTCCATAGATTTGGAGAGGAAGAGGATACTTCCTTTGAGGGATGAATCTTTCATACATAGGAGTGGATGTAGGCGACTCATGCTTGTTTTGACCCAGCTTGGGAGATTATTTGGGGATGACAGCTTCTCATGGGAGGCCAACTTCCAATGGACACCATCACTATTTGAGCATGAGCAGCTACATGATGGGCATGGCAGAATTTTGGAGGATAAATTTGGCATGGGGGATGTCAGAGTAGCAGGCAGCAGTGTGAGGGGAGCTTCACATGCTAGATCACCAGCATTTTCTATGAGGAGGATAGATCCAGGTTGGAGGACTCAACTCTTGGTAGAGTACTCCAAGGATCTAGGTGCATGCATGATCTTGGATGAACTAGATGAAGATGACAGGTACATGATTGATGGGATGGTCATCTATACCAAAGGCAAGATCTTCTTGACTAGAGCTTCTAGTCTCAAGGAGAGACTATTGCATGCAGCACATGAGGACTTTCTAGCTATACACTTTGATGCATATTTTGCTTTTCTAGAGGAGTTCATTTGGGAGGGAATTCAGTATGATCTATATCAACATATGGATAGATGCATAGCCCAGATTATTTTGAAGAGGTTGGCACAACCATTTCCTTACTCATTGGAGGTGAGGGAGAGCATTCAGATGAGCCATTTCAACTCAAGGACCGGAGTACAAGGCAAAGGAGGTATATACTCTCATTTTGATTCACCTTCCTTTACTTTATATGAGCAGCTTGATGAGCTAACGATGATCACATCTTCTTATGGTCCTTATTACGATGTACTTGTGGCCCATTGCAGTGATGGGAGTGGCTATTTTTATGATGGTTTGTGGGGAAGCCACATACTTCTTGGTGTGCACCATTGGCACCAATTTGTACTTTCATGTTATCACCTTATGAGATGTTTGTAGCAGCAAGCAAGTGGTTGGGAAAGCACTTGTTGGTTTTAGTTTTGATGCAGGTAAGAGGTGCACTATGTTGGTCCCATGAGTGGAGCAGTGACCCACTCTCTAGTTGTCTTATGACAACTTGTTTTCATTGTAATTTACTTCCTTGTATTATCGATGTTTATACATTCACAGGGAGCACTACCATGAGAGTGTTGTATATATTGGGACAGACCATTGGGAGCATAAATCTCCCCATTGTACATGCTTTATATTGTAGGATTCACCATGGGAAAACCATGATTGCCACATTGATACCTTTTTCTTCTTGTGAGAAAAACCACTTGAAGAACTTGAGGGGGAATTTCATGGCTGATTTTCTTGATGGGGAAGCTTGGGCCATTATTGGAGGCCATATAATTTCAGCCCAAGGATAGAGGCAGCCCCATATGTACCACAAATGGATGGAGAAACACCTTGGGAATCAAAAGCCCAACTCTCCATTCATCCCCAACACATTTTATATACCAGGGGTTGAGATTTCTATCTGGATGATAGAATGGATGAGAGGATCATCATTGGGGACAGAATTTTCCCATGCATGTCATCACTCCTACCTTGAGGAGGCCATAGCACAGTAAGAATGTTTCCACCAACACCTTCTATCTTTCCATGAGGTGCATCATTCCAGTTTGCATACTTGGGAGGAAGCATTGGAGGGAAGATTTGTTGCAGGATATCTTGAGCAATGGTGGAGATTGTTGATGAGGAGGCCACAAGAGAATAAGGGGGGGGAATTTTTTTCCCTCTATGCAGTTGCTTGAGGACAAGCAACATTTGGGAGGGGAGGATTGTAACGTTCCCAATTTTTAGCCTCAAGCTAAAAGGAACATTATAGTTAGCATATTTTTATATTGTTGAATAAAATGGGTAAGGGGACCCCTTAACCCCCTTAGATGGAGAAATAGCACCCCTTGTGTGAAAGGAGGGTTAATAAGCAGCTGAATTAAGCACCTAAGGGTGTGAACATGATCGGGATCACTTTGATTAAGCCATCTTTGACTAAGTCAACAATGCTATCCAAGAGAGGGAATCTCCATGACAAGGCAACACAGTTTTAGAGGAGGCTCCACTTGCATGAGCTAAATGGCAAGTGTGAATGGGACCCATGGTGAGAGCAGTTCATTTGCTTTATAAGGAGGAGATGGCAACCCATTTTCACTATGTATTAGCTTATCATTTTCGTTGGGTTTGCAAAGACTTGCATCCCCAAGATATTTAGCAGGGTTATAGTGTTCCGGAACCCAAGGGTGTTCCTAGTCGGGAATCCCTACCTCATCCTCAAGGAATTAGAGGGTTTGAGCTACATTTCCTCATTCTGGCATTTGGCCAAGCTTACCCCTTCAGCTACAACATTATTCTGTTGAGAAGAAAACATTGTGTTGCTGGGAGCAGCAAGAGAGGAACTCTTAGAGTCATTCTTGGCTTGTTCTTCGGTGGAGTTCTTGCATATTCTTTGGAGGAGCAGTATAGGAGTCTCCCGAGCTTTATTTCAGATCTTTGGCACTAGGCCAATCATTCACCATGTCTCACAGCTTAGTCTAGGGTAGAAACTGTGTTATTTTGTGTAGGCAATGTTGGAGAGTTTATTTGAGCTTATCAGGAGGAGTGCTTTTGAGTAAGAGGGATCGACCCTTTTCTTGAGAACATTATCAAAGGAGGGCATAAGTATTTCCGATCTTCCATAGCCTCATCCTTATTTTGATTTAGTTGCAGTGATAAGTTATTTGTCACATTGTACATTTTCCGGCATTTCTAGCAATCTCTCCTAGATTGGATAGAAATCTTGTATTGGAGCCCATTCTTTTATTCTTGGGATTTTTTTTGTATATTTCAGCCATATTTCATGTATATGCATCTATTGCAGTAGCTACTCTAATATAGGCAGTGCTTTCATTGCTCTCCAGCATTTCGTGCAGTTGCAACAACTCATGTATTTCATAGTTTGATCGTTGGAGGTTGATTCTGGTAGCTTGAGTGGCTTGTCCCTCAAGATATTTTTGTATATTGTAGCTGATATATTAATAAACATTGTGGCTGTATTATATTTTAATTTATTGATATTTACATATTTGCAGAGTTTATGAATGTGTTCATGTATTATTGTAAGCTCTCTCTTTGAGCATTCTTTAAGGGATCTAGTTTGGGGAGATCTGAATAACCCATCTAGAGTCATTTATTTGGGCTCAAATTTTGGAAGAGGAGTGTTTTATGAGTTAACAAGGGGATCCTAGCCCCCTTTCAGCTTATTTTTACATTTATTCCCTTATACAGTGTTCTTAAGGACCATATTGCAGAAATTCCCGAAAAAAGGAACATTACACAATATTTGGGTAAGGGGGCACCCATATTTGAGAGACCGGGAGAAGCAATTCTTCGTAACTCTCCTAGTGAATCTAGTCGTGTCGACTCTAGTCCCATTATTATTCCACATTTAGAAGAATCTATAGAGTCCCATATCACTTCAGATCACTCTAGGGATGATACCCCTCATCATTCCTTCATATTACATCAGAAACCCTGTCTCATAGACATTGTGGTTCACCAAACAATGAGTTTTATGGGAGAAAATCTGTTCATTATCCCCAAGTCCTACCTTTTGGATAGCAACACCATGTATGTTGTTAGGGTCCCGTGATTTGGCCGATTGGCGAGCCAAATGACGATGTAACATCAAACCAAGCTTTGGATCCCAAGGACCTAGCCTTCCTGGACTCAGAGAGGGCTCTCTCTATTAGATGTAAAAGATATCGGTGTGTTTGCTTATGATGTTCTGATATTAGGCTAGTTATGAAGTGAGTTTTTTGATTTTTGGTTTTTAAGTTTGTGAGGGATAAAACTGATCAAAGATGTAAAAATGGATAACAAGAAGTCAGATCAATTGGGCTATGGGGTCAAACAGGTCAAGGAAGCTATGAGAAGATGATGCAAGGTTGTTGTAGGGCCGATTTGATTCACGGTAGAAGGGATCTTTGGGAAAAATGGACTAAATGGACAACAAGTTTGTGAAAGACAAGGGATTTCAAGTGTAACTATTTTATAGCAGACATAAACATGTTATAGCAAGCCATTAATCATGCTAAATGCAACTATGAGCTAATTAATACATAGAAATCAAACATTCCAGCCATACATAGAGGTATAAGACCCTCTAACTTCGGGAAATGGCTATCAGACTTTGGGGAAAACACATAAGACAAACTAACAACTCACAAAATATGCCGGAACGCCTAAACATAGTCTCTAAGTCATTGGGAACTTTGACAAACAAGCTTTCATAGTTTTAGGCAAAGGGCTAGATCGGGACTAGGCCTCCTTGGTTCAACAAGATGATCAACAAATCAGTCAAAGAGAAGGTTTTATGGACAGAACTATGGACAGCTTATAGGTAGGCAGGGCACACCATACATCCTACTCAACATGCATAGAACTTGTAAATAAAACTAGCAAACATTATCGTTAGGTTACTAAAGAGTAGTTAAGAATTCTTTAGCATAACAAAGGAAGAAGAAAACATCAATCTATGAAGATTCGGGAATTTTGAGGTGCCTCCATGGGCATATCTCAAAACTAATCTCTACTGATCTATAGCAGCAAGAAGCATGTAAAACTAGAAGACAAAAACATAGCAAGAAAAACTATACCATTCTACCATGTCATGGAATCCATCACCAATCCTTCATCATTCATCAAAAGCATCCAAGAGGCAGTCCAAAAATCATAACACAAATATGTTCTTCAAAGCTCATATGACCAATATATTGATTCTTCTCTCAATTTCAACCTCTGATTTACAATGAAACCCATGGAATAAATAGGCTTGAGGGAGGAAAACCTCATGGAGCAACTAGCTATCCCATTGGCCAAGTCAAAATATCTAAACTTGTCCTTGAGGCTTTGCAAAGCCCAAGGCACAAAATATCCCATAAAATATCTAAAAAACTGCTAAAAACGGAAATTATATAGACTTTACATCATTTCCCAAGGATAAAAATAGCTTAACGCACATTTGGGAAAAGCAGATTTTTGAGGTTCAAAAATTACAAAAATACTTCATATTTATGCCTGAAAAAGGTCCCCTGACTTGCTGGAGGCAAATGGCAGCCTCCCCGATGTCGAAACGAGGCTCATGATAGCTCGTTGGAAAGCTCTCTATGTATAATTTCCGTTGCAACTAAAATCATCCAAATCTGAGGCATAGAAGTCATCCAAAACAGTACCTGTGTGTAAAAAACTAGGAAATAGCAGACTGCTGATATGGCGGGCATAATGTGCAAAAAGAGGGAATTTTTCGCCAATTTGAGGGGGCGAATGATCTCCGAATGCTCTGAAAATCGCTGGTGACCTGCTCATAGAATTATGGCATCCATCGGTATCATTTTCTTCCCTTGAAAAAACCTCAAACTGAAATGGCGAAATTATGAGTTTTTGACCAAAAACCCAAAAAATGCCAAAAAACAAAAAGTTGCCGAAAAAGGCCCAAAATTGGCATGCATGACCCTCAAGGGTCCATGGAAACATGCTCCGAAGCTGAAGCCAAAATATCAAGGGCTGATATGCTTTTCCCTTCTTTCTGTGTTAGGCGCTTTCCCCTTGCCTTCTTCAATTTTTCTTGAGCTGCCTTTAGTTTGCGCCGGGCAAACTGATTCAGCTTTTGGAAGTGGTGTGTCCCTTTCCCTCGCAGCTCTAAATCTCTATTCGCCCCTTCAAGCTTCTCTCTCATTTCTAAATGTTTGTTAGCTCTTTCTGCCGTTTCTTTGTTTTCCTCAATTTCTGCCTGCTGGCAGGGTGCGGGCTTGAGTCGGGCTTGCTCTTCGCTTCCTTTCTCTCCAAGGCTCTTTTAAGCTCGATGGTCCTAGGCCCCTTCCGCCTAGGCTAGCTCCCTCCTCTTCATCATCAAACTCACCAATGAGTTTCTTTCAATTTGCTTGCGCCTTAGCTCGTCTCTTTCTTAGATGATTGCTTAGGTTTCATGAACAGCTGTGTGCACATTCATTTGTTTGTTTTCAATCTCCAAGAAGTGGTTGAAATTCCTTGCCCTTTGAAGATCTTGCTCTAATGCCTCAATTTGCCCTTCCTTATGGATTAAGAGATTTTCAAGAAGGCGGGCCTCATTTTCACTGTCATCGATTTGGATAGGGATGACAACCAATTCACTTCCATGCTTCGTACTTTCCCCAACTTTGCTTTTACCTTTGAAAGCCAATCTGGCGCTTTTCCTCCTTGGCATACTAGAAGGTGTCCTTTTGAGCAATTTCCTCTTGCTAGGAACGATCTTGGTCACTGTTAGAGTGGCAGCTTTAACCCCTCTTTTCCATGCTGTGCTAAGTTTTATTCTTTTGGGAGAAGGAGAAACAACAGATTTACCTTTGACATCTTTCTGAATTGGCTGATCTTCTTGAGGCTGATGGATGTTTTCCTCTTGCTTTTCACTTGGCTGTCCCTGTTTGCCAACATTAGCTTGCTGCTCTTCATCAATGCTTTGTCCAATTTGTGGCTCAAAAGGTGTTTCAATTTCCTGCCCAACCTGCTGTTCTTCATCTTCTAACCGCTGCTGTTCCTCAATCTGTACCTGCTGCCCTTCACTTTCTATTTGCTGCTGTTCCTCATCATGGATCTGCTGTCCTTCATCATCCATCTGCTGCTGTCCTTCATCCCCTTCCTCTTGCTGTTGTTTACTGCCCTCTCCTTCCTCCTGTTGACTTGGCTGTCCAGTAGTCATTCTGAGCCTTCTAGGAGTAGGCCTACTGGACAAAGGCACTGGGCGATGGACAGGCTGAGTAGGAGAAACATGGGCAGGAGGAACAGTGGCAAAATCTGGATGGCTGATGAATAAATCCCATGAAACCTCTTTCTTCTCTAGCTGGTATAGGAAGATAATCTTGATCAAAGAATGATGAAAAAGAGAAGGGATTTGCTGAGGTGGGGCCTTCTTTTGGACAGTAGATGCCATTTTCTCTATGCTCTTGGACAAAAAGTAAGGGAGGTTTAGCTTCCTGCTTCTAGTAAAATGCATCAATAAACGGATATGGTAGGCATAAATTCGATTAAACCTCCCTTCACAATTGAAATATTTCATAATGGCTTTCATAAGCGGAGCATTGCTGTCAAGGAGATATGAAAAAGGGAAAATAGCAGTGACAGCCTCTCTATGTTCAGGCTTGATGAAAGGTTTGTAATCCTCTAAGTCAAGATGAGCTTGTTTGAACCATTTTTCGCCATGATACGGGATCTTGGTGGCCTTGGACACATACCTTGGAGAAATTTTGAAATCAAGACCCGCCACTTGGAAATGTTTTTCTTTGAATCTCAGGGCGCACAAGTGTGTTAATGGCGAAAAACTCTTGACTTCTTCTATCTTCTAGCCGAAATCTAGGCAGCCTACTTCATGGAAGTTGAAAAGGACATATGGATGAGCATTAATCTCTTCTGTAGAGATGGGCCCATATCTTTTATGTCGACTGCTCCTGCTGTCTTGCCTTGGAGGCATTTTGACCTGAATATGCTTTGGAAGAGACAAATTGCCTTACTGTGTGTAAAATGCCTTGTTGGAGTCAAACTGTGTCAATGTACTGCTTTGACAGATAAAAAATGTGATTTGGATGGTTTGCAACAGGTTTATTTATAATACACAACCTCTTCTCTCTTTAGAAAATGACCTTCTACCTTGAATGTACCATAGCCAGGCAGATTCCTCAATAGGACACCATATAGTAAAGAGGAGACAGACTGCTGTGTGAATTTCCTGTAGACAGTGTTAAGAAATCACTCTTCTTGTAAATTTGTTAGAGGCCAATCAACACACCTGTATTTGTGTCTCCAAGACAAATCTCAATCATTAAAAACCCTTCTCTTCAAAAAGTGACCTCTCACCTTGAAAACATCTCAGTCAAAAACTTCCTAGTAGGAAATCACACAGTGAAAAAGAAAGGTAGAATGCTTAGGAAGAGTTTGCTGTGAGAAGTGCTTTGATCACCCTGTTCTTGTGAGTTTTAAGATGTTACTCAATACCTCTTACTCCTTTCCCATAGTAGATTTTGCAATCATTAAAAACCCTGCCCTGTATAAGTGTGCCAATATTGAACTAACTTGCATATGTGAAAACAACCCTTAGTGCTATTTAAGCAGTCACTGTAACAGTCCTGAGCAAAGATGACAGAGTTTGAAAGATTCCAAAGTTTTTAGGCAGTTTATGTGAGTTTTCTCCTTTCAAAACAATCAATGGCCCCTTATGAATGTAACCCTCTGGTTATGTTAGAAAAACCTCTGCTTGGATGGATAGAAACTTGTCAATAAGCTTTGAACAACACAAGGCAGTCAACCAACAATACAGTGAATACTGTCTCTTTATGAGTAGGGTGAACAACCTTCCTCCGGAGCATCAACCTATAAATTTCTGTTTGACCAATAACCCTTTCTCCCACTGTAATTTCACTGTTCTCTATGCATGTCACTTTTTAAACAAAAACATGCTCATAAATTTAAATGTGATGTGAGTATACAGTCAGATTCATATTTAAAGCAGAGATAACAGGGTTTTTAAAAGCTCCAAAATATTTGAGCAAAGGCTGTGAGAGATTCCCTTTTTCACAATAATCAAGACCCTTTTTAATGTGGAATATCAGTCATCTTTGGGAGAAAGCCTTTATGACCTCTGAAAATCCAGTTGGCAGTGAGGTTTTGAAGGACAGAAACAGTCACAGAGTATTCAGAGAATAATGTCTTTCGGTGGTTGAGTAGGGTAACTTTGCCCTACAGTGCTTTAAATAAATGACACCCTTGCTCTTGATTAATCACAGGGTGAAAACACCAGGCTTTTAACTTTAATCACAGCTTTCTTTCCCACAGGCACTTCTAACAGTGACTTTGTCATTCAAACATAGTTTCAAATTATGGGCATTTCATAGCAAAATTGTTTCCCAGGTATGGTGATATATCAAATAAACTGGGACAAGCCGCCCTTTGATTTGATCTTGACTTTGCTAAACATCTTTCTTAACATATATGTTTGATATATAAACACGGTCCACTTCAACAGTTTTGTTCCAACTCTTTAATTTCACACCACAGTTTGAGTTTAGACTTTCATGTTACTTGGCAAATCTTTTGACATCGAGGGAGAAAAATGTGTGTAAATACCTCAAGATTTGATGAACAACCCTTGGGGAGGGCTGGAGGAATACCGGAGGTCTTCAAGATTTGCGCGGCACTCTTCAAAGACAGCACGGCGCACAAAAAATACCACTCGGGTGGCCTGTCGGGTCGGGCTGTCAGGCGGTCGGGCGCCGTGTACAGGCACGTCACGCAACTGTACAGGCGCGTCACGCAACTGTACAGGCGCGTCACGCCAACACTGAACGCTAGTGCAAACACGCTCCCAGGCGCGTCGCGCGGGTTTCCAGGCACGTCGCTCGGCCAATAAACAGTGCAGTCTTCTGAAAATTCGACCAGATCTTCCTTGTTTTGACGCTATGGAGGCACGGAGCTTCGTTTGAACTTTAAAAACGACATCTTCACTCTCCTATTTCACTCTTATGATATTTCAAACATCTTCAACGGTTACTTTCATCTTTTTCTTGTCATGCAGAAAGAACTCACGGTTGGTCTTTTAACACAGCAAGGCCTCTTTTTCAAACAGTGGTATTTCTTTCCAATTTTTTTCTTTATTGAAAATGAAATAGCAGGGTGTTTCGAATTGTTTCATGGGGAAACTACCTCCTTTAGTAATATTGAACTTATCATTTCAATAACCTTTCGACCATTTTTGCCACTGTGTTTAATGGTGCTTATGAGATCTCTGTCCTTCTTGAATAATGAGAAAGCTGCATTTGTTTCAAACTCCCAAAACACTGATAATCTGTCAAAGCCACTTCTTAGTCTATTCATAACTGGTATGCCTATTCACCATGTCCATCCTGGGTATATATCTGAAAGGATAAGCTTGTGAAGCAGGAAAAACAGGGTTCTTTGATACACAGCTATCATTTTGCTTTGACCAGTGTATTGACCTTTTTGTAATACAATAATTCCAAAGCTCAACTTTATCCACTGTTTTACTTTCTTGGTAATATTTTAAAAGAGAAAACCACACAAGGTCTGTTGAAAAGCTTTGAAAGCCATTTTTCCATTTTAAAAGGAGATGGTCTGTCTTCTTCTAATTTGTTTGATAATTTCTGCTTCCAGGCGATTTATGAGCTTCTCCCTGGACTGTAAGTGCCATCTTTTGGTTGCATGCTTTCTCACTATATTTCTATGTTTACTCAAAAGGAGTTCCCTTTAGACTTCTTGGCAATGTGACAGTGAGGTGACTGTGTGGCCTCTTCCCCTAAGGGAAATGCCCTTTTGGTATCAATGCATGTATATATTCAATATTGTCTCCTGTGCACTATAGGTACAGTTTGACAGACATTTTCATTTGAATAGGAAAACCAATACTTTTGAATCATAAACACTATATTTTACCTGTGCAATGACTTCTATTTACTTTCTTTGTATCTTTCCACTGCACTTTAGATCAATCAATTTTCAACAACCTGCAATGCTTTGGCCATCTGCCCATAAATGGAGGAGGCCTTTCAATGAGCAAAGTATCTGAAGAAATATTTGATAATGCTGCATGACAAGGATTTATTTGATTTATGATGGTAAGCAACCAACTTAAAAAACATCAATACTGGCACCTCTGCCTGCAATCATCACTGTGCTTTAGAAAAATCCTAGCTAAAGTGTTACTGTCTTCCTGCACTATTCTGAGGGTAACTGAAATGTCATCATTGGCTTTAGTCAACTTGTGACAGATTTTTGAAAGATAATCTCTGTGACTATGGAGGTCAATACCCTTTGAAAGACAAACAACTTTTCTTCTGCTGTGTGATGACATGATCTGTCAGCATCTTTTCAATTTGGTTTTGTGGGGAAAGAAAACTTCCTATGATTAGAATTGTTTTAACTCATGATATGCCTCTCTAAAGTTTCATCATTTCACATGATTTGAAAACTTCTCATGACTTCCTTCACAAGACCAAACTCTGTTTTCCTTTGAATTTGCATACTTCAGACTTTATCCCTGTCATGATCATCACTCACATTCAGAAAACCTGGAGTTATTGTTTCACTGTTCAGTAAAAGGCAAACCTGGGTTTCTGCATTCCTTTAAGTCAATACTGGCCAGCGCCCTCTGCTTGTAGATGAAGGAGGCGCCCTAACCCTCTGCTTGTAAATGAAGGAGGTTCTGGGCCATGACAACTTACCAGTTTGCTGAGACAGTGGTGTCTTTCTCTTACTGTGATGCTGTAAGGTCTTGATGAGTGGCTCTCTGTTTTGCAGACATATCTCAGGCTCATGCTACATTTAGAAGCAGCTGTTCCTCTAACTGTAGATTCAAGAATTTTCTCCTGAGATGAAGTTATATTTCCTGTTCTTTGCAGAATCCATAAAACATTATGAAACACCTAATAGTCAGCTTGAGATTGGGGTTTATGCAGTGCTGAGACCTAGGGATATAATTGGCGCGAGTTAGAGCTGTTTGTCAATTTCATTTGCAGAGTGGGAGGTCAGTCATGGCTGGTCTGTAACAGATGGAGGCTTTTTGGCTTTTTGATGATTGCCAAGGGTAAAATGTCTTAAAGCGCCACTTCCTAACATAGGGGATACTTTTGCAACAGACTTGGACTTTTCCTTTTGGAGCTGATGGACAGACCAGGGGGCAGAAGCCAGGTAGGATAGTGATAATGGGGTTTTGATTTCGACAAAGGTGGACTGAAACGTAGAAGGGCAAAAAATTTTTAGGAGGGTTTTCTAGATGACATATTGACATAAGGAAATCAGCTTCTAAAAAACTCAGCTATAGATATAGTCATCACTAACATGTAAAAAATACTGATGGCTAATAGTGGCTCCATTTGGGGAGGGCAGCTCCTCATCAGGAGGTGTCCAGAATTCAGATTTTTGGCTTATGAAGACCAGTGCCTTATCCATTGGCGCAAAATTTACCCTTCTCTTGATGTTATTTCTGAAAAATGACAGCATGGTTAACATCAATGATACTTCTACCTACCCCACTATCTTTCCTAACATTTTTCTTCTCTTTGGCGCATTTGAACTAGCAGCCTTTTGACAATGTATATTTTTCTTTTTGCAAAATGAACCTATCTATTTCTACTCTTATATCTGCCGGGAGTTCAGATTAAGCTGATGAACTCCTTCATTGCTCTACCTATGCTAGATCGACTGTCAAGATTAAGCAGTTTGACAGGATTTTATTCTCTAATCTAAAACATGAAATTCAAAAATGATCAAATCAGGATTAGGCAGTCTGATTTGTCATGCATTTGCGGCATAAAAGACAAGCTGCACACACATGTTATTCTGCAACAAAAGGAAACTAGACAAGCGGGGCTAAGATGTACAATGTGTTTTTCATCCCTCGCTTCTCCCTTTGGTTCTGTTTTAGGCATGTGTAACCAGAATCTCTCCCTAATCTAAGCTCTGTGATAAGTCAATCTTACACAATGTTGACTATCTTGGCACTCACTAACTTATTAGCAAATAAATTTAAACATGCTCAGCTATGATTACGCTAGATAGCTGAACAAGACATTGAAGTACTAGTAGCGGCATTTAGACTTGCTCGCTTTCCGAAAGACTATTTTTTGGAACATGGGTCCTTTTTTCTATCTTCACTTGCCCTCTTTTCTGTTTTTTACTGTTTTTTGACTTTTCTATCTTTTACTGTTTTTGACTTTTCTATTTTTTCAATATTTCAAACAATGGTATGTATAATGGATAAAAGTGTTTCAGACTCAAAAATCTTGGAAATGACGGAATTTAATCATCTTATCCTCGTAAGGATCTCCTCTCACCCTTGGCCCACTTAACTCCTGAAAAGAAAAATTTGGGAAATTTTCTCTCTCTAACATGACATAGGGATTTATGCAAGAATCTCTAAACAACCCAGTATCTTCCCTTTGTACCTCTCTGAATATCTGATTTCCACTCCTTTCTTTACTGTATGCTTTCCTCAAGTAATGCATGTATTCTCGGTCATTCTTAAAATAGATAATGACATCATCAAGGTATGCACAGATGCAGAAATTTAAAACTGGGAACATGGCTTTCATGAACAAATTTCTGACATTGGGTGGTTTTGCAATTTTGAACTTGAAATCAGATCTACTTCCCGCAAACTTGAAAAAATCTTTAAGCTGTCTGCTTTGCAAGGGAATCTTATGACCATGACCTGAAACATCATCTTGCAAACATACACGATTAAAAGCACCTTTAATTGGTAAATCATGGTTTTGAGTAGAAAAAACATAATCTCTGTTATAGGGATATGCAGTATTGTTCCTAAAATCAAAGCAGACTCTATGACCAATTGTTTTATCCCTGATTATTTCATTTTGTTTCATATTGTCGTGTTTTCTCTTGTCAAAACTGTTCTTTGAGGGGAAGGTAGTGACACAGTAATTTCCCTTGCTTTTTCTGTAGAAATTGGTATTCTGCATGAGATTTCTGATTTTGGAATTTCTAAGCTCTTCATGAAAAGACAGAATATGAGCTAATTTTAGTAGTTCAGGTATGCTAGGATTGCAACTATCATTCTTGCTCATAAGAAGTTTATCTGGCATTTTCTCAAGATGTTGAGCTACTGAGGTTATGGTCAAAGTTTCATTTGCAGTAGGAGGGTCACATGATGGTAAATCTTTGAGGTATGGTAGAAACATTAAACTCCCTTGTTCTCGGGTTCCAAATAGGTTTATGATGTGTAGGTCTTCTAAAGCCTTTACCCGGAAGAAGTTTCCACAAGTCACTGCTGGTGTTTGACTAAAACTAGAGCAATTTGCTTGATAGTACATAAGAGTTTGCGCTTCTTGCTCTAATCCTACTTTGGAAAGGGAAAACTTACTTTCCTCAAGACACAGCTTTTAATGATCATGGTAGTCTTGAGTGTCTAGTTCATCATAAGGCACTAGGGACAGCTGATGTGGTGGATCTAAGTCTACATCGGTTTCCTCTGACTCTTCCTCCATGTTTTCATCAATATGCATAATGAAAGAGTTCCGGTCGGAACGCAAGGAACACATTGGAATGTTGTCTGGCCTATCTTGACTGCTAATCATATATTTCATGTGTGATTCGCGGTAGAGTATTCTGATCTGGCCAAACATAGGAATGGTGGCATATGACATGTCCAGTTGGATATTCCCTTGGAGTTTGGCTCCCCAAGATCTGGATAGAAGCATCCCGTACTTGGGAGGAATGTCTGCCACTACTATATCCATGATCAGATGTTTCGCAGGTATTTGGGCCAGACTGAAACAAAGGTCTTTGATCAAACCCAGGCATTGGAATCTACTTGAATCAAATGAATACAAGTCCTTGTATGGTCTTGTGATTTCCAAGCCTAACCTTTCCATTACTACCTTCGGCATAAGATTATGCGAGGCGCCGGAGTCTAGCATGGCATTGTGGAGGATTTGGTCGTGGATATTCAGGCTAATGTAAAATGGAAGAGTATTTCCTTCTTGGAATTTTCCCTCTATCTTTGGACCAAACAAAACTTTAGGAGTGTCATCAGCCAGATTAACAGTGTTTGCATCATTCTCTAGATTTAAGACTTTTAGTACTTGGGATTTATAAGAGTTTTGGGCAATGAGTTCAGTAAGAGGCAAGGTGATCTTGATCTTGGTGATTTCGCCTTCAAAGCTAAAAGGCAGCTGAAGTTTAGATATGTTTGTTTCAGCTTTTTCAGCCATGACCCTCTCTATGTTCTAAGTTTGTTGACCTTGTTTCGGGATTTTGTTGGTCAAAGTTGCTCCGGTGACCTTAGTAGAAGTACCAGGAGTATCTGAGAGAGGCCTAGCTTGGGTAACTTTAGCTTTGTTTTGGTCAGTTTTCTCAATCTTAACATTGTCACTACTTGATGCTTTCTTGAGGATGGTATCTGGAGCTTTAGCAGTATCTAAGTTACCTTTCTTGGCATTATCTTGGTTTCTTTTGCTTCTAAGGTCATATTGCCTGTGAGCTTCTATAATGGCATTCTGAAAATCTATGGCAGGGTCGTCGGGATCTTCATGGTTGGTCTCATCCTGATCAGGAGAAAAGAAAGCTTGTTCTTCTTCTGTGAGGTACACCTCACTCTCATTATCAGATCCTATGAGGTTTAAATGATGTTCATCAAGAGGTTCTGTATCCCTATCATCCTCTTCCACATAGTTTTCATTGAATGGTGGCCTAATCTGTTGGTCATTTTCTCTTGGTCTGTTTTGGGGCTATTCCCTCCTAAAGTTTTGGTTTCGGTTTCTGTTTGGAGGGTTTGGCTGTTTGTCCCTAATAGGCGCCTTTTCATTTATCTTTTTCCCACATTTTGGCCATGGATTTGACTAAGTCATCTATTCGAGGATCTAGGGAAGGTGATGAAGTGGAGCTCTCATCTTTATAAGTGACCTTTCTTTCTGATCTAGTCCTAGCTCTTTTTTCAGCTAAGTTGGCATCTGCTTTTATGGCTATTTGTTGCATTTCCTCTAAGGTAGGGGGATCCTTATCTCTCAGATGATATGTCATGTCTGGATCGAAACCCTCGGGGAATTTTTCCAAGGCTAGACCAAGTGGGGGTTTGAAATGAGGTGGGAGGGAGTTATATACACTGTTGAACCTAGTACAGTAAGCTTGGACACTTTCCCCATTTTCCCGTTTTAGGTTGTTATATTCTGACAGGATTTGAATGGGGTTTCTTTGGATTTCCCACCTATTTCTGAAGACTTGATGTAGTTCTGGGATATCATGGATACTGTTTGGAGTTAAGCTTTTGAACCATGCTTTGGGTTCACCACCAAGACTTTGTGCGAATATTCTCATTCTGACAGTCTCGTCTTGTACCTCTAGGTATTCATAAGCATCAGTCATTCTACTTATATGCTGTTGAGGTGTGGTGGTGTCTTCTCCGGTAAAGTGTGGGATCTTGTCTTGATATTTGTTTGGGAGAGGAGCTAAAGGTGGTGGCAACACCAAAGGTGCGTACCAGGCTGCCATGACTGGAGCTAATGGATGATGTACAAGATGAGGACTAGTAGGCTGAGATGAGGTGGTTTGAACAGTGGTGGTTTGACCAAGTGTGGCGGATGAACTTGGACTAGTGATCTGGTTTTGAGCCGATCTGGGATGATAGGAGCCAAATTGATAAAGAAGCTGGAAATCAGGAGGAGTGGTGGGTGAAGCTTCTCTAATAGGACTCTGTGGTGGGTTTAGAGTTTCAAGATCATCAAAGTGTATCTCACTATATGATTTGCTCCTAGGAAGAGTTTGTGATGACTCTAGTTCCAAAGGTGAATATAGTAGGATAGTGCGATGTTTAGGTACAGATCTTGTTCTACGGATGGATCTACCAGTAGCTAGATGGTCAGTTTCAGAAGCTTGCCACAGAATCTTCTCTGGGTCATCTACTATGATAGGGGGATTTGGGTCTGGATGGGATCTGGTGTTGATTCTTCGTGAAGCCAGATTTTAGATCCATAGCTTAGAGAGAATGGTATTGGTGAATGTTCTGGATGAGTGGTTTTTCTTAAAGCTTTTCTAAGGTGAAGGATGGTCAAAAATAAAAGGGATGGATTAGTGGAGTCGCTAGGTGGAACTGGGTTGTTTTTGTGATGATAGCTATGGTCCACCACCAGTAACTAATCTAGGAATGTTTTTGATTTTCTAAGTTTTATGTGCAGCCTATGGTTTGTTAAAGTATCCTAGACTTGTTTCAACACTTTGCTAGGGTGATGAGAACAAAAAGAGTTTACTCTAAAAATCGGTCTATGGACTGCTTGCTTGTTTTTGATACCTAAAGGACCAAAGAGTATATAAGAGTTTGCTAGAATATCATGTACTCAGTGTCCCACCATCTCCCGCTATATTAGTGATCGATGGGGTAGGTCTATCGGATAGTAACCTAGAGTTTGGTCAAATAGTAAGGCCTACTAGAGGTTAGTGGAGTCGCTAGGTGGATTATCAGTTTGTTTTGAGATATACTTGTATGGTCCACCACCAGTACTGTCAAAAACCAATCTAAAGGAGTATTTTGGGGTTTTTTGAGTTTTATGTGCCTACAAGGTTTGGAAGAGTTTTCTATAACTGACTCATCATTTTGCTAAGATGGTGAAGGAGCTATATTTCTACTCTTCAGACAATATCTAAGTTTACTAAGCTTGATTGAGACTTCAGGAGTTACTAAGGTGTACTTAGATTGTCACTAACTCGGAAGGTCCTACTGTGAGTGTCACTATGTTAGTGAGCAGTGGGATAAGTCAATCAGATAGTATTCTTTAGGTCTCTTAAGGTCTAGGGAAACTAATTTTGTTTAATACTCAGGGTCCCACCGTGATCGCCATTATGTTAGGGTCCCGTCATTTGGCCGATTGGCGAGCCAAATGACGATGTAACATCAAACCAAGCTTTGGAGCCCAAGGACCTAGCCTTCCTGGACTCAGAGAGGGCTCTCTCTATTAGATGTAAAAGATATTGGTGTGTTTGCTTATGATGTTCTGATATTAGGCTAGTTATGAAGTGAGATTTTTGATTTTTGGTTTTTAAGTTTGTGAGGGATAAAACTGATCAAAGATGTAAAAATGGATAACAAGAAGTCAGATCAATTGGGCTATGGGGTCAAACAGGTCAAGGAAGCTATGAGATGATGATGCAAGGTTGCTGTAGAGCCGATTTGATTCACGGTAGAAGGGATCTTTGGGCAAAATGGATTAAATGGACAACAAGTTTGTGAAAGACAAGGGATTTCAAGTGTAACTAGTTGATAGCAGACATAAACATGTTATAGCAAGCCATTAATCATGCTAAATATAACTATGAGCTAATTAAAACATTGAAATCAAACATTCCAGCCATACATAGAGGTATAAGACCCTCTAACTTTGGGAAATGGCTATCAGAATTTGGGGAAAACACATAAGACAAACTAACAACTCATAAACTATGCTGGAATGCCTAAACATAGTCTCTAAGTCATTGGGCACTTTGACAAACAAGCTTTCATAGTTTTAGGCAAAGGGCTAGATCGGGACTAGGCCTCCTTGGTTCAACAAGATGATCAACAAATCAGTCAAAGAGAAATTTTTATGGACAGAACTATGGACAACTTATAGGTAGGCAGGGCACACCATACATCCTACTCAATATGCATAGAACTTGTAAATAAAACTAGCAAACATTATCCTTAGGTTACTAAAGAGCAGTTAAGAATTCTTTAGCATAACAAAGGAAGAAGAAAACATCAAGCTATGAAGATTCAGGAATTTTGAGGTGCCTCCATGGGCATGTCTCAAAACTAATCTCTACTGATCTATAGCAGCAAGAAGCATGTATTATGGATGAAAACTAGAAGACAAAAACATAGCAAGAAACACTATACCATTCTACCATGTCATGGAATCCATCACCAATCCTTCAACATTCCTCAAAAGCATCCAAGAGGCAGTCCAAAAATCATAACACAAATTTGTTCTTCAAAGCTCATATGACCAATGTATTAATTCTTCTCTCAAGTTTAGCCTCTGATTTACAATGAAACCCATGGAATAAATAGGCTTGAGGGAGGAAAACCTCATGGAGCAACTAGCTATCCCATTGGCCAAGTCAAAATATCTAAACTTGTCCTTGAGGCTTTGCAAAGCCCAAGACACAAAATATCCCATAAAATATCTAAAAAACTGCTAAAAACGGAAATTATATTGACTTTACATCATTTCCCAAAGATAAAAATAGCTTAACGCACATTTGGGAAAAGCAAATTTTTGAGGTTCAAAAATTACAAAAATACTTCATATTTATGCCTGAAAAAGGTCCCCTGACTTGCTGGAGGCAAATGGCAGCCTCCCCAATGTCGAAACGAGGCTCATGATAGCTCGTTGGAAATCTCTCTGTGTCTACTTTTCGGCGCAACTGAAATAATCCCAATATGAGGCCTGGAAGTCATCCAAAACTGTACCTGTGTGTAAAAAACCAGGAAATAACAGACTGCTGATATGGCGGGCAGAATGTGCAAAAAGAGGGCATTTTTCGCCAATTTGAGGGGGCGAATGATCTCCGAATGCTCTGAAAATTGCTGGTGACCTGCTCATAGAATTATGGCATCCATCGGTATCATTTTCTTCCCTTGACAAAACCTCAAACTGAAATGGCGAAATTATGAGTTTTTGACCAAAAACCCAAAAAATGCCAAAAAACAAAAAGTTGCCGAAAAAGGCCCAAAATTGGCATGCATGACCCTCAAGAGTCCATGGCAACATGCTCCGAAGCTGAAGCCAAAATATCAAGGGCTGATATGCTTTTCCCTTCTTTCCGTGCTAGGCGCTTTCCCCTTGCCTTCTTCAATTTTTCTTGAGCTGCCTTTAGTTTGCGCCGGGCAAACTGATTCAGCTTTTGGAAGTGGTGTGTCCTCTTCCTCTGCAGCTCTAAATCTCTATTCGCCCTCTCAAGCTTCATTTCCAAATTATTTTTAGCTCTTTCAAGCCAAGCCTCTTTGTTTTCCTCAATTTTCTGCTGAAGGAGTGCAGTGAGAGGAAAGGCTTGGAGCTGGGCTTGCTCTTCTGCTCTCTGCTTCTCCAAGGCTCTTTTAAGCCCGATGGTCCTAGGCCTCTTCCGCCTAGGCTGGTCTTCCTTCTCTTCATCATCAAACTCACCAATGATCTCTTCAATTCTTGCTTGCGCCTTAGCTGCCTCTTTCTTATACTTAATCGCCCGTGCCTCATGAACAGCTGTGTGCACAACCGTTCATTGTTTTGAACTTCCAAGTCTCCCGAAAGTGGTTAATTCTAACACCTTTGAAGATCTTCACTCTAGTAACGTCAATTATAAGTCTTGTCTCTGGATTAAGATATTTTGAAGAAAGCCCGACCTCCTTCTATCACCATCCATTGTTTGAACACTGACAGCGTCATTTCACTTCCATGCTTCGTACTTTCCCCAACTTTGCTTTTACCTTTGAAAGCCAATCTGGCGCTTTTCCTCCTTGGCATGCTAGAAGGTGTCTTTTTGGGCAATTTCCTCTTGCTAGGAACAATCTTTGTCACTGTTAGGGTGGCAGCTTTAGTCTCTCTTTTCCTTGCTGTGCTGAGCTTTGTTATTTTGAGAGGAGGAAGCACAACTGATTTAGCTTTAACATCTTCCTGAACTTGCTGCTCTTCTTGAGGCTGATGGATATCTTCTTCTGGCTGTTCACTTGGCTGCCCCTGTTCACCAACATTAGCTTGCTGTTCTTCATCAAGGCTTTGTCCAATTTGTGGCTCAAGAGGTGTCTCAACTTCCTGCCCAACTTGTTGTTCTTCCTCTAGCACCTGCTGCTGCTCATCATCATCTAACTGCTGCTGCTCATAAGTTTGTACCTGGGCTGTCCCTCATCATGGACCTGCTGTCCTTCATCATCTAACTGCTGTTGTCCCTCATCTCTAATCTGCTGCTGTCCCTCATCTCTAATCTGTTGCTGTCTACTACCCTCTCCTTCCTCCTGTTGACTAGGCTGTCCAGTAGTCATTCTGAGCCTCCTAGGAGTAGGCCTACTAGACAAAGGTACCGGGCGATGGATAGGCTGAGTGGGAGACACATGAACAGGAGGAACAGTAGAGAAGTCTGGATGGCCGATGAATAAATCCCATGGAACCTCTTTCTTCTCTAGCTGGTATAGGAAGATAATCTTGATCAAAGAATGATGAAAAAGAGAAGGGATTTGCTGAGGTGGGGCCTTCTTTTGGACAGTAGATGCCATTTTCTCTATGCTCTTGGACAAAAAGTAAGGGAGGTTTAGTTGCCTGCTTCTAGTAAAATGCATCAATAAACGGACATGGTAGGCATAAATTCGATTAAACCTCCCTTCACAAGTGAAATATTTCATTATGGCTTTCATCAGTGGAGCATAGCTGTCAAGGAGATATGAAAAAGGGAAAATAGCAGTGACAGCCTCCCTATGCTCAGGCTTGATGAAAGGTTTGTAATCCTCTAAGTCAAGATGAGCTTGTTTAAACCATTTTTCGCCATGATACGGGATCTTGGTGGCCTTGGACACATACCTTGGAGAAATTTTGAAATCAAGACCCGCCACTTGGAAGTGTTTTTCTTTGAATCTCAGGGCGCACAAGTGTGTTAATGGTGAAAAAATCTTGACTTCTTCTATCTTCTGGCAAAAATCGAGGTAGCCTACTTCATGGAAGTTGAAAAGTACAGATGGATGAGCATTAATCTCTTCTGTAGAGATAGGCTCATATCTTTTGTGCGGGCCGCTCCTGCTGTCTTGCCTTGGAGGCATTCTGACCTGAATATGCTTTGGAAGAGGCAAACTGCCTTCACTGTGTGTAAAATGCCCTACTGGAATCAAACTGTGTCACCTTACTGCTTTGATAGATAAACAATGTGATTTGGATGGTTTTGCAACAATGTTTCTTTGAATACACAACCTCTGATTTCTTTAGAAAATGACCTTCTACCTTGAATGTACCATAGCCAGGCAGATTCCTCAATAGGACACCATATAGTAAAGAGGAGACAGACTGCTGTGTGAATTTCCTGTAGACATTGTTAAGAAATCACTCTTCTTGTGAATTTGTTAGAGGCCAATCAATACACCTGTATTTGTGTCTCCAAGACAAATCTCAATCATTAAAAACCCTGCTCTTCAAAAAGTGACCTCTCACCTTGAAAACATCTCAGTCAACAACTTCCTAGTAGGAAATCACATAGTGAAAAAGAAAGGTAGACTACTTAGGAAGAGTTTGCTGTGAGAAGTGCTTTGATCACCCTGTTCTTGTGAGTTTTAAGATGTTACTCAATACCTCTTACTCCTTTCCCATAGTAGATTTTTCAATCATTAAAAACTCTGCCATGTATAAGTGTGCCAACATTGAACTAACTTGCATATGTGAAATCAACCCTTAGTGCTATTTAAGCAGTCACTGTAACAATCCTGAGCAAAGATGACAGAGTTTGAAAGACTCCAAAGTTTTTAGGCAGAGGTTATGTGAGTTTTCTCCTTTCAAAACAATCAATGGCCCCTTATGAATGTAACCCTCTGGTTATGTTAGAAAAACCTCTACTTGGATGGATAGCAACTTGTCAATAAGCTTTGAACAACACAAGGCAGTCAACCGACAATACAGTGAATACTGTCTCTTTATGAGTAGGGTGAACAACCTTCCTCCGGAGCTTCAACCCATAAATTTCTGTTTGACCAATAACCCTTTCTCCCACTGTAATTTCACTGTTCTCTATGCATGTCACTTTTTAAACAAAAACATGCTCATAAATTTAACCTTGATGTGAGTATACAGTCAGATTCATATTTAAAGCAGAGATAACAGGGTTTTTAAAAGCTCCAAAATCTTTGAGCAAAGGCTGTGAGAGATTCCCTTTTTCACAATAATCAAGACCCTTTTTAATGTGGAATATCAGTCATCTTTGGGAGAAAGCCTTTATGACCTCTGAAAATCCACTTGGCAGTGAGGTTTTGAAGGACAGAAACAGTCACAGAGTATTCAGAGAATAATGTCTTTCGGTGGTTGAGTAGCGTAACTTTGCCCTACAGTGCTTTAAAGAAATGACACCCTTGCTCTTGACTAATCACAGGGTGAAAACACCAGGCTTTTAACTTCAATCACAGCTTCTTTCCCACAGACACTTCTAACAGTGACTTTGTCATTCAAACATAGTTTCAAATTATGGGCATTTTCATAGCAAAATCGTTTCCCAGGTATGGTGATATATCAAATAAACTAGGACAAGCCGCCCTTTGATTTGATCCTGACTTTGCTAAACAGCTTTCTTAACATATATGTTTGATATATAAACAAGGTCCACCTCAACAGTTTTGTTCCAACTCTTTAATTTCACACCACAGTTTGAGTTTAAACTTTCATGTTACTTGGCAAATATTTTGACATCGAGGGAGAAAAACGTGTGTAAATACCTCAAGATTTGATGAACAACCCTTGGGGAGGGCTGGAGTAGCACCGGAGGTCTTCAAGATTTGCGCGGCACTCTTCAAGGACAGCACGGCGCGCAAAAAATACCACCCGGATGGCCTGTCGGGTCGGGCTGTCGGGCGGTCGAGTGCCGTGTACAGGCGCGTCGCGCAACTGTACAGGCGCGTCGCGCCAACACTGAACGCTAGTGCAAACATGCTCCCAGGCGTGTCGCGCGGGTTTCCAGGCGCGTCGCTCGAACAGTGCAGTCTTCTAAAAATTCGACCAGATCTTCCTTGTTTTGATGCTATGGAGGCACGGAGCTTCGTTTGAACTTTAAAAACGACACCTTCACTCTCCTATTTCACTCTTATGATATTTCAAACATCTTCAACGGTTACTTTCATCTTTTTCTTGTCATGCAAAAAGAACTCACGGTTGGTCTTTTAACACAGCAAGGCCTCTTTTTCAAACAGTGGTATTTCTTTCCAATTTTTTTCTTTATTGAAAATGAAATAGCAGGGTGTTTCGAATTGTTTCATGGGGAAACTACCTCCTTTAGTAATATTGAACTTATCATTTCAATAACCTTTCGACCATTTTCGCCACTGTGTTTAATGGTGCTTATGAGATCTCTGTCCTTCTTGAATAATGAGAAAGCTGCATTTGTTTCAAACTCCCAAAACACTGATAATCTATCAAAGCAACTTCTTAGTCTATTCATAACTGGTATGCCTATTCACCATGTCCATCCTGGGTATATATCTGAAAGGATAAGCTTGTGAAGCAGGAAAAACATGGTTCTTTGATACACAGCTATCATTTTGCTTTGACCAGTGTATTGACCTTTTTGTAATACAATAATTCCAAAGCTCAACTTTATCCACTGTTTTACTTTCTTGGTGATATTTTAAAAGAGAAAACCACACAAGGTCTATTGAAGAGCTTTGAAAGCCATTTTGTCATTTTAAAAGGAGATGGTCTGTCTTCTTCTAATTTGTTTGATAATTTCTGCTTCCAGGCGATTTATGAGCTTCTCCCTGGACTGTAAGTGCCATCTTTTGGTTGCATGCTTTCTCACTATATTTCTATGTTTACTCAAAAGGAGTTCCCTTTAGACTTCTTGGCAATGTGACAGTGAGGTGACTGTGTGGCCTCTTCCCCTAAGGGAAATGCCCTTTTGGTATCAATGCATGTATATATTCAATATTGTCTCCTGTGCACTATAGGTACAGTTTGACATACATTTTCATTTGAATAGGAAAACCAATACTTTTGAATCATAAACACTATCTTTTACCTGTGCAATGAATTCTATTTACTTTCTTTGTATCTTTCCACTGCACTTTAGATCAATCAGTTTTCAACAACCTGCAATGCTTTGGCCATCTTCCCATAAATGGAGGAGGCCTTTCAATGAGCAAAGTATCTGAAGATATATTTGATAATGCTGCATGACAAGGATTTATTTGATTTATGATGGTAAGCAACCAACTTAAAAAACATCAATACTGGCACCTCTGCCTGCAATCATCACTGTGCTTTAGAAAAACCCTAGCCAAAGTGTTATTGTCTTCCTGCACTGTTCTGAGGGTAACTGAAATGTCATCATTGGCTTTAGTCAACTTGTGACAGATTTTTGAAAGATAATCTCTGTGACTATGGAGGTCAGTACCCTTTGAAAGACACACAACTTTTCTTCTGCTGTGTGATGACATGATCTGTCAGCATCTTTTCAATTTGGTTTTGTGGGGAAAGCAAACTGCCTATGATTAGAATTGTTTTAACTCATGATATGCCTCTCTAAAGTTTCATCATTTCACATGATTTGAAAACTTCTCATGACTTCCTTCACAAGACCAAACTCTGTTTTCCTTTGAATTTGCATACTTCATACTTTATCCCTGTCATGATCATCACTCACATTCAGAAAACCTAGAGTTATTGTTTCACTGTTCAGTAAAAGGCAAACCTGGGTTTCTGCATTCCTTTAAGTCAATACTGGCCAGCGCCCTCTGCTTGTAGATGAAGGAGGCGCCCTAACCCTCTGCTTGTAAATGAAGGAGCGCCTAACCCTCTTGCTTGTAAATGAAGGAGGTTATGGGCACTGATAACACGAGTTTGCGAGACAGTGGTGTCTTTCTTGCGTGATTCTATAAGGATGCTGATGGTGTCTGTTTGCAGTTGCTATCTCAGCTCAAGCACTACATTTAGAGAAAGAACGAGCACAACTAGACGGTCAGGTACTACTAGGATGGTTCATATTTCTTTGTTATTTTATGAATCCATAAAACACTGTGAAACACCTAATAGTTAGCTTGAGACTGTGGTTTATGCAGTGCTGAGACCTAGGGATATAAGTGGCGCGACTTAGAGCTGTGATCAACTTGATTTGCAAAGTGGGAGGTCAGTCATTATTGGTTTGTAGCAAATGGAGGCTTTTTTGGCCTTTTGATGATTGCCAAGGGTAAAATGTCTTAAAGCGCCACTTCCTAACATAGGGGAGGATTTTGAAACAGGCTTGGATTTTTCCTTTTGGAGCTGATGGGCAGACCAGTAGGACTGAAGCTAGGTAGGATAGTGATAATGAGGTTTTGATTTCGACATGGGTGGACTGAAAAGTAGAAAGGAAAAAAAGTTTTTTAGGAGCGTTTTCTAGGTGACAAATTGACATAAGGAAATCAGCTTCTAGAAAACTCAGCTATAGATATAGTCATCACTAACATGTAAAAAATACTGATGGCTAACATATGCCAACCCAAAACTTAATGTTATTATGAATTCTTCGTCGGGGTAATAGAAAAAACCACTGGCTACGCATAACTAATAGCCCTAACAACAATAGAGGCTGCCAAACATCTTAGTTGATTGTATCCTACGTACTTTACATCAACAAACAGATCTATAAATGGAAAGACATTAAGCAGTAAAGTAAAGAGTTTGCTCCATGCATCCAACGGACAAGACAAGAACACGATTTTTGAATGAATTTTTATATTACAGGGCACCTGGGAGGAAAACAAGAAGGTGTATCCAGCTCTCCTCAATGGGATGGGTTCTTTGTAGTCCTCAGCACTTCAAATCTAAGCTTTCTCTTTCTTGTAGGTGTAGAAAACCCAATGCAAAAATGAAGCTCAATGGGAGCAAATGATGAAAATGAGACCAAGTGTATAGATCGAGAGTGATCTAGTAGGCAACAAAAGGTGAGGAATGATGGGGAAGAACCCTCCTATTTATAACAAAATATTGGGTCATTCTAGATCTTGGTGCATGATTAAAATAATGTTAACCAAATCTAGATCCACCTTTTATGGAATATTTTATTATATTTGTTGGAGGAAAAAAGTATTTGACTTGGGTCAAATCCCTTTATTTGTCAAAAATAAATAAATAAATGATTTATTTATCTTTTTAAGGAAGTGGTTGAGAGATAATCAAATAAATAATGATTTATTTAATTATTTGTGGGTGATTTGGTCATATTTAACAAGGAATATTATCTAAATAAGATTTAAATAAATATTCCTAGAAAATAATAAGATAAATAAAGGTTTATCTAATTAATTTCTTTGTTTTGGGTTAAACATGACTAGGAATAATAATTAAATTATGGTTTAATTAATTATTTCATGAGGAAAATCAAACAAATATAGGTTTGTTTAATATTTCCTTTTGGGGTTTCCTGTTTAGACCATAAACAACCTAATAAATGTGGTTTATTAAGTTATTTAACATAGTGAAGGAAATTTTACTTAGGGTAAAATTGGTCTTACATAGTGTACTTGGGTCCATCTAATGATAATAGGTTAGATGACCAAAAAATGGTGTAACAGATTGCCCCCCAGCGTGCGAGTGTCAGGAGCAAATCGTATGACCGAAGTACGTTGTAAGAACTCGATCACTAGACAACAAAAGGGAAGTCAGAGAGAGAAAGGTGAGGTAGATAGTGTGCTGAAGGACTAGACCCTGAGGAGACGAGACTCGCAGGTGCAACAAGTCTCTTTTATGAGAGGGTACCTGTGCTGAAGGCGGCGGGGGAGGAATACCTATGCCCGCCGTGACAAAGTACAAAAGAATAGTGTGTCCAGTAAACAAGGGACCGAACCATAGAGTACAGCTGGCATAATCAAGGGCCAGATAAAAATACAATGAAGAGTCTCACATACATGTTGTGCCTGGGATAACAGCCAGGACTAGTACAATAATATCTGAGTATATGAGATAAATACAACCCAAATGCCCCCTGTAAATGGGGAAGGGCTCACAAAATCTGACTGATACATGCAAATCAAAGAGGTGCTGCAAGTGGCTAAGGCCAACATCATCAAAATCTGGAGCGGCATCGAAGGCTGCAAAGAAGAGGTCATCCGGGCATGTGGGGGGCTACCTGCAGGGCCACCCCCTCATGAGGGTTGAGACATCTCACACACCCCCGGGAATCATCAAGAGCTGCTGCTGGATCACTGGACCATCAAGTATACGAATCTCGATCATGCTGAAAGGAGCTGGAGAAACAATCAAGTCAAAGGGAAAAGAGGTATCCCCTTGCCTGATCCGAGGCACCGAACAAGAGTGGAAGCTGGAACCAAGGTACACCGCCCTCTAGACCTGACTTCTGGAATGAATGTGTTGATGTCGACAGAAGGAGGTCCGCCATAGGTGAGGCAATGAGAGATCCTCAATTAAGGCACGAGAGAAAATAGTGGAGCGACGGACAGACTGACACTAATGATGATAGTGAAAATGGGAAGGAATGAGTAGCGAATGGACGACTTCCCTTGTTAGAGCATAAAGAGCATGGATGACACGGCAGCGACTGACACAAGATCATGAGGGATAGGGGACAGTGAGACTGAAGGTCATAATGTGCGACACAAGAGAGAGACCAAGCAATGAAGGATGGAGGACTATAGTGAGGTGCAAAGGGACGTGGTATAGACTCCATGGATGCAATGATGACTCAACTTGGATGATCTAAACAAGGGAGACTCGATGGTGGTGCCACACAGTAAAGGCCCCAATGGGGGACCTTGGAAGCATGAGTACAAGGTGGGAACTCATGACGAAAATCGACACGAACATGGACAAGTAAGGGGGCAAGATGGTGCCCCAAGTACAAGTGGCGTAGGTGAGGAAATTCGATTTTAAATGGAGGTGAGGTAACTTCATGTGGACGAAATGGGTCCTGGTGAAGTAGGAAAAATGAAAAAATAGATGCTGGCTATCTAAAAGAAAATAAAACATGCATTTCAGAGGGGAAATGCTAAGGGTAATATTTCTTAAGATAGAGTGCATTGCGGGGGTTAGGAAGGGGATGGCCTTCGAAATCCTCTAAGAGGTATGCCCCTTTGCCAAGATCCTTAATAATGATGTAAGGGCCTAGCCATAATGAGTCAAACTTCCCATTACCTAGGACATCATGGGCCTGGTCATATACTAGAACAAGGTCACCTTCGTGAAAAGTGCGAGGCTGGACTTTTCGGTCATACTGAGCTTTAGTGCGTTTTTTGGCCGCTTCCATGGTTTGCAAGGCAACACGGCGGTCTTCGGAGGCACGCTCAAGCATGATAAGTCGTTGTTCTAGCGGTTGGGTTTCAGGGAGAAGTTCAACGGCTAGTTGTAGAGAAGGAATTTCACACTCGATCGGTAAAACTGCCTCCTCTCCAAAAATGAGGTGGAATGGAGTGAACCCGGTGGCGGTTTTAACAGAGGTTAGATAGGCCCATAAGGCAGGAAAAAGCATGAGATGCCAGTTGGTTTTGTGCTTATTCACCGTTCGTTGAAGCATAGTCTTGAGGGTTTTGTTGACTGCTTCAACTTGGCCATTACCTTGGGGGTAATAGGAGGAGGAATATTGGTGCTCAAAACCCAATAGTGAGGATAGCTCACGCCATATCTCATCTTCAAAATGTCTGCCATGATCAGAGACCAGTTGCTTGGGAACCTCGAAGCGAGCTATAACATGGTTAAAGAAAAAGAGGGCCGCGGTAGCTGCCGTGTTGTTGAACGTTGGCATGGCCTCGGCCCATTTAGTGAAATAGTCGACCGCCACGATGATATACTTGTGGCTACCAGAGGATGGCGGGCGACACTCCATAAAGTCGATGGCCCATTTACAGAAGGGACCAGTGGAGACGACCGGATGGAGGGGAGCTGGTGAAGCTCTCGCCTTAGGGGCGAAATGTTGGCAATTGGGACAGTGTTTGACTGCCTCAATGCAATCACTGAAGAGGGAAGGCCAAAAATACCCGGCGCGCATAATTTTTTGGGCAGTAGCAAGACCGGAGAGGTGGCCACCGCAAGCGCCGCTATGGCAGGCATTAAGGACCTATTCAGCTTTAGCGTGTGTGAGGCAACGACGAAGGACAGTATCAACCCCGCGACGATAGAGGTCGTCACCGATAAGAAGGTATCGGGGGGCCTGGTGTCGGATACGTCGGCGAGCCTCACGGTCAAGGTGGAGGGCGAAATTTTGTGTTCGCAAATAAGTGAGAATATTGCCATACCACGGGTCATCGGAAGTAATGGCAAACAGGTGTTCATCAGGGAAATCGTCATTAATGGGAGGGTATTGCGATCCGGTAGGTAATTCAGAAATGAGCTCAGCGAGGGCTAAGCCTTTCTTACTTTTTGGGGTGACAAATTCAAGGTCAAATTCCTGAAGAATAACGACCCAACGGGCGTACTTCCCAGTGAGGATACGACGACTCAATAGGAAAGCCATAGGGTTGGAATTTGTCACAACCTTGGTGGAGCGCAGGAGGATATAATGACGAAGTTTTTGGACTGAGAACACGACAACCAGCGCTAATTTCTCGTCATAGGAGTATGAGACAGGGGGTCCCACAAGGTTCTTACTGACATAGTAGATCACACGCTGAATGCCATGGTCATCCTCTTGGATAAGGACTCCGGCGACCGAATAGGTGGAAGCGGAGATATATAGGATGAAGTCCCGATTAAAGTCGAGAGGGCGAATTAAGGGAGCAGATGTGAGAGCCTGCTTGAGGGCATCAAAAGACTCGTGAGCATAGGTATCCCAAACAAATGGGATGTGAGAGCGTAGGAGTCGAAGGAACCCGTGTGCGGTGGTGGCATAGTCAGGAACGAACCGATGAAGAAAATTAGCTTTGCCTTGGAGGCTTTGGAGCTGGCGGAGGGTACGCGGAATGGGGAGTTCAAGAATGGCTTGAAATTTCAAAGGGTCAAGAGTGATACCGTCCTTAGACACGATGAAGCCCAGGAGACGGCCGGCGGGAACGCAAAAAACGCATTTCAACGGGTTAAGGCGGATATTATACTTGCGACATCGAAGAAAAATGGTGCACAGATCGTATAGGTGTTGCGCCCGATGCTTAGAACGCGCCGTGAGGTCGTCTAAATAGGCAAGGATAATATGAGCTAAGTCGTGGAAGCAATAAGACATGGCCCGTTGAAAGGTGGCGCCGGCGTTTTTAAGGCCGAAAGGCATGACCCGGTAAGAAAAAGTTCCCCACGGACTAATGAACGTGGTTTTTAGTTGATCAGCAGGATGGATAGCAATTTGGTTGTATCCGGAGAAACCATCCATAAAGGATAGGACCTCATGCCCCGCACACTCGTCAATGATTTGGTCGATGAACGGTGTGGGAAAGTTGTCTTTGGGACAAGCTTTGTTCAAGTCGCGAAAGTCCGTGCAGACACAAATGGTGCCTTGTTTCTTGAGAACGGGAACTGGGTTAGACACCCAAGTGGTGTATTCAATGGGGTAAATGAAACCAGCCTTCTTGAGCTTATCGATTTTGGCTTTGATAGCGTCGCGTCGGGAAGGATGAATGGGTCTCATCTTTTGTCGGACTGGTTTGGCATCAGGCCATGTGTCGATATGATGTTCGACAATGGCAGGATCAAGTCCGGGCATTTCAGAATAGGACCAGGCAAAGATATCGCGGAATTCTTTGAAAAGCTTGGTGTAAGCTTCAATTTTTTCCGGGGTGCATTGGGCACCCAAGGTGATGTATTCTTCGATTCCTGGTTTGACTGAAATGTCAATTTTGATGGTAGGCGAGACATTGGCCATGTTTCCTTCTTCGAAAGCATCAGGTGCAGGGATAGGGTTTTTGAACCAATCGACTGCATGAGGAATGAAGTCTTTGGTTTCCACAGCGTATTGGTCATGGGACTGCTATGGGAGGAAATATGCGCGATGGTGCATATCATCCCAGGGAAAGTCGGGATTGGTCATGGCTTCCATAATGTCTTCATCAGATTGGAAGATGGGAAGACTAGAGGAAGATGGGTCACCCGAGGAAGTAGTGGTGTGGGACGGGTCATCATGAGGAGAAGGGCTCAGATGGGCGAGATCAACAGATCCAAGGCCGGCTGAGGAGCTGAGAGGATCGGTAGGTTGAATGGCCGGTGAACTATCTCGCAAGGATGATGACAGGTACAAAATGGTGGTGGAGGGCTCCGTTGGCTTGATAGCGGGAGGAGGAATGTGAATGGGGGTAGGAATGTCCTCTGGTCCGATCGAAGTGGCCTTGAATTGGTGGTACATGTCCATTGAGGAACGATACTCGTCAAGGCGGGGACAGAGGTGGGTGTAATGGCCGTGAAAATCGCACAAGGCACAAGGGTGGTTTGTGCTCAAGTGTTTTAGTTTTGGGATAGAGTCGGGGATAGTGACATAGACTTCTGGGATATCAGAGTCGGGGAATGTCTCGTTAACCAGAAGCTTGAGGTGTGGCAATTCAGGACACATGTGAGTGGCGTGACCGACGATATCACACAAAGCGCATTGGATGGTGGGCTTTGGTGGTCGTGGGGGGGTAAGAATTGTCGGGGCGGCCTGGTCCTGATGGGTTGCCCCCTTACGAGCTTTTCCTTTCTTTCCGGGGGTTGGCACCACAGGGGTAGGGTTCGGTGGAGGTGCGGGGGGCCCGGAAGAGGTGAGGGGGACCGGTTTAACTGGTGTCAAAGCAAGGTAAGGTTTGGGGTGATCGGGAGGGGTAGCGGCTGGAGGGTCAATGTACCAGACGGGGAGGCCGATGGACAGATTAGGGAGAGAGAGGGTGGCCATGACGGGGACAGAAAATACTCCGGGGGGGGGAGCCAGGAAAGGTATCTGCCCAGCGGGGTAATGACCAGGAGGGACGGCTCCGAGGTGGTTAAGGCCATGGGGAACTGTGCCAGGAGGATGAAGGGGTTGAGAGATACCAGCTGTAGGAGGAGGGCCAGAAGGAGGAGGTCCGGCTGGCGGAGATGTATGGCTAGGAGCGGGTTGCGGAGGGCAAAGGGGTGGTTGCGAACTAGCCGAAGCAGGCCGTTTGAGGGTGGCCTGAGACGATTGCATCATGCAAACATTTGACAAGCTGGGATCGGTGATCGGAGGAGGGGGAAGACAAGGAAGAGTTCCAAGCAGGGAAGAGTCCTTGTAAACGCCGGGGGAGACACTGGTCAGGGAATCGACGGTTTGCTTGTTGGCTACAGAAGAGATGGTGGTCTCAGGTGAGGCCTGAGAGGGGGGCTCATGATATGTCAACTGGTCAATAGTGACTATCTTTCCATTATGGGGGAAAGACATCTTGCGAAAGACCGCGGATGGGACAACAGACATAGCATAGGTGTAGCTTCGCCCCAAAAGAATGTTGTAGTCTAGTGGGGCGTCAATGACTTCGACGTCAACGCAAACAGTCTTACCGGCGAGGGTGATAGGGCAATTACGAAACAAGCCAATGGGCTGGGATGCATGACCGTCCCACGCTCTAAGGGTGATCGTGGAAGGGGCCAGCTCAGGGGATCCGAGTTGCTTCCAAACCGAAGCGGACATCACGCAGGTGGATGCCCCCTCGTCAATTATACACCGGGAAATGATGGCGTTCCGTATCTTGACTGGGATTTGGAAGGCGACGGAAGGAGGGAGGGGAGGGTGATCCGATTGGGTGGCGTCGAAAACAATCATTTGGTCGTCAGCAGGATCTACAGCGCCCACGGCAGATAGTAGAGCCTTCTTTTGGGAAGGGCACGACTGGAGGAGTTCCAGTGTGGAAATGGCCGCGGGTGACTGCGCCAGATCATCTACTATGCTATACGATTGAGCGGCTCGGCTGGAAGCAGCATTTCGGCGTAATGGTCCCTTTGGAATCTTTGGATGAACCTCAACTTTGGGTTGAGGGATGTGTAAGGGGCCACTGGATGTCGAAAGAGGCTCTGTAGAACCTGAAGAGGGAGGCTCGGGTGCAGACGGAGCAGGAGGCTTGGGGTACTGGCGAGACCGAGTTTGAAGGTGAAGATCGACGGAGGGGTTGGGATCGGAGTTCATCATAAGGATCTGGTAATCAGAGGAACCAGAAAGGGAAGGGGGGGCGGCTACCTGGCTTTCAGGTGATTGGGTAGCCATGAAACCTTGCTGAGGGAAGGGATCAGTAAACACAGCTGGTTGGGTAGTGGCCACATTAGGTGGAGCATGAGGGGAGGCGTGTTGTTCGCGCAATGTGGCTTGAGACTCCCACATCTTCCGCATCTGGGGTAAGAGGGGACAATTGTGGGTGTAATGACCATAAACACCGCAACACGAACAGGGCTTGTTTGTGCGAAGCGGCCTGTCCGGCTTGGGCTGACTGCCCTGTTACTGATTGCCAGTGTTAGGGTCCACACCGGAATTGGGTCCTCGGGTACCAGGGGCAGATTGGTTTTGGTTGCCTCTCCGCCTTATTTGAGAAGAAGGGGGATTAGTCGCGCCCTGCTGTGCAAATACCTGCCCGGGAGGGGGCTGTAGGTGCTGTTGCTGGGGTTGAGGAGGAAAGAGAGGAGGAAGCGCATATGCTGGAGGAGTTGGCGCACCAGGCTGTGGATGGGGGTAATGGGTGGGTTGGGCAACATTGGGGTAAGCAGGAGGTTGGGCAAAAGGAGGATGCATGCCATATCTTGGGTACATGCTACCGGGAGGGGGAAGAGTGCCGGAGGAGCTGGCCCCTCCCTGAGGGAGACCATAGCCCATAGGAGGTTGAGCGTATGGATGGGAAAGGGCTCCAACGATACCGTCGGCAGAATGAGATGCCCCCGGGGCGTTAGCGCCACCGGGCCTGGGGATGTCAGGCAGAACGGTATAAACATAACCGGATTGAGCGTAGATCAGGTCATATTTCAAAGCTATTTGGAGGGCGGCTTCTTCAGTTTGAGGAAAATGGGAGGCGACATCTTTGCCGATGGGAGCGGGGAGGGTGCGCAGGAACCAGTCCATGTAAACCCGATCTTCGAAGGGAGGGGCTCGACATAAGCTCCGTCTTCGTCGCCATTCCTGAACATGGGCGGAAAGGCGTGTTGAAGAGTCTTGCTTAAAGGAAGTCAAGAGCTCCGTGCCAGTATCGTATCGGAGAGGGAGTTGGAAGTACGATAAAAAGGCTTGGGCAAGAGTCTCAAAGGTGGTATGGGTAGAGGTGGCTTGTTCAACATACCATTTAGAAGCTTCGCCGGTAAGCGTGCGTTGGAACAAACGAAGACGGATATAGTCATCGGTAATGGAATTGGAGGAACACCACATGTGGAAAGATCGGACATGGTTGGTTGGATCTTCTCCATTAAGGCCCTCAAACTTAGGGATGTCTGAGGGGAGCTTGGTTGGCATAGCGGGCCAGTTAGCATTGTGGTGAATGGGGTCATTGATCAGCTGATGGAAATCGGGGAGGCTGAGGCCTGCAATGTACGGCAGCACAGGGGTGGCCGGGGTAGTTCCTGTGGCGGTTCCGCTAGTAGTAGGGCCGGCATTGGGGCCGGGAGAACCGCTAGCGTTAGGCCCTGGACCAGACATGGTGAAGGGGGCAGGAGAACCGGGAGGAGAAGGAGGACCCGATGAATCAGGGGAGGAGTCGGAGTGCGGACTCGAAGGTGGACTGGCTCGACGACGGCGGTGCGGAGCAGGTCGATCAACCGGAAACTGAGGGTGAAGGCCAAGAAGTCTCCGGGAAAGGCGCCTTGGGGGCACAATGATGACAGGAAGAAGGAAACCGACAGGGGCAGAAAGGGACAGAATCAATTACGGTCAAGGGCAGAAAAAGGTGCAGTGACAATTGATTTTAGAGTCTTTGCCAGGCGGTGTTAACCAGGCGCTTCTTCACTTAGGGTCAGTGTGTGGCGTGCGTTAATTTTAATTTTTAAACCCTTTTCGTTTTGAGAGCAAGAAAAAGTGTGATGTGTAACTAAAAATAAATCTGCATAAAACAATAGAGATTGCTGAAGAGACAGAACATTTAACAGCTAACTATGCATCAATCTAACCCAAAGAGGCAGGTCTCTCAAAACTACTCTAAAAGAGGGCAAAAATCTAGTCAAAACACACAGAAAAAGAGCTCGACAGATCTAGGGTCAAAAGGGACAGGGATCTGGAGAATAAGGCTGCAGGAAAGAGGTGCAGCTCACAGCCAAGAGACAGAGGCAAGGTGGCTGGAAAAGGAAAGGAAATCAGAAAAATCGGAGGGGGCGAGGCGGAGGCCGTCAAAGGAGGTCCAAACAAAACGACAAGAGGTGATTTGAAAGGAAAAAGTGGGATTTTTATGGATGCGAAAGGGAGGTAAACAGAGATGCGGAAAAAGAGGGGTTGTGGCTCACAAACCGGCAGTAGAAGCATTCAAAACTATTCCACAAAAAGTGGAGGGTACTAAAGCCCTAAAAATTTTGGGTTTACACTGGAGAAGCTATGAAATGGTCCGGATCTTGGTCGGGCGGGGGGTGAGACGGTGGAAGACTCGACGAAGGTTGCGGCGGGGACGAGAAAAATTGCGGAAAAATTCTTTGGAAAAATGGCGAGGTCGCGGTTTACGACCTGATGCGAGTGCGGTCGCGAGAAAACGAGGCTGAAAAGTGTGACACGGAGGTCCAGGTCGTAGGTTTAGGGCCAAAAAGTGCGACCCCCAGTTCCGGTTGTCTCGGCGGCAGATTTTCAGAAAAGTTGCCGTCTCAGTTGCGGCTGGTGTCGCTTACCTGCGCAATAGGGCCAGAAACACACGGAAGTTAGAAATTTTAAGATTTTAGGGTTTTATGTGAGAAAAATGACATAAAAAGAGAAAAACTAAGCGGCTGAAAAGAAGCCCTAGGGCCTGAAGTAGCTGGATATGCAGGAATATGAAAAACGACAGCGGTCGTAATTTAAAACCCGTGTGGAGTCGCCATTTGTTAGTATGAATTCTTCGTCAAAGTGTACGAAAAAGAACCACTTTAGCTACGCATAACTAATAGCCCTAACAACAATAGAGGCTGCCAAACATCTTCAGATCTGCGATTAGTAATTAAAATGCTGCAACAACCAGATCTATAAATGGAAAGACATTAAGCAGTAAAATAAAGGGTTTGCTCCATGCATCCAACAGACAAGACAAGAACACAATTTTTTGAAAGAATTTTTATATTACAGGGCACCTGGGAGGAAAACAAGAAGGTGTATCCGGCTCTCCTCAATGGGATGGGTTCTTTGTAGTCCTCAGCACTTCAGATCTAAGCTTTCTCTCTCTTGTAGGTGTAGAAAACCCAATGCAAAAATGAAGCTCAATGGGAGCAAATGATGAAAATGAGACCAAGTGTATAGATCCAGAGTGATCTAGTAGGCAACAAAAGGTGAGGAATGATGGGGAGGAACCATCCTATTTATAACAAAATATTGGGTCATTCTAGATCTTGGTGCATGATTAAAATAATGTTAACCAAATCTAGATCCACCTTTATGGAATATTTTATTATATTTGTTGGAGGGAAAGGGTGTTTGACTTGGGTCAAATCCTTTGATTAGTGGAAAATAAATAAATAAATGATTTATTTATCATTTTAAGGAAGTGGTTGGGAGATAATCAAATAAATAATGATTTATTTGATTAATGGTGGGTGATTTGGTCATATTTAACAAGGAATATTATCTAAATAAGATTTAAATAATTATTCCTAGAAAATAATAAGATAACTAAGGGTTTATCTCATTAATTTCTTTGTGTTTGGGTTAAACATGACTGGGAATAATAATTAAATTATGGTTTAATTAATTATTCCATGAGGAAAATCAAACAAATATAGGTTTGTTTAATATTTCCTTTTTGGTTTCCTGTTTGGACCATAAACAACCTAATAAATGTGGTTTATTAAGTTATTTACCATAGTGAAGGCAATTTTACTGAGGGTAAAATTGGTCTTACATGGTGTACTTGGGTCCATCTAATGATGATAGGTTAGATGACCAAAAAATGGTGTAACACTTAAAATCAATTTGATTCATATATGCAGTACCAACAGATATTGGCAATAATTTATTTCCTTTCTCAAACTGCATAACCATACCGAAAAAAAATGGCACACCACATCATTAAAATGTGTTTAGATTTCCCTTTTTATAAATACATTTTGGCATGCCCACAACATGCTTGGGGGCACCTATGCCCCCCAACCATAAAAATCCCAGCTCTCAGCCAAAAACAGTACTAAAAACCCCTTTCTCTGACAGGTCACACTGTTCAGGTCATTTCCTAGGACAAGTCACAATTTTCTTCCCAAAACCTGTTACCCAGGTCGCAGAGCAGACCCCAAAATGTGTGATCTGGCCTATTCATGAGCTCTGGGCACCTAAACTGAACTTTCAACCCAATGAAATGAAAGAGTAGGATTAGGCATCTTACCTACAATTGATGGATCTCAAATTTCAATGGTCGGTTTGTCTGCTACAATCACCGCAAGATTTAGGGCCTCCTCTCCTCAATACATTCACCATAACTCCACTTGCACATGAGTAAATTTGAATGGAAAATGCCTTATTAAAATAAAACTCCTAATTTTTCTTTCGCTTGTTGCAGTCAAATGGTAGCTCAGTTTGACGAATCATCTATACCATTGGAATGATCTCACAAAGCCCTTAAAGGGGTATATATTAGCTTTTTGTGATTCGATACTTCACCATGACACATTTTTCCCAAGAAGTGCCACTTCACCCTTCCTCAAAACCGAATTTCTTCACTTGCAACACTCATACCGGGGGCATCATGTTGCCTCCATACTTGTCCATGCTCGTGTCGACTTTCGTCATGAGCTACCATCTTGTACTCATGCTTTTAGGGTCCCCATTGGACCCCTTTTCTGTTTGGCAGCACCATCAAGTCACCCTTGTTTAGAGCATCCGAGTTGAGTCATAATATATTTCATGGAGTCTATCCCGATATATTCCTTCATCCTTCATTGCTTGGTCCATCTCTCATGTCGCAAATTATGACCTCCAGTTCCACTGTCCCCTATCCCTCATAATATTGCGTCAGTCACTACCAGGTCATCCATGCCATTTATTCTCTAACAAGGGAAGTCGTCCATTAGCTACTCAGTCTCCCCCATTTGATCATCATCATTGGTGTCAATTTTTCAGTCACTCTACTATTTTCTCTCGTGCCTTGGTTGAGGATCCCTTATTGCCTCACCTATGGCAGATATCCTTCTGTCGACATCAACTCATTCATTCCAGAAGACAGGTCTAGAGGGCGGTGTACCTTGGTTCCAACTTCCACTCTTGTTTGGTGCCTCGGATTAGGAAAAGGGACTCCTTCTTGCCCTTTGACTTGATTTTTTCTTAGCTCCAGCTCTTTTCAGCATGATCGAGATCCGTATACTCGATGGTTCAGTGATGCAGCAACTGACATCAATGATTCCTGGGTGTGTGTGAGATGTCTCAGCCCTCATGAGGGGGTGGCCCTATAGGTAGCCCCCCACACACTCAGATGACCTCTTCATTTTAGCCTTCGATGTAGCTCCATACATTTGATGATGTTGGCCTTCAGCCGCTTGCAGTGCCTTTTTGTTTGCATGTATCAGTCAGATTTTTAGAGCCATATCCTGTGTTCAGGGGAATATGGGTTCTATTTATATCTCATGTACTTAGATATTATCGTACAATCCCTGGCCGTTATCCCAGGCACAATATTTATGTGGGTTTCATTATCATGTTATTTATCTAGCTCATGTTTATACCAGCATATGCTTTATTATTGTGTTCCGTGGTTTTCTGGGCACCTTATTGTTTGTAATATTGCCTCGGTGGGCATAGGTATGCCTCCCTTGCCGCTTATAGCAGGTACTCACTCATCAAAAATACTTGTTGCACCTGTAAGTCACCTCCTCAGGGTCTAGTTCTTTCAGCACTCTGGTCTACCTTACAATCCTCTCTCTTTGACTTCCCCTTTGTTGTCTAGTGATTGAGCTCTTACAATGTAATTTGGTCATACGATTAGCTCCTAACGCTCGCATGTTGGGGGGAAATCTGTTACACCATTTTTTGGTCATCTAATCCATTGTTATTAGATGGACACAAGTACACCAAGTAAGACAAATTTTACCCTAAGTAAAATCACTTTCACTATGAAAAAGAACTTAGTAAACCACCTTTATTAAGTTGTTTATGGTCTAAACAGGAAACTCCATAAGGAAATATTAAATAAATATACATTTGTTTGATTTTCCTCAAGAAATAATTAGTTCAATAGTAGTTTAATTAATATTCCTGGTTATATTTAACCCAAAACAAAGAAATTAATTAGATAAATCATTATTTATCTTATTATTTTCTAAGAATAATTATGTAAATCTTATCTAAATAATATTCTTTGTTAAATATGACTAATACACCCTTAAATAATTAAATAAATCATTATTTATTTTATTATTACTCAACCATATCCTTAAAATGATAAATAAATCATTTATTTATTTATTATTACTTAATCACATCCTTAAAATGATAAATAAATCATTTATTTATTTATTATTTACAAATAAGGGGATTTCACTCAAGTCAAATTCATTTTCCCTCCAACAAATATAATAAAATATTCCATAAAAGTTGGATCTAGATTTGGTTAATAATGTTTTAACTATGCACCAATCTCTAGACTAACTCAATATTTTGTTATAAATGGAAGGGCTTTCCCATTCATTTTTCACCTTTTGTTGTCTAACGATCACTCTGGATCTCAACACTTGGTCTGGCTATTGATCCATAATCATAGCCATACTTTTCTATTTTTTTCTGGGTTTTCTACACCATCAAGAGAGAGAAGTTCTGAATATGAAGTGTTGAGGACTCATAAGAACCCATCCCATTGAGGAGAACAGGGAACACCCTCTTGTGTTTTCCTCCCAGGTGCCATTAATAAAATTATTCATTGGATATATTCTCGTCTTGTCTATTGGATCTATGGAGTAAATCTTATTTTTCTACTGTTTAATGTCTTCTAATGCATAGATCTAGATTTTTGCAGCATTTGTCTTGATCATCTGATTATAGATCTGAAGATATTAGCGGTCATTTCTGTTGTTAGGGCTATTAGTTATGCATAGGTAAAGTGATATTTTTTTGTACACTTCGAATAAATATTCATACTAACAGGAAAGCCACTCCATTTACAATTTGGAAGGCTTTGACAGATATTTTCCAAAGCAGCAGCAACCAAAGGAAGTTGGCGCTGAAAGATAAGCTCGGAAAATTAAAAATGGAGAAGGGCGACAGTATTCCAAAATATCTAACGAAGTTTGTCCACTATAGGGATGAACTGGGAAGTGTGGAGATTACTGTTGATGATGATGAATTGGTGAGCTTAGCTCTCCTTGGGCTTCTGAAGAGTTGGCATAGCTATGAAGACTCTATCAATGGACGAGAGAAACTATTAGGTTGGGACCGACTTTGGCCAAATCTTGTGCAGGAGGAGATAAGGCGAAGTGTCAGGGATGGATCTTCAATGAAGAATGATGATGAATAGAATTTTGCTTTCTCTACCAAAGAAAGGAAAGGAAAGGGGAATAAATCCCATCCAAAATCCAAAGCTAAAGGCATGAAGCTGGATTTGTTTAAAGTGAAATGTTTTCACTGTCACAAACATGGGCATCTCGCCACTAACTACCCACAAAAAAAGAAGAACAAGAAGGCTGCTAGAGATGCAGTTGGAGAGGCCTTAGCCTCACAATTTTAACTTGATTTCTCTTTGATCACATGCTTGGTTTTAATCTCAATGGGATCAGTGTGGTATCTTGATAGTGGTGCGTCTTTCCATATGACGGGAGACAAGGAGTTATTTAGTGACTTGGAGGAGAAGGATCTGCAAATGCATATAGATATGGGTGATGATGGCAGATATAGTGAAACTGACAATGGAACCATTAACTTTGAGAGGGAGTTAGGTAAACCATTTCTATTGAAATATGTTATGCATGTTCCAGGTCTGAAGAAGAACTTGGTCTTGGTCACAATGTTGGAAGACAGAGGTTATGACGTTGTTTTCAGCGAGGGAAAATATTTCTTGTGACACAAAACAAGGGGTCAAACCAAGAGGATAGGGATTCGAGTTAAGAATCCATACAAGCTGGATGTATATGGCCGTGCTGCAATGATGGGTAAAGCAGAAGAAGTGGTGAGCCGGGATGAGGGCGAATTATGGCACAAGATATTGGGCTATCTTCACCATAGCGCCTTGAAGATTTTGTAGTAGATTTATACTAGAATTCCCAAGGGTACTCTTGCACAGTCATATCAGTGCAAGGGATTTACTATGGGTAATTTTTTAAAGACCACCTTTGATGAGAAGGAGCACTATACTTTGGTGATCCTGGAGAGAATTCACACAGACATGTGTGGACCTTTCTCGGTTGCTTCAACAACAAAACATAGGTATTATATTATATTTGTTGATGACTATTCTCGTAGATGCTGGATATTCTTCATGCAAAAGAAGAGAAAAATATTCTCAAAGTTCTGTGAGTTTAAAGCATTGGTGGAGAAGGAGTTGGGGAAGCAAGTGAAGGCTCTACGGAGCGATAATGGTGGTGAATATATCTCGAACAAATTCAAAGACTTCTGTAGAAAGGAATGAATTTGAAGAGAACTCATAGTGCCTCATAACCCACAGCAGAATGGGGTCGCAGAGAGGAAGAACAAAATGATTGTGGGTGTTGCACGAGCTATGCTTGAGAGGGAGCTAGAATTGCATGCAGAGGAGGAACTGCCTGTTCCGAAAGATGAACCTCCAGATGTGGATCGGCCATAGGAGGAAGTTCATGGATTGGAGGAGTCCACTCATGCAGAGCCAAACATTAGAACTAGAAGAAAGTGGACCACAGAAGCTGAGAGACTGAAGCTTGATGCGGCACAGAAGTTAGGAGTCCCTACATCATAGCGCAAATAGAGACAGTCACCTGACTAATTTATTGGATACATGGCTCTTATGAGCAAGTGTGTCATGATAGAGCCATCTTCTTTTGAAGAAGCAGCGTAAGAGCCCACATGGGTAGATGCCATGGTGGAGGAGTATGACTCCATTATTAGAAACAATGCTTGGGAGATTGTTCCAAGGCCGGTGGGTAAATCAGTGGTAGATTCCAAATGGATCTACAAGGTAAAGCAAGCTACTAATGCGAGTGTTGAGAAGTATAAGGCAAGATTTTTTGCCCGAGGCTTCTCACAGATCGAGGGGATTGATTATGAAGAAACCTTTGCACCTGTCACATGGTATTCTCCCGTAAGGAATATCATTGCTTTCTCAGCTTAGATGGGTTGGCACATTCATTAGATGGATGTGAAGACTGTGTTCCTTAATGGGATCATTGAGGAAGAGGTGTATATTTAGCAGCCTGAAGGATCTGAGATCTTCGATAGTGAGTGACATGTGTGCAGACTCAAAAGAGCATTGTATGGGCTAAAGCAAGCAACACATGCTTGGTACACACAAATTGATAGCTATTTCACTGGACTTGGATTCACCAAGAGTTAGGTGGATGCAAACCTGTACCAAATTGTGGTGGAGGGTAAGATTTTAATCATTTTTCTTTATGTTGATGATTTAATACTAATAGGTGATGAGCAGTTGATACACTCATGCAAGGCAGATCTTGAAAAGGAGTTTGAGATGAAGGATTTGGGCCTCCTTTATCATTTTCTTGGATTGGAAATATGGCAGTGAGAAGGTGACTTGTTTGTGTCTCAAGGCAAGTATGCTCGGGAGATACTTGGTAAGTTCACATGGAGGACTGCAAGCCCATGGATACTCCTCTTCCAAGAAATTGGAGGAAAGAGGATGCTACATCAGAAAAGGTAGTGGATGCCACTGTTTATCAATATTTGGTGGGTTCGTTCATGTATTTAGTTAATACAAGACCGGACATATGCTATGCAGTGAACCAGATTTCACAAGCGATGGTTAAGCCTACCAAGCTCTTTTGGAAGGAAGGCAAGCATGTCCTGAGATATCTTAGGGGCACATCTGAGTATGGCTTATGGTATAGATAGAAGGATGAGGTGAAGTTGTATGGCTTCACAGATGCAGATTGGGCAGGCAGCCCAACGGACATAAAGAGCACATCAAGAGGGGTTTTCAGTATCGGATCTATAGCATTTTCTTGGTACAACATGAAACAAATATCTGTGGCACTCAGTTCAGCGGAAGCAGAATACATGGCAGTAAGTCAAACTGCATGTGAGGCTATCTAGATGAGGAAGATCCTGGTCGGTTTGTTCAGTTCACATTTAGATCCTTCAGTGATACATTGTGATAATAAGAGTTGCATTAAACTCTTGATTAATCTTGTGTTTCATGATAGATCTAAACATATTGATATCTGGTATCATCATATCAGAGATTGTGTGTAGCAGAATATCATGTTGCTTCAGTACATTCCTATGGAAGATCAGGATGTAGACATTCTGACGAAGGTGCTCGGTAGGAGAAAATTTGAATAACATAGAAGCAGGATCAGGGTGAGGGATAATCCCTATCTTGTTGAGAGGGAGTGTTGAGATTCAACAAGATGATGAGCTTAGTGAAAATTAAGCACCTTCACTAACTGGGGCTCGCAGGCTATTTTTAGGTGTATGTCTATTTTTAGACATGGTGAGCATATTTTATAAGTTGCAGGATGCTATTTGTAGATGGTTGGTCAATTGTGGAAAATAGATGAAATTATATTTTTAGAATATTGGGCAAAGTCTATTTATAGATCACCGATCTATAAATAGGTGCATGTCGATTATTATTAGCTCTTAATAATAATCCGACAATAAACATCAACTTATTCTCTTGGAGCACTTGATTTCAGTGAGCATATTTGGAAAATCAGTGGGCTGAAGGAATTACATAATTCCTAGGGTTATTGGTGGCTCATGCAAGGAGGACTCAGTTAGAACTGAAGTGGCAAAGTTATGACAGAGTTGGAAGAGTAGTTTATGGAGTTTTTATTCAGTTTAACTCAGTTAAGTGAGTTAAACTCAGTTGAGCTAGTTGTATCTATTCTAACTTAAAGATACACTAGTGAGAGTTAAGTGAATTAATTATTTAATTAATTCACAACTAATAACTCACTAAAAACTGAATAGAAACAACAGTTAACTAAATTGCATGTTAGTTCCGGTGGAGACCCAGTGGAGAGATTGGTGAAAGGGTGAGATGGACTATCTGTTGTGACTATAGTGATGCATTCTGTTTCACTATAAAAGTTTTCCAAACTTGGACAGTTTGCATTTGTTCCTAAGTCATGGTCTTAGATAGGGGTTAAGTCATTTTTATGTTTTTAGAGTCTAATTCATAGGGTTAGAGTCTCATTTCCATCATCAAATAAAGTCCAACAACCTTGTTTCACATTTAAGGGTCCCATATTATGTTTTGGAAGTCATGTGTTTAGTTATTTTGAAACAAATTTTAAATAAGCCATGAAACCACATTTTCGTAGCGCATATAGTGCTTTTACACTACGAAAATGTTGGTCTTTTAGTAGGGAAAAACCCTGAAATTATATTACATGTGCTACGAAATCTAGGATTCCTAACCAATCTTGTCTAGCTGTCAAATCCATCAAATTTCGTTAAATTTTCATGATTAGGTGTCATTCCACGAATCCTTTCTCACACATGCAACCATTCACAACCATCATGAGATTCGTTAGGGTTCATTTATCATTAGTCATTTTTAAATTTGAAAAGGGATGGTTGTTCTTGGTTATATTGTCTCATGTAAAAAACACTTGGTGCATGTCTTTCTTTGAATGATAAGCTTATGTCAAGAATAAACCAGAGCTTCTCTCAATTTTCAAGCGAGGCTGAACCCTTAATCAAGCGAGCCAGTTTCTCTGAAATTAAGCGAGGCAGTTTATTACAGGTTTTCTAAAGTCGTATGGATTTTGAGGGAAAGATGATAGAGGAAAAAAAAGAAACCACAGGTCAGGCCGCCGTTTGAGAATGTAACCTGAAGGGATAGAGGCTCTCACCAGGGATAAATCAGTTGAAGAAGCCTTCAAGAAGGCAGGATGCTAGAGATTCTGTGAAAAGTTACGGGGAAGTCATAATCAAGTCACAAAATAATTTTCCATTAATTTCACAGGTTCAAATACAAAGGTTGGTTTTTTAAACTTGTCAATTTCTCTTGAAATTATATCATTAGTGACAGATATTCCAAAGGGAGATGAAAGGTGGTTCAAGAACTTCAAATTTGAAATGGAACCTTTTAAAATATTTTTGAAGCCAAATTTTGTGGACACAAATTTAATTAAATTAGTGCCAAGAGGTTATGTCAAGAATACATATGCAAACCTGCTCTCCAACATTCAAAGGTACTTCACCTGTGAAGGAAGATACCATAAGGTGTATTCTTATCATTTCAAACTCTTATTGCATTTCATTGGAATAATTTCTCTAAATTTACCTCTCTTCCTATTTTGAAGTTTGGCCAAGATGGCAGATAAGGTGTAGATGAAAACTCGGGCATGTTAAGCTTAATTATTCTATCATGGTCTAGTTAAATTAATAGTTTTGCATGGACTTTAGAGGGTGAATAGAGAATGGTCTGAATTTCTATTTTTGCGTGGATTTGGGGTGGAAACACATGGAACAGGTGTTAGCCCTAGGACCAAAGAAAAATCAGCATCAGAATCCAATGACCCTGCAGAAACAAGATCAAATAGATTTGTCAAGTTAAATCCTAGAAAGAAAGTGAAAGAGCCAAAGATTAAAACACCAGTGATTATTCAAGAAACCCCTCAACCTGCACAAAAGAGGACAACCAAAGGTAAGGAAACAGTATAGGAAAAATCAACCAGCAAATCAGCCCAGAAAAGATTGACTAGAAGTCAAATAGCAAGGGAAAAAGGCAAAACAGTGGTTTCATAAGAAGATCCAAGTATAAAGGGTAATTTGAATGATATTTTACAAGCTATTTATATTGAGGAATATCCTTTATTTCAGGAAGATTTTATAAGTTTGGATGAAGGGAAATCTAAGAAGATCAAGTCTTCCAAAAAGATGGATTTTAATGATGAAATTTCAAAATTTGTGTTCAAGCCCAGAAGGCCTCTAACTAGAAATTCAAAAAAGTTTCAAGGGCTGGATGTGGAGTTAGATAAAGATGGAGAATTTTCAAATGTTTATGAGGAACCGATAGACCTTTCATCACCTATGCCTGAAGATGACAGAAACAAAGTTTTCAATACTAAAAGAGAAAAGAGAAGTTATGAAGGAATTAAAGAAAAATTAAGACTAGCTAATCTTGAAATTGCTAAGCTTAAGAAGAAATCAAGAAAAAATTTTGCTGAGAAAATAAAATTTGACAGAATTAAGGCTTTGTGGGAGCTTGAAAGAGTCTCAAAACTTGAAACAGTCAGCAGTGAAGCTCAGTATTTTACCTGGACTCTTCCTGCAATCAAAGAGGCTAAATTTGTGAGAAGGATAAATGGTAATTTAAGAGCTACTAAAAGAAGGTTGAAGAGGAAAATTGAAGATATTGAAATTCAATTGACAAAATCTGAAGGTTAGCTACAAAAAAAGTAAGGCAGTAAGTCACAAATCTCTAATACATTTTTGTTTTGGGAAGAACACCACTTTTTGAAAACATTGCAAAGTTGACTTATGTCAATTATTAAGGTCTATTAGCATCAAGGAAATTATTAAAGGGCTGTAAATATTCTTAAGATCTGAAGATGATGAAAAAACTGTGTAATAAGGAGATACACAGCAGGTTCGTAGCGTGCTACGAAACTGCTATAGGTGCAATTTTGAGAATTTTGTTGAGGTTTCAAGAGGTAAAACATCTGTTTTTTGAAGTGTTGATGCTGATAGAGGATGGAAAGGGTTCACAAATGAAGTTCCAGGTGTTAAAGAAGAAGAAATTGGATGTTAAGAGATGTTTACAAAGACATAGTTATTGTGCTACGAAAACAACTGATATTTTCGTAGCGCAGACACATCAGCTCTCTTTACACCCTTTTAAGGACTTAATTTTTCACAGGTGGAAGGGAATGGTTCTATGGAAGTGATAACATATGTCACTTGTCTAGAAAGGTCAATTTCTTTCAGCAAAAGGATTCAAGGAGCATAAATGAGGGTTAAAGCTATATTGCAGGAAACATGTTCCTAGTTTTCAAGACAAATAAGGGATAAGTTAACAGAATATAACAACAAGGTTATGGACACCATCAAGGTCGAAGATAAGGAGGAGTAGCTATAAAAAATAATATTTAATTCCTATATAAGGTTTTTTTAGTCATAATAAGGAGTTTTACTCCTAATTGTATTAGGAATCTAGAACAAAAATTCAACTGTCACATGTAATTAATAGTCTGTTTTAGGAGTAGATAGGTGTCAAGCTAAGAAATTTGAATTCTCATCAAGTTAGATAAGGGAATCCAAGATTGTAATGATGGACCTATAAGAGACATGAGGTTGAATTCCTCAAGGTTGGAAAATTTTCATTAACAAGAAAACTATGTCATTGTAGCAAACTATGTGTTTTTATCATAATACATATATTGGCTTACTACTCAGAATTCAGAAAGAGTTTTTTTTTTTTTTGATGCTTGATCTTCCTATGGATTTCTTTATCTACTTATTGGAAGTGGTATGAACATATTCTACTTATAATTCATTGGAAAATGATCTAACTTCCTGCATATGTTTGTAAATTGCGTTTTGTTCACTTTGTTACTGTTTTGCTGAATATCTAAAAACTCTGAAATGCCTTGACTTCCATGATAATATTATCTTGATGTTTTGTGGAAATATACCTTGACTCCATAGCCCAATAGATGTTTTTTTATCATTAATTCAACCAGTCATACAATTTTATCCAATTTATTCCTAGAGTTAGCCATCTATTCCTTAATTCAAAATCTTAAATTTAGTGAGAGAGCCATCTCATGTTGAGGAGGCTAAGCCTCAACTAAAAGTCTGGTTTGAAATATTTACACTAAGGTAGCCTGACCAGCACCCTATCAGGTCCTATTTTTGTGATAACATTTTGGTGCATCTGCTGGGAGCCTGAAGATTACTCATTCTCGAAATCAAGAAGCTGAACTTCTGAAGGTAGCAGGAGCTCAAAAAGTATTTCGAGGCTGCAATCTACCTTGGTGACTCCATACATTTTCAAAGTTTAAAGGTGGCTTCAAGAAGGAGATATACATGAAGAAATCCTGATCCCAATCCACCTACCGTTGTGGAAAATCTAAGCACTATTTCAAGAGGTAGTCGAAGATTTTTAGAAATATCAGGTACTCCATCTCATTCAAAATCTTTCTCCTCTAAAATATTAAAAATTCCTGAAAACAAAAGAGTTTATGATAAAATTCATGAAGTGTTGTTTAGGTCGGAAAGTGAAAAGGAATTCATTGATATTATCTTAGACCTGCAAAGGAGAGGAATTGACACTTCGGCCCTAGTAACCCAAGAGGAAAAAGAGGAATTTTGGGAAGCTATTACCTCTAAGCTGTTGTTAGAGAAAGAATCTCTAGATAAACTTAAAGAAATTGACCCTTTTGAAGTCCTACTAAAATACGAAGTTGGTTTGCCCCTTCCAAATTGGAGCTCAATTGTTAGTGGCTTGCAGAAACCAAGTAGCCCTCCTCATATCGGTTCTTCATCTTCTATTTCTGTCATTCCTAAAATTAATTTTCATCCCTCAAGAATGGATGCTCCTGCTAGGTATGCACTACTTGTACTCCCTGTTGTTTTGCATGACCTTCCTAATAAATATGTTGCTAGGATTTGTTGAGAATGCAGCGAGATGATGGAGCTTAGTGAAATGAAGTCGCCTTCACTAAGTGGGCCCGCAGGCAAATTCTGGCGCAAAGTCTATTTTTAGACTATGTCTATTTTTAGACATACGGAGCATAATTTGGGAGTTCTACTTGGAGATTCTTGATGGATGCGACATGTCGGTAAAAATAGATGAGACCCTATTTTTTAGGACCCAGGCTATTTTTAGACTGATCTCCTAAAAATATGGAAGTCAAATATTATTTACCCTTAATAATATTTTGACTATAAACAGCAGTTTACTCTCTTGGCGCACTTCGGTTTGAGTCATGGAGGTGGCTCATGCAACTGACACAAGGAATCACGTGGTTCCTAGGGTTTGATGGCATCTTGCATGGTTTACTTCAGTTAGACTTCAGTGGCAGAAGTTTTGGAGGAGTTAACGGGACAAATGGTGGAGTTGTGTTCTATTTATTTCAGTTGAACTAGTTGAGATTAGTTAACTAGCTAATCAATTAGATATGAGTGGAGTAAATTAAATAATATTTAATTTACTAAATATTAACTCATTAGTCAACTCAAGAACACTTCAGTTCACTACAGTGCATGATCAGTTTAGTGAAGACCAGTGAAAGAGATAGATGAAAGGGTAGAGTTAGCTATCAGTTGTAACTATACTGTTGCTATTTGCAACACATAGATAGGTGGAGTGAGCTATGAGTATTGCAAAGTCAAGGCTGGTGGTTTATCTATATAAGGAGGCCATCACCTAGCATTAAAATACGCAATCAAGGTTGGCTATCAAGTGGCTAAGGATTGGAGCAAGTGATTTTCTAGATCTAGCTTGATAGTGTGTAGCATGGGAGGTAGTGCATGAGAGCTTGTGAAGAGTTTTGTACTATGATTGTTACATGATTTCTCCATTATAATATACACAATAGCTGGGGGGTTTTCAGCTATAGGCTTTCCCCATACATACTGAGTTAATGTGTGATTGATTTGATGTGAGATTGCTTCTATGTTATTTCCGCATGTGACAATTAATTGTGGAAGAAGGTTATGTGTTATGCATGCAATTCGAAATTGATGTATGATCAGGTTAATCTTCATTGAATAAGTGATTTATTCAGCTAATTTCTCTGGAGGATTCCTATTTGGGGTAGTCATGAAGAAATTACAGTAGAGGAATTTGTAGACAGATTTAATGATTATATAGACAGGGAAGAATTTGATGATGAAGATGTGAAACCAAGTTTATTTGCACAAATTTTTATTGATGAAGTTGGAAAATGGTTTAAAGCCCTTGCACCAGGAAGCATTAGAAATTGGGATGAGTTTGAAGATAAATTTTTAAAGAAATGGGGAAACAAAACCAATCTAGTTCAAGCACTTACTGAATATAATAGCCTTATAAGGTCTTTTGATGAGTCTGTCCAAAAATTTTCAAAGAGATTTAATAAAGTTTTTGACTCAATTCCAGCTCATTTGAAACCTTCAGAAGCCTTAACACAAATTAGATATGTTGAAGAATTTGATTATGACTTTTCTATCTTGTTGAGAGAAAGAGAATCACCTTCACTTGCTGAAGTGAAAAGTGATGCAGTTAAGGTGGAGGTAAACATGATAGCTGCTAAAAAGCCAAAAATGGGAAAAACTAAATTGAAAGAAGAGGAGAAACCTTCCACGTCAACTTCTGAAGACAAATTGTATTCAACGATGAAAACCATGGAGAAGTTGGTGGATAGGTTAGCTCGTGGAAAAACTTCGGCTCCTCTTGTGCAACATGAACCTCAGTTTAGAAATCCTCAATTTAGGAGACTTGAGAACCAACAAAGGCCAAGAGAAAATAGAAATCAATAGCTTGATCCTCTAGTGAGACCTCCTTTTCAGCAGAATTTGGTAGATGAAGAAGATGAACCTGAAATTCCTGAAGAATCCATCCATTTTCTTGATGAAGATATGTCAGGAATTTTATTGACTAAGGAAGAGCATGATGAGTCAGATTTTCTTAACCAAGAGAGAGAATCATTAGATTATTTTAAGGGATATTAGCATGCCATTTTTGAGATGAAAAAGAAATATAATCTCAGAAACAGAAATGTACCTATCACTGCAAGAAAAACAAAGCCTAAGAAAGAAGCTCCGAAGGTTGTTGAAGCTAGAAATGATACCTCAAAGGTGGCTAAAGGTAAAAAGGACACTCCACTTGGTAAGAAAGACACTCAACTTCCTCCTCCTATCAAAGAAGCTGAAAAATTTGTTTTTGTTTTCAACCTTGAAAATGAAGTTTCAAAAATTAAAATATCAGTCCCGTTTAGCGAGATTTTGAAGGTAAATGAATATATAAGCAATATTGTTAAGTTGTTAAATTCACAACTAGGAGCTGCTGATATTTTGAATGTTCAAGAAGATAATCCTAATATATATTTGGGTCCGAGGATAGAAGATGAACAAAATGAAGAGTTTCCTCCTTTTTATGTAAGCATTAGTATTCATGATATGACTTTACATAATGCTATGTTGGATTTTGGGGCTTCGCATAACCTTATGCCCAAATTAATCATGGAAAGGATGGGATTACAAATCACAAGACCATATAAGGATTTATTTTCCTTTGATTCAAAAAGAGTTCATTGTATTGGTCTAATCAAGGATGTTGTTGTTGGTCTAATGCAAATCCAAAAAAAGGCATTTGTTATGGACATTGTTGTGGCTGATGTTCCTCCAAAGTTTGGTATGCTATTGTCAAGATCATGGGCAGCGAAAGTCAAAGGCACAATGCAGATGGACCTTACCTACGCCATTATTCAAGTTTTTAGTGAACAAAGGAGATTGTATCAAGATACTAGAATGGCTTACATGGTAAGTAGCAAAGATAAGCCTCAGAATTTTCCTATTTATGCCTTTGATACTGAGCTTGGATCTGCCATTCTTTTTAATGAGTCAGCTAATAGTGTGGATGAAGAAATAAGAGCAGAAAATTAGCAAATAGAAAATTAGCAAGTAAATGAAAAACAGATGGAAGAATGGTGGTCACTGTACTTTGATGGATCAGTAGGAAAAGAGGGGGCAGGAGCAGGGATTTGGATTACAAGTCCAACTGATGAGAGTAAGTTTTACTCTTACAAACTGAATTTTGATTGCACAAACAACATGGCTGAATATGAGTCTTTGATTTTGGGTCTAGATCTTCTTAAAAAAATGAAGGCCCAAAATATTTCTGTTTTTGGAGATTTTGAATTGGTTATTAGACAAGTGGAAGGTGTTTATCAAACAAAGGATGTAAGAATGAGAGCTTACATAAATTTAGTTTTAGACATGTTGGAGAATTTTCAAGCTTTTTCCTTCATAGTCAAATCTAGAGATCAAAATTCTATTATTGATTCTCTTGTTGTCTCTGCAAGTCTCTTCATTATTCCTATGCATTCAACTGAAAAATATGAGATTGAATTTCGTCATAGACCAGCCATACTGGACAATATAACAAATTGGCAAGTTCTTGAAGATGATCAACAGGTAAAGAATTTTATTATGCTGAAAGAAGAGTTTGAAAGTAATCATGTAGAGCAACAAAATATGTTTGTTGAGCCTAAAGGAAATTCTGAAGTTTCGCAATTGAAGAATAATGCAATACCAAAAGGTCTTATTCCTCTTGAGAAGCTTTTTGATCAAAATGACGTTTTTAAATCGCCAAAATTACAAGCTAATGGTGAGCAAGTAGAGAGATGTAATATTGGTACATTAGCTTTGCCTAAAATGATAAAAATTTCAAGGTTTCTTTCAGTTGATATGAAATTCAAATATATTGAGATGATGAGGAGGTTTATGGATGTTTTTTCTTGGAGTTATGCTAATTTAAAGGAGTATGATCCTTCCATTATTCAACATACTATTCCTATCAAAGAAAATGAGAAACCATTTAAACAAAAGTTGAGGAGAAACAATCCCCTTCTCATGCCATTGATTGAAAGGGAGATTAAGAAACTCTTTGATGCAAAAATCATTGTCCCAATCAAATTCTCCAATTGGCTTGAAAATTTGGTACCGGTTAGAAAGAAGAATGGAGAAATCGGAATTTGTATTGGCTTCAGAAATTTGAGCAAAGCATCACTAAAGGACAATTATCCTCTTCCCAAGATGGATACAATTCTGTAAAATATTGTTGGTTCTCAAAGAATGTCAATGCTTGATGGTTTTTCAGGTTACAACCAGATTCTTGTACGTCCAGATGATCAGGAGAAAACAGCTTTCACAACACCATGGGGTACATTCATGTACGCCAAGATACCTTTTGGTCTCATGAATGCGAGAGCTACTTTCCAAAGAGAAATGGACATTTATTTTTCTGAAGAAAAGGATAAGTGGGTGGTTTTTTATCTTCATGATATAACAGTCTTTTCAAAGAAAGAATAAGATCATTTGAAACATTTAGAAAAGGTTCTGCTGAAATATAGAAGGTTTGGTATTTCCCTTAATCCTACTAAAAGCATTTTTGCTTTAACTTTAGGCAAATTACTTGGTCATATCATTTCTGAAGATGGAATTAGGATTGATCCTAATATAGTTAATGCAATTCAAAAGGTATATTTGTCAAGAAGTAGGAAAGAGATTCAATCATTTCTTGGAAAAGTGAACTTTGTTAGATGCTTCATTCCTAACTTTGCTGAGATTGTCAAAGATATTACATGGACGTTAAAGAAAGGAGTTGATATCAAATGGATAGATGAATCTAAAAAATATTTTGAGAAAATAAAAAAGGAACTCACACAAGCACCGGTACTCATCGGCCCATATTTTTCCAAAGAATTTCTGATTTTTACATTTTCTTCCGAAAACACAATTGTTGGAGTTTTTCTACAAAAAAGAAAGAAAGGTATTGAACAACCTATTTATTTCTTTATTAAAACATTAGAAAATGCTGAGCTAAAGTATAATATTCTAGAAAAACAGGCCTATGCTTTGGTGAAAGCTATAAAATATTTCAGAATTTATATTCTGCATTCTCACATCGTAACATATGTTCCAAGTGCTGTGGTAAAATACATTATAATTCAGGCGAATCCTAATGGTAAGAGGGGAAAGAGGGTTTATGCACAGAAGGGGGAGACTGGATTATGCAGTGACGGCAAAGACAAGTCTATCCATTCATACATGTAATCTACTCTTGATATTGATGTCTCATTGCATGGAGGCATTTCACCGGGGAGACCACCAGATCGGCAGAGGGATGATTCACATTTTGAGGCACCACTCATTGATTTCAGAGAAGTGGAGACCTTGGGAGAGCTTGATACAATGCTGAGAGTCTTGGGTAGACTCAAAGAGAGGAGAGGCACTCTCTAAACATCATAATTACCCACTCTCATTTTAGATTCTGTGCTATAGCGATAGCAGCATGGGAAGGATAGCAGCCTTCCAATTGGAATCTTTGGCATGGGAGATGTCAAAGAGGAGGAGAGTCATATGACAGATATTCTTTATGATAGATCATCAGCGCTATCACTATGGAGGATATATCCATATTGGAAATCCCAACTGTTGGTGGATTATTCGAAGGATCTTTTTACTTGTATGATATTTGATGACCAATTGCATGAGGAGGGATAGTCAGTTAGAGATGGGGTCATCTACTATCATAGTAGGATATTATTAACTAGAGCTTCCAAGCTCACGAAGAAGTTACTAAAAGAATCTCATGAAGATTTCCTTTTCAGCCACACTTATTCTATGAGAGCATACCACACCATCATGGAGGCATACATTTGGGAAGGCTTTGAGGAGGAGATACATCAGAATTTGAGGAGACGCGTGGCTCATGTGGAGATGGAGGAGATACATAAATCTTTTGAAGAGTTAACACAACCACCTCTTTTCTCTTTGAGAATGAGAGGGGATTCATCTATGAGCCACTCCATTTTCATGGGCAAAGCATATGGTAAGGACACTGTTTGGTTGCATAATGATATGTATAATGAATATGTGAATTCCTTAACCATATATGTGCAAGGCATTTCTCCAAGGAGGAGCATTATTTCTTCTAGACTTCATGGTCTACTTGAGGCCATAAGCAGTTTTGATGATGGCCACTCCCTAGGAGGAATCAGGAAGAAGATGTATTATGCAAGGCATGCTCACTTTGCACCATACACCATACACTTTCTCAAAACTTGTGAGGAGATTGGGGTAGCAAGAAAGTGGTTGGGAAGCCACACATCATGCCATTTTTTGATGTAGTTGAGAGTAAAGCTGCGCTGGTTGCATTTGAGGGACCATTGTCCTTCTCCCTTATTACATATGGCAGCTAGCATGATGCTAATCATGATTCCATCTACTGATGTTGTTCTTATTTTTATTGGGAGTATGATTTGGAGAGACACACATTGGCTAGATGTGTCCTTGGGGGAAGATATTTGCCACACTTTTTGCATTACATGTTCCAATGTGTTATCACTCAGATTTTCCTTGAAGTTGTAGGGAAGAGGAAAGGGGTCCGAGGTAAACACAACCCAACTTTAGGTACAGAATCTAGCCAATATGTACCCAGAGAGGGCTCTCTCTTTAAGTTTTAGCTTTGTTTTGAAAGATATTAGGCTAGTTATGAAAGTACAAGGATTTTGATTATGTTTGGGTGATGAAATCCTATAGCAAAAGGGTAAGACTGAATAGTTTAGGCCATTGGGCTAATGGAGTCAAAGAAATATGGCTTAACTGGATTAATTTTCTTAACAAGAGATGGCTTCACAGGGAAAGATAATCAAATAGGGAACAATTTAATATCTAAAATGAATGAAATGGACTCAAAATGGATGAAGGGAAATTAAGAATCCTTCAACATATCTGAAAGAGGGAACCTGAATGATTATTAATAAAGAGCAATTTGTTGGCAATATGATGCAGAGTGTTGTCCTTGATGGCAACCCACTTGATGAAGATGATGGCAGCCTACTTAATGAAGTTGTTCTTGATGCTTGATGAGTTTATTAATGATGTAAATCTAATGTTCTACAAGTAGCTCAGAAGTACCAGAGAAATAAATATCAGTAAGGACCAGAACAATGATGAAAATTGTGTGACACAAGGCATATGCGGGTTTGTCAAGGATAAGGCGCGTATGCATGCGGAAAAGTACGTGCCAAGTCGCGTATGCATAATTGTGCTCTAAATTTATAAAACCAGGGGTTACTACCATGGTATTGACCCATTGTATTGAGCGCTGGATTATCTATTTGATCCTGTCCATGAATACCATTGGCTCATGGTATTGACAAAGGCTAAATCTATATAAGGAGAAGAAAATCATTGTGAAAAGGGTGTGCAAGATGTCTGGGTTTTAATGGATACTTCACTCTGAAGTATGTCTAAATGGAAAGGGTAACAGTTTGATGATATATCTGAATCTGTGATGCACCTACGAAGAAAATGATGAAGAAGGGAACCTAGATCTGAAATGTATTTGTATCTTCTAGATCTTTTTATGAAATGTTTAGATCTGAGATGAGGCGAACATCTGTCTGAAGTGAAGGATAAAATCTGAACTGAATATCTGATCTGAAGAAGTATGCTTCCCTATAATGTCTGAAGATCTATACGCAAGTTTGTAATAGAGGAAGCGCATGTATACAAGGGTCTTATTTAGAGAAAGCGCGTATGGGTTGTGAAATTAGTGCAGATGTATACGCGGGTTTATATGCATGAAAGCGCGTATATACGTGGGACCAGAGAAAGGAAATCGCGTATGAAAAACTAGGGTTTGTTGAAGTATGAAGTATGGAATGTATGATTTGTTCTGTTGTGTTACTGCTATCTGTCAATGAGTTATAAGTATCAGGTTGATGTATGTTTGAGCTTAAATGTGTGGAGTGGGTCCAGTCTGAAAATATGATGAAAAGTGGCCTGCAAGTTGTGCTCTATTGAATTTGTTGGATCCAATGTGAAAATTGATGAAACGTGGTCCATAGAGGTGCTGAGGGTTGTAGCCTTCAGTCAGGGGGTTGTAGCTCCCTTCCAGGTGAGGCTGGTAAACGAGAGTAGGGGTCATAGATCCCTTTCAGGTGAGGCTGGTAAATGAGAGCAGGGGGTCATAGCTCCCTTCTAGGAGAGGCTGGTAAATGAGTGCAGGTGGGTGCCTACGTACTGGTATGAGTCTGCGCCAGTACATAAGTTGTAAGATGTTTTCTTTATAATAAAATATTGAAGGCTGAGCAACGACAGTGGTGGTTTTCTCTCGACTTGGGTTTCCACCTAAAATCCCGATGTTCTTGTGTGATGCTTATTTGTGATGGTTTATTCTGTTATTACTACACATGATTACTGTTATCTAATCATCAGAAGAATGAATGTTGCATAGATCTAAGTAAAGAATTAATGGCATAATTAGATCTCTGTGTATATGCGAGTTTTATGAAGGATATCCGCGTGTATACACTAGTTGGCTTCAGCAAAGTAGCGTATGGGTTTTAGTGAATGAAAAAGTAAACATTTTTGATTATGCCATAAATACTGATTCGTCCCCCCCTCTCAGTATTTTTCCCAACAATTGGTTTCAGAGCAGGTCCTTCTGTAGAAGCTTGATCGCTTGAAGGAGATCCGTCGCAATGGGAAGTCATGAAGGGGTAATTTCTATAAGGCCACCTCTATTCAATGGAAATAATCTGTTATTCTGGAAGATACGAACAAAATCATATCTGCAAAGTCTTGGTGCAGAAGTATGGGAAATCGTGGAAGAAGGTTATCAGTATCCGGCAAGTATTCCTACTGATGCAGCAGAAAGGAAGAAATATGAAATCAATGCCAAAGCCATCAATGTCTTATTAGGAAGCCTGTATGAACCAGAATTTGCTAAAGTGATGTAGCTAAATTCAGCAAAAGAAATATGGGACAAAATCATTCTGAGCTATGAAGGAGATACAAAGGTAAAAAGTGAAAAACTCCAAACTCTCAGAATTGAATATGAAAATTTGAGGATGCATAGTAATGAGAGTATTGCCAGTTTCTTTTTACGTCTAGATGATATTGTTAATCGTATGAGAAGTTTGGGTGAAACCATAACCGATACTACTCTGGTGGAAAAAGTCTTAAGATATTTAACTTCAAAATTTGAGTCAAAAATGTTAGCTATTGAATAAAGGCAAGATCTGCAAACTCTTACTATTGTTCAACTACATGGTATTCTGACTGCTTATGAAATGAGACAAGGAGGTCCCTCTCAAATCAAAGAAGTTGCTTTTAAGGCGTGTGCAAAAGGAAAAGAAAAGGAAGATGTCAAGGAATCAAAGTATATATCAGAAGAAGAAGAAGCAAATTTTGTGAGAAGACTCCAACTAGGAACTGGAATATTCAAAGGTAAGCTTCCCTTCAATTTTTTTGCTTGTGGAAGAGTTGGTAATTATGTTGCTAAATGTCCTTATGAAGAAAATCATGGTAAAGGAAAACAATTTGAAAAGAGAAAGATTTATTATGCAAATGAAGATAATAATGAAATTTCAAGTGAAGATGAAGAAGATTCTAACCAAGATCTGCTAGTGCTCATGGAAAAGAAACAAAAGAGGAAGGCTACTCAAGGAAAGAAAATATCTCAGAAAACATGTGCAACAAAAATTGAAGAAGAGGAAATAGGTATTGATTGTTGTTCTTGTAATCCACTCACTTGTGCATGCAATGATGAAGATAGTGAAAGTAACAGTATAAGTCTAGAAGCAAATCTCAAGATCAATGATGAAAGTAATTTTTGGGATCAATTTAAAAAGAGGGAATCTATCCTCAAGGATGTGATCTCTAGATTGAATGAACAAATAGAAACAATGAAGGGACAGATAGAAATGTATCAAAGACTGCAGGACAAAGTAACCAATCACAGTGAAGGACTTGAAGCAGAAATCATCTCTCTGAAAGCAGACCTTGAAGCATCAAATAAGAAGAATGAAGAACTTCTACAATCATTTGAAAAGGAAGGACGTGAAGCAGAAATCATCTCGCTCAAAACAGATCTGGAAAAATCAAAGAATGAAGAACTTTTACAAATCTTTGAAGAGCAAGAAAATGGGTTGAAAGAAGAGATTTTAAATTTGAATGATCAAGTAGAAGAAGGAAAAAGGGTCGAAGAAAGCTTCAAGAAGAAATGCCAAAAATTGGAGTTTGAGGTAAACATTCTCAAAGGTAAATTAGAAGAAAAGGATAAACTCTTGAGGTTTGAAGATAGTACCAAGATTATGGACAATATTCTTAGTAATCAAAGATCTCCTACTATTAAACTTGGTCTTGGTTTTCATGAAACTTTTAAAGGAGAATCTAGTTCACAAGGAAGTGCTAAAGACTCAAAGGATGTCAATGCAAAACCTGAAGAGTTGAAAGAAACAAGAAGTCAACCGACAATCATGAACACTCAAAGGAAATCATTCAATGTTGAATGCTTTAAATGTCATAATTATGGGCATGTTGCAGCAAATTGTAGAAGCAGATTGTTTCAGTCACAAACAAACAGATTCTATACAGAAAGGTACTCTGGTTTCTTTAAGGGATATTGTTTTTCATGCAGCAAGTTTGGTCATTCAGCAGTTGATTGCAATAAAAGAAAGAATAGAAGAACACAGTATGATCCTTATGCTTATTTTTCTGGTCACATAAGATGTTATTCTTGTAACAAGTATGGACATGTGGAAAAATAACGCAGGATGAACGGATCTGAGAAATTGGACAATTTCCAGCACACGATAAGAAAATTCAAGCAAAGCTGGAAAAAGGAGGAGGACTGGTTAGAAACGTAGGGAATATTGACCCTACAGCAGTCATCCGCTTCTAAAGCTTACTTCTTTGAATGACTGAAGGAGAGATGTGAGATACGTTATAGGGATTAGTAATGTATCATCACAGGGGGAGAAATGTATGATGATTCTAATGGTTGGTTTGGTTATTCTGGTTATGTTTATTTCTGACAGAGCATCTGATGTGAAGAAGATAGGTACAGGTGGTACAAATTCAGGGGGAGTTGAAGGAATGTGAAGTTTTCAATGTTTCACTTTACATATGTGGGTTCAGTGAACTAAAGCCGCGTATACACACGAGTTACAGTGGAGAAAGTCGCGTATGCATCTATGACAAGGAAATTTGTATGACAGCTGAAGATCAGGAGTACAGGTTCAGGGGGAGCATCAGTCTGACTATTAATGATTGTATCATTGGCACTGTATCTGTTTATTACTCAGTTCTAAATGATGATGAAATGATACATGGTTTCTTATGATGAGATTATGGATGAGCCCTGTTTGCTTTTTGTTGAAGAGTATTCTTTGTTTTTCACACATTGATGAGATGGAAGTCTTATGATTCAGAGATACGGAGAGATCATGCAAGGATTGTTGCTGATGACTTGCTGTTGAAAGTATTCAGGTTGCACAAGCGAAGGAGGAGCCTTGGTCATATGGAAAGGATGCATGTATGCACAGCTTCAGGGGGAGCATTAGTCTTGCTGAGTATAATGCATTGTTGGCATTATGATGGTTCTAAAATATGATCTCTCTTGAGGTATTTTTGGTAGTGGTCATAAAAAGTCATATTTGTAATTTGATGAAAAGGTCATGATGAGACCTTTGATGTAAAATTGTAATATTCAGTTATGTAAGGACTTGTTCAATTTTGTAAACCCACTTGGTTGGGTACTTGAGTCACATATGTAAATCCACTCGGTTGGATATTTGATGTAAGTATGAGTCCTTGGTGATAGGAAGGTCATAGAGTCATGTAATTCATTGAAAAATGTGTTTGAAGATTCAGCATGAACTCAGGGGGAGCATGGTAACTTCAGTGCACATCAAATCTACAGTGCTCTTCTTTCCACATGAGGAGAAAAACCTTGTGTTTGTATTTTCCGCCCTTTTCCCTTGATGTCAAAGGGGGAGAGTGACATGGTGTTTGAATAGGGGGAGAATATCATTATGCTTAATGTATCTATTTGTTGTGATCAAACACCATCATGGTTGCCATCAAGTCCAAAGGGGGAGATTGTTGGCAATATGATGCAGAGTGTTGTCCTTGATGGCAATCCACTTGATGAAGATGATGGAAGCCTACTTAATGAAGTTGTTCTTGATGCTTGATGAGTTTATTAATGATGTAAATTTGATGTTCTACAAGTATCTTAGAAGTACCAGAGAAAGAAATATCAGTAAGGACCAGAACAATGATTGAAAGTGCATGACATAAGGCATACGCGGGTTTGTCAAGGAGAAGGCGCGTATGCACGAGGAAAAGTACGTGCCAAGTCACGTATGCATAATTGCGCTCTAAATTTATAAAAACATGGGTTACTACCATGGTATTGACCCATTTTATTGAGCGTTGGATTATCTATTTGATCTCATCCATGAATACCATCGGAAGTGATGTGGTTTTGGCTCATGGTATTGACAAAGGCTAAATCTATATAAGGAGAAGAAAATCATTGTGCAAAGGGTGTGCAAGATGTCTGGGTTTTAATGGATACTTCACTCTGAAGTATGTCTGAATGGAAAGGGTAACATTTTGATGATAGATCTGAATCTGTGATGCACCTATGAAGAAAATGATGAAGAAGGGAATCTAGATCTGAAATGTATTTTCATCTTCTAGATCTGTTTATGAAATGTTTAGATCTGAGATGAGGCGAACATATATCTGACGTGAAGGATAAAATCTGAACTGAATATCTGATTTGAAGAAGTATGCTGCCCTATAATGTCTGAAGATCTATACGCAAGTTTGTAACAGAGGAAGCGCATGTATACGCGGGTCTTATTCAGAGAAAGCGCGTATGGGTTGTGAAATTAGTGCAGATGTATACGCGGGTTTATATGCACGAAAGCGCGTATATACGCGGGACCAGAGAAAGGAAAGCGCGTATGAAAAACTAGGGTTTGCTGAAGTATGAAGTATGGAATGTCTGATTTGTTCTGCTGTGTTACTGCTATCTGTCAATGATTTATAAGTATCAGGTTGATGTATGATTGAGCTTAAATGTGTGGAGTGGGTCCAGTCTGAAAATATGATGAAAAGTGGCCTGCAAGTTGTGCTCTATTGAAGTTGTTGGATCCAGTGTGAAAATTGATGAAACATGGTCCATAGAGGTGTTGAGGGTTGTAGCCTTCAGTTAGGGGGTTGTAGCTCCCATCCAGGTGAGGCTGGTAAACGAGAGAAGGGTCGTAGCTCCCCTTGGCTGAAATTTATTAAACGGGAAAGAAGGGGTCATAGCTCCCTTCCGGGAAGGTTGGTAAACAAGCGCGGGTGGGTGCACTGCTTGTCTTGCGGTATGAGTCTGCGCCAGTACATAAGTTGTAAGATGTTTTCTTTATAATAAAATATTGAAGGCTGAGCAACGGCAGCAGTGGTTTTCTCCCGACTTGGGTTTCCACCTAAAATCCTGGTGTTCTTGTGTGATGCTTATGTGTGATGGTTTATTCTGTTACTACTGCACATGCCTACTATTATCTAATCATCATAAGAATGAATGTTTCATAGATATAAGTAAAGAATTAATGGCATAATTAGATCTCTGTGTATACGCGAGTTTTATGAAGGATATCCGCGGGTATACGCTAGTTGGCTTCAGCAAAGAAGCGTATCGGTTTTAGTGAATGGAAAAGTAAAAAGTTTTGAGTATGCCCTAAATACTGATTCACCCCCCCCCCCCCCCCCCCCCTCTCGGTATTTTTCCCAACACAATTAAGTATTCTTTACCAAATAATCAAAATGATTAAATTAGAAAACAGGAGCAATCAAGAATTCACTGTTTAAACTAGTTCAGAAGAAAACATTAAGAATAATAACGATTGAAAACAGATTGCACTTAAGAACTTTTTGAATTATTCCTTTTCATTTCTCATTCAGATATGAAACACATATGGTATAATAAACAAGAATAAAACTTTAAAACATAAGAGATAGATGACTTATTGATCCGTTGTTTGATTCAAGAATCCTGTGAAAAGTCCTTTGCCTCAATTCCTTATCCAGCTAGCCATGCAAAAATTGTCCAACAACACTTTATTCCAAAGTAATCAATATTACAGCAAAATATATGAATTCCACCCCTCAATACTCCAATTGAGGGAGTATTTATACAAAAAATTATAAAAAATATCTCCTAACAAAATGAGATATAATTTAGGATGACTCATGGATATGTTACAAGAAAATAGAGACAGATGGTCTCGTAGATAAGAGAAAAGATAACCGATGTTGTGCTGTTCCCATTTTTTATGAATGTGCTGGAGGCAGGCCCTAGGATTTGGCTTGCTGCTGTCTTCTTTAGTAAGTCTATGCTGGCTACTCACTTTGACCTATTTGATCTCTGTTTATACTTTTTATCATGAATTATGGTAGTAAAAAATCAATAATTCATGTAAGGATAATTTTTACAAAAGTTCTAACATCTCTTCTCACCATTGAGCTTCCAGTATTCTGGTTCTTTGAAGCTTCCTTGGAGTCTCATCAGTCTCTATATATCTGAAGAAAGTAGGCTGAATTGGGAATACATGCTTTACCTCATGCTCGAGATAAAACAAATTTTCCAGACTGTCATGAAGAATTTTGCCTGTAGGCAATGATGTTGCTACCGATGAACTAGTTGATGAACTGGCCTATTTGTCAGCATACTTATTCAATTTCTCAACATAGCTTTCAAGGCTCATGAGTTTATCATCTGAAACTAAAGGATTTGGTAATCCTTTATTCTACAAACGATCCAATCTTTTAGTAAAAGCATAGATTTCTTCCTGCATATCAGAGCATATTCTTTCTAGGTTCTGCATCAGAGTTCTTTTAGTAAAAACTCTTTTTATCTACAAAATTGTTCCTATTCTGTCTTGGATACCTAGCTCTTCAAGTTGATATCTGTTCTTGGTGTTTAAAATTTGTATGAGCTCATTGGCTTCTTCAGGCATATTTGCTAATTTTTCTCTTGCCTTTTGAACTTCCTCCAGAGCCAATTTAACTAAATCATTCTGCTCATACATTATTTGAATTGATTGCCAGACATCATTTATTGACTGAATGATGTTGGTCCAAATAATTTCTTTGATTTCCTTCAAAGGCTTCTCCAATGTGAGATCCTTCTCCAATGCCTTAACCAATTTTTCTAATCTGTTGATCTCTCTTGTTTTTTCTGCAATACTCATCTTTGAGAGATCATATTTTTTTTCTAAAGTGATAAATTGTACCTTTGTTTTTTGGAGCTCTGTCACATGGAGTTTCAATTCCTCCATTGATTTTATTAATTCTTCAGTGCTTAAATTGGAAGTGTTGCCTTGTAATAATCCTGCTAACTGATCTATTGTTGTTGTACCTATAATCACTTCTATTGTTGTAGATGCTGGAATGTTTGACTGCTTGTCTTTTAATTCCTTTTCAAGTTCTTTTTTAGTCTCATTCAGTTGCTCATTCAGTTTCAAGAGAAAATCCATCAAGTCTTATTCAAATTTTTTCTTTATGATTTTCGTAGTTTGTGGATGCCTTGAAGATGGTAGCTTTACCTCTTTCCTTAGGGCTACAATATCATCATCTTTCTTCTTAATCAAGGCTTCTATACCCTTGAAATATTTGGGATTACGACCCAATCCAATAATTATTTCTTCCAAATTTTTTACTCTATTGTCCTTAGCCTGGGAAGAGGCTTTTTCAAGATGTAATTGAACGTTAGTATTATCCAAGGAATTCTGTAATCTTTGGGCCATCATTGATTTATCAGTCAAAGTTGAGTAAATCATTTCACCAGTTTGTTTGTGTAGCTCAATCTAATCCAAAGGTTGAATATCCTTTTCCATGACTTCAAAATTGGTTTTGACATAATCTGCAGTTGTTTGATGTTGCTGCACTTTGGGTTTGAAATGACTCATCACCATTTTACCTTACTAGATGTCATAGGCTAACATCAATCTTTGTTGATTTTTGGGAGCCATCTTCAAATATTGATTATAGACTTGAAGTCTTAATGGATCATTTCTGGCCTTTATATTTATAAATGTCTTTTTAATATCCTAGGCATCCTTCACTGGTGGTTTGAAGGAAGATACTTCTGCACTTTGCTGTCTTTGTAGCTCTTTTCTCTGTGAGTTAGTGGATGTCCCACTGATTGTGAATGTTTGCTGACTATCTAGCTCTTCTCTCCTCCAACTAGCACGGGTTTCTTGAACAAATTCTACTTCTAAAAGAGGATTTAATCTTTGTCTTTTGACATCAGGTTGTTCTGAAGATCCACTGATAGGAGTAGCTATATCTGCATCTCTCTTCTTACCTTTTTCTTCATTGAGAGGAGTTTGTAAAATTGAAATTTCTGCCACATTAATTTGAGTGGGGGAAGTTTGTATTTGGGCCTGTTACTTGGAAGTTCCAGGCTGCTCTGCCATTGTGAATTTCTCTGTAACTTGAATATTAGTCTCCTTTTCCTTCACTTTGGATGCTACTATGGCTAGTGCACTGATTTCCTACAAATTTTGCTGAGAGGTTCCAGTAGAAGAAGGACCAATTCCTGGTCTTTGTACTTGCCCAAAAGAGTCCAGGTCAAGTATTTTCTCAAGGTCTTTCATAACATTTTCTACACTGAACTGTTCACTATCTTGTTCTACCAAGGTCCCTTCCATCCATTCATCCATATTTGAAAATTGTTCAATTTCTAGAATTCTATGGTGAAGGTATGGTGACAATTTGTTTTTCATCCTCCTATCACAAATAAAATTGGTTGGGTCATAAGGTACCCAGTGGAAATTTTTTTGCAATTTGAGATAATCTTCTAGGATTCTTTCAGCTTCTTTTCCTGCATCTCTAGAATTACAGACAAAAGGACCTAATTGACTCTAAATTCTCAGTTGAGATTTTTTCTTTGCATTGCAAAAATGGACTATGTTTGAATTTATCATTTGTCTGAAATACTCCAAGGCAAAAAGCCTCATTGGAACATACTTTGGTAACTTGAAAAGGCATAGCTCACACCCATATATTCTAATTTCTGTATGATTCAGGTATAGGTACCAATCACCTATCCTGTATTGCTTGGAAAGTTGGAGAATTTTCTTCATATCATTATTGACCCTAGGAGGGGAAACTCCTGTTAATAAGGTAATTGCAGGGTGCACAAATAGGTCAATGAATTCATTGTAGGAATAAGGAGAATCAGAGGAATTATGGAAGATTGCAGACAAAAAAATTACAGACCTTGGATTTCCTTTGGCATCAAGTTTCATGATATGGAAAGGGAAACTCTCTGATTGATAATAAAGCATGAGATGGTATATAACAGTGGAATATTTGAACACTCTTTCATCTTCCAATCTCATGAACTGGTCATGAATTTTATCAGCAATGTAGGAAGAAAAATCATATTTGACAGCAGGGGGTTGTCCAGGGGTAAAAATTGACATCAACACTAGGGTTAAATTATCAAGATATTCACTAGTGTTGAAACCCATTACAAAAGATATCATATTCAAAACGAGTCTGCCCATATCTGTGAAAAAAGTATATCCATAAGGAGGAGGGCCTTTGGGTTGATGTTCTTGAAGCATAAAAGTCTGACAAAGGCAATTTAACTCTTCTTGGGATAAATTGGTTGATTTTTCAAGTAAATATCCCACGGAAAGGGGAGTCAGGGTTTGACCAGGATGAAACTGTAACATTTCGTTGATAGACTGAGCAGTTATTGGGAAAAGGATGGTTTGACTCGGGGACATGAATGCTCGTTGATTGGGATCATAATTGGCATGGCAGTGATGAATTATTTCATGAAAAATATGAACTGAGGGTAAAAGATACATCGGAATATTGGATTCCCACAGTCCCAAAATGTCACAGCCGTTCAGGTAACTATCTCTACATTGGCAAAAATTTCTGAGAGGATTTTCACTAAGGATGAGGTCTTTAATTTGGAAATCTCTATCTGCTAGATGTAGGTTTTAACCCTGAACAGAAATATCTACACACGATTCTTATAACAGAAAATAAACAATAGCAAGAGCATAAAACATAAAACAGATAAACACAGAGATTTTCCCCTGGATCCCAAATCGGGACGACCAGCTTGATTTTTCATTATATTCCTTTTAGTGTTACAACACATATATATACATACCGGAGCATACATAAACCCCAATCCATTAACCCTGGATTAGAACATAACCGTAGTTCCCTTGACCGGATCTACAAAAATACCAGGGGCCGAAAACCATCGAACCCCAAAACCATGTGCAAAACCATGCACAAAACCATGGGCGGATCCGCCTATGAGTGGGTCCGCACAAAAAACAAATTTTGGATGGGGCGCTGCCCCGAACCCCAACGGTGGGGACTGCTTCGCCCCTCGTGACCCCCCAGCTACGCCCGACGCAACATACAACGCGTGGGGATAATCGTGGAAAGAATATAACACATACCCAACATTCTCCCACTTGTTGTTTTCTTTCCACAGGGGGCCACAGGAGAGCTTAGTCATTGGCCCAATTCTTCAACACCCATTGTTTCTCTACACCAAGAGAACTTCTGAGTGCTCACAGACTTTGTCAATGCATCTGCGACATTCTTCAAAGTGTCCACCTTTACCAGCAACACCCTTTTAGCCTCAACCATATCTCTAACAAAGTGATATTGAACATCAATGTGCTTTGTCTTTGAATGGTAAGCAGGGTTCTTAGCCAAGAAAATTGCACTTTGGCTATCACAGTCTATCCTTATGGCTTGTTGTACCAACCCCATACTTGAACACAATCTCTGCAACCAAACTGCTTCCTTGCTTGCATGAGTGGCTGCTATGTATTCTGCCTCTATAGTTGAAAGAGCCACTATAGACTATCTTTACTCATCCAACTGACTGCGCCTCCAGATAGGTTAAACACATACCCACTTGTAGATCTTGTTTGGTCCAGATCTCCATCCCAGTCTGCATCAACAAAACCACGAATGTCCAACATTCTTTCCCTTCTTTCCCGATCTGGTCTTCTCAGTAGCGCAAGCCATAATCACTAGTGACACGCAAATATCTGAAAACCTGCTTCATTGCTTTCCAATGCTCCTTCCTTGGGTTTGACATAAACCTACTCAATACTCCCACTGCATGTGCAATGTCTGGTCTAGTACAGACCATTGCATACATCAGGCTACCCACTGCACTTGCATATGGAACACAGGACATATACTCCTCTTCTTCTTGTGTCTTGGGACACTGTTCAGCAGACAGCTTTACACCTACAGGAATAGGAACATTCACCGGTTTACTATCCTGCATATTGAACCTCTGCAATATAGTCTCGGCATACTTCCTCTGGTTTAACCAGAGCTTCCTCTTTGCCTGATCTCTCTTAATTTCCATTCCCAAAATATAGTTTGCAGCACCCAGATCCTTCATGTCGAATTTGGAGAATAGTTGGGTCTTTAAATCTTGGATAATTTCTTTGTCATTTCCAATCAACAACATATCATCCACATACAAGACCAAATAAATAACACGGTCACCAATTAATTTAAAATAAACACAATGATCCTCCTTGCTTCTGGTGAAGCCAAGTCCCCGTATATAGGTATCAAATTTCTGATACCACATCCTTGGTGACTGTTTTAACCCATACATGGACTTCTTCAACCTGCATACCAGTTCTTTCTTACCCTTCACCATAAAGCCTTCAGGTTGCTTCATGTAGATCTCCTCTTCTAGATCCCCGTGAAGAAATGTTGTCTTCACATCCATATGTTCTATCTCAAAATCAAATGCAGCAGCAACAGATAAAAGTAATCTAATAGAAGTGACTTTGGCAACAGGAGAAAAAATATCACCAAAATCAATTCCCGGCACCTGGGAATAACCTTTTGCTACCAACCGAGCTTTGTATTTCTCCACCTTGCCTTCAACATTCATCTTCTTCTTAAACACCCATTTGCTCCCAATGGGCTTCCTTCCAGCCGGCAACTCCACCAGATCCCATGCATCGTTTTTGTGCAAGGATGCCATTTCATCAGCCATGGCCTCCTTCCAGAGTTTTCCATCCTCTGAATCTACTGCCTCCCTGACAGTTCTGGGTTCATCATCAGTTATAGTTAAGGCAAAACCTGAATAGAAAGCAGATGGACTATACCTTTCTGGTTGCCTTCTTTCCCGAACTGGTCTTCTTAAAGCTGGAGTTTGTGGCTCATCATCTTCTGAGTCTTCTTCTGTTGTAGAGTTTGATTCATCCTCCTTTAGCTCAAACTCTATCTTCTCAAGTTCCTTTGGTAGGACTTCATTTTTAACAACATCTTTCACTTCTCTAAACACCACATCTCGACTGTACACAACCTTCCTTGTTTCTGGGTTCCAAAGCTTGTAACCCTTTAAACCATCCTTATACCCAATAAAGATGCACCTTTGAGATTTATTATCCAACTTGGTCCTTTTCTCCTTTTGAACATGTACATATGCATCACATCCAAATACCCTTAGATGTGAAAGAGAAGGTTTCTTTCCAGTCCATACCTCATGTGGGGTCTTATCCTCCAACGCTGATGAAGGTGATCTGTTAACTAAGTAACATGCAGTCTCCATTGCCTCTGCCCAAAATTCTTGTCCTAACCCGGTACCACTGAGCATGCTTCTTGCCTTTTCCATCAACGTTCTGTTCATTCTTTCTGCAACTCCATTTTGCTAAGGTGTGTATGGAGTAGTCTTCTGCCGTGCTATACCACACTTCTTACAGAACTCTTCAAATTCCTTCTTGCAGAACTCCCCACCATTATCTGTCCTCAATGCCTTTATCTTCTTCTCTGTCTGGTTTTCCACCAGAGCCTTAAATTCTTTAAATTTGTCGAAGACTTCAGATTTCTTCCTCAAGAAATATATCCATGTATTCCTTGAGAAGTCATCTATGAATGAAACATAGTACACAGACTTTCCCAGTGATGGAACTGACACAGGTCCAAACACATCACTTTGCACAAGTTCTAATATCTTGTTCGCCCTCTTAGCACCAGAAGGAAAACTCACTCGATTCTGCTTCCCATATACCTGATGTTCCGAAATCCCGAAATCCAGAGAACAATTAGACATACCTTCTACCATACCATCTCTATGCAGTATCTGAAGGCCCTTCTCTCCAATATGTCCAAGCCTTTGATGCCATAGCATGGTCTTTTCTCCAGAGACAGCTAGGCCTTCCGTCCCACTTTCAGGAACCACAGAACTATTACACCCATCAATAAAAGTACTACCTTGTAGCTTGTACAGAGTTCCAGTCCGAACTTGTTAGAAAATTAAATATTACAGAGCAATGAAACACATAAAATATGCGGAAAATACAAGCACACAAAACACATAAAACCAGAGAGACACATATATACGTGGCTCACCCAGTTTGGGCTACGTCCACCCCGAACAGCCAGTCCTTCCTTTATATTATCCAACAAAATGAAGAGACAAAACCTACAGCAGATCCGCTGTAATATCCTCTGTTCTCTCTCACAGTCTCCCTCTCTGTTTCTCGCTCCGAGAATACACTCATGATACACAGACGCAATACAATACCCTCATATATACAAGGGGTTGCCTTCTAGGGCAAAAAACCCTAATCTAAACATAACTTCTACCGTCAGATCATTTGCCTAATGAACGGCCAAGATTGACTAGAAATTACTATACTTTTACAAGGCAATTTTACATTTGTTTTTAGCTTTGGGGGCGCTGCCCCCGAACCCCCGCCAGGGGGGGGCGGCAGCGATTAAATTTTGGGCGGCGTTGCTGCCCCTTTTAAGGTACAGGGGTCCAAAGCTGTAATACAAAGTAAACAAGATAATCAGGCTCCACACCCAACAATCTCCCACTTGGAGACTGATTGTAGCAACTCCATCGCTGCTTCATTTGTTGGACAATGACTCCTCTTTGGACATGGCTGTTCATCATCTTCATCGACATCCTTGAAGACCAATTGAAACTGAGCATGTTCTCAGTTTCTCCCTGGTTACAACTTTTTTTAGCATATCTGCAGGATTCTGGCTAGTGTGTATCTTTTCCAGCTTCAACTCTCCATCTTCCAATACTGACCGTATAAAATGGTACTTGAGATGTATGTGTTTAGTCCTGGAATGAAATGCTGAGTTCTTTGCAAGATGAATAGCACTTTGGCTATCACTGTATAGTGTGCCCATATCATGCTTCTTACCCAATTCATCCATAAACCTTTGTAACCAAATCATTTCTTTACTAGCCTATGTAGCAGCAACATACTCTGCTTCTGTTGTTGAAAGTGCAACAACACTTTGGATTTTTGAAACCCAACTGACAGCTGTTCCACCTACAGTAAATACATATCCTGTAGTGCTCCTCCTGTTATCTCTGTCACTTGCCATATCTGCATCAACATATCCTTGTAGAGCAATGTTTGAACCACCAAAGCATAATGCTTGATTTGTGGTACCTCTCAAATATCTGAGAATCCATTTTACTGCCATCCAATGTTCTTTTCCTAGATTATTCATGTACCTGCTTACAACTCCACTGCATGTGCAATATCGGGCCTTGTGCAGACCATTGCATACATTAAGCTTCCAACTGCTGATGCATATGGAACTTTAGACATATAATCCATGTCTTCTTGGGTCTTTGGGCACATCTCCTTACTAAGTTTGAAATGGCTAGCAAAAGGTGTACTAACTGGTTTTGCATTATGCATATTAAATCTTTTCAACACCTTTTCTATGTACTCATTCTGAGACAGTGTTAATTTGTGATTTTTCCTGTCTCTAGTTATCCTCATACCAAGGATTTGTTTTGCAGCTCCCAAATCCTTCATTGCAAATGAATTTGCCAATTTCATTTTGAGCACATTTATTTCCTACATGTTAGACCCTGCAACAAGCATGTCATCTACATACGATAACAATATAATATAGCTGCCATCATTTTGCCTTTTTAGATAAACACAATGATCAGAGTGACATCTAGTATAACCTTGTTCAGACATAAACTTGTCAAATTTTAGATACCACTGCCTTGGAGCCTGTTTTAAGCCATACAAGCTCTTCTTTAATTTGCACACCAATTTTTCTTTCCCTTTTACCTCATATCCTTCTGGTTGCTGCATGTATATCTCTTCCTCCAAATCTCCATGGAGAAATGTTGTCTTTACATCTAACTGTTCAAGATGTAAATCTTCCATTGCTACAAGACTTAAAATAGTTCTGATTGAAGTCATCTTAACAACAAGAGAAAATATTTCATCAAAATCAATACCTTTCTTCTGTGCAAACCCCTTCACCACAAGTCTAGATTTGTACCTCTGTTTTCCTCCATCTTCTTCCTTCAGCCTGTAAACCCATTTATTCTGCAATGTAGTTTTACCTGCAAGCAACTTGACTAAGTCCCAAGTCTGGTTATGCATTAAGGAGTCCATCTCTTCTTCCATGGCTAGCTCCCACTTCTTCTTGCTTTCAACCTGCATTGCTTCTTCATAACATTCAGGTTCACCAGAATCAGTCAATAATAAATAATATAATGAAGGAGAGTATCGTTCAGGGGGTCTACTTATCCTGGTAGATCTTCTAACACCACTTTCAGGTGTTTGAGGTGCCTGTTGCTGTTGTGGTGGTTGTTGCTGCTATGGTTGTTGATTATTATTATTTTTAGGCACCTTTACTTTTTCAGTTATCTCATCAAGAACTGTGTATTCCTTACTTTCTTTTTCCTGTTTCTTTTCCTGCAACTGATTCTTATACAAGACCTTTTCATTGAATATTACATCTCTGCTCCTAATGATTTTGTGATTTTCATAATCATATAGCGATAACCAAAATCATTAGCACCATATCCAATAAAGGTACATTTCTTTGATTTTGCTTCAAGCTTTGTTCTATTTTCTTTATTAATATGGACAAAGGCCTCACAACCAAAAGGCTTTAAAAAAGAGTAGTTTACCTTTTTACCTGTCCATGCTTCCTCTGGAATACCACCATCCAAGAAACTTGAAGGCCCTCTGTTTATTAGATAAACAACAATATCTACAGCATCTGCCCAAAATTGTAAAGGCAATCCTGCATGCAATCTCATGCACCTTGCACGCTCCATGATTGTTCTGTTCATCCTTTCTGACACACCATTTTCTTGTGGTGTTCTTGGAACTATCTTCTCTCTACGAATTCCATGCTCTAAACGGTACCTATCAAACTCTTTGCTACAATATTCACCTCCATTGTCTGATCTGAGACGCTTCAACTTCTTTCCTGTCTCAATATCAACCAAAGCTTTCCATTTCTTGAAAGTATCAAATACATCAGATTTATTCTGAATACAATAAATCCATGTTTTTCTAGTTGCATCATCAATAAAAGTAACATAATAACGAAAGCCACCGAGAGATGATACCTGAGCAGGTCCCCATACATCTGTATGCACAAGCTCCAATTTTTCGCTCTTCTTTTCTTTCCCAACTCTGAGAAATCTGACTCTCTTCTGTTTTCCATAAATGCAATTCTCACAAAAATCCAAATCAACATTCTTCAAACCTGGCAGCAAATTTCTTGAGTGAAGAATTTTCATCCCCTTCTCACTCATGTGTCCGAGCCTATGATGCCATAATGCCGCATCTGCTCCTTTGGAAGTTAAAGCATTAACAGAGTTAGAAATACCATTGCATAAATACAATGTACCAACCTTTTCACCTTTTGCTATTACCAACGCTCCTTTGGTGACCTTCCAAGTTTTATCTGTGAAAGTTGTCACACAACCTTCACCGCCTAACTGCCCTATTGAAATCAGATTTTTCTTCAGATCTGGAACATGCCTTACCTCCTTTAGTAGCCATTGGTTTCCATTATTTTGTTTTACAAGAACTTTACCCATTCCAACAATTTTACAGGGTTTATCATCACCCAAACGAACTTGTCCAAAATCTCCTTGGACATAGTCATGAAAATATTTCTTATCAGGTGTGGCATGGAATGAAGCCCCTGAATCTATAACCCAAGAATCAGTAACATTTTCGAAAGAAAGAATCAAAGCATCTTGTAACACATCACCTGTCACATTTTCTTCATGATTGTTTTCTTGTTGTGTGTCTCCTTCTTTTCCCTTCCGAGATCTACAGTATTTCTTTAGGTGTCCTTTCTTTTCGCAATTCCAGCACACTATCCCCGATCTGGACTTGGATCTGCCTTTCCTTGATTTACTGCGATATCCCGAGCTCTTTCCTCTTTCCATTCTTCTTCCCCTAGAATCTGCACTCAAAGCATTACCTGATGTCTCACCAGAGCTTTTCCATCACATTTCCTCGCTAAGGATAGCACCAACAACATCATCAAACTTTAAAGTACTAGATCCAGAGACAGAGTTACTAATGGCCATTACTAAACCATTCCAACTCTCTGGCAATGAGCACAAGAATAACATAGCTCTAACTTCATCATCAAAGTTTACCCCTACATAACTTAGCTGACTGGTAACTGTATTAAATTCATTTAAATGGTCTGCAACAGATCCACCTTCCGACAACTTCATATTAAATAGTCGTTTCATAAGAAATACCTTGTTTGAGGCCGAGGGCTTTTCATACAATTTTGCCAACGTCTGCATCAAACCCTCTGTTGTTGTTTCCTTCGAAATATTGAAGGCGACTGACGCCGCAAGACACAACCGTACTGTTCCGAGTGCCTTTCTATCGAGAATGTTCCATTCCGCGTCTGTCATAGTCGCCGGCTTCTTTGTTTTTCCGCTCAATGGTAGGTACAGATCTTTCTGATACAGATAATCTTCCATCTGCATCTTCCACAGCGCAAAGTTTTGGCCGTTAAATTTCTCGACCCTAAACTTACCATCGTCCGCCATTGCTCCCACTCGAACCAAGAACCCTTTTTTCCTGCGAGTTTATCAGCCAAATATACCTTCGGCTCCGATACCAGTTGTTAGAAAATTAAATATTACAGAGCAATGAAACACATAAAATATGTGGAAAATACAAGCACACAAAACACATAAAACCAGAGAGACACAGATATACGTGGTTCACCCAGTTTGGGCTACATCCACCTCGAATAGCCAGTCCTTCCTTTATATTATCCAACAAAATGAAGAGACAAAACCTACAGCAGATCCGCTGTAATATCCTCTGTTCTCTCTCACAGTCTCCCTCTCTGTTTCTCGCTCCGAGAATACACACCTCATACACAGCCGCAATACAATGTCTCCATATATACAAGGGGGTTGCCTTCTAGGGCAAAAAAAACCCTAATCTAAACATAACTTCTACCTTCAGATCATTTGCCTAATGAATGGCCCAGATTGAATAGAGATTACTATACTTTTACAAGGAAATTTTACATCTGTTTTTAGCTTCGGGGGTGCTGCCCCCGAACCCCCACCAGGGGGGGGGCTCCGAAAAGCGCTGCCGCCCCACCTGGACCCACCACGGCAGCGATTAAATTTTGGGCGGCGTTGCCGCCCCTTTTAAGGTACAGGGGTCCAATGCTATGATACAAAGTAAACAAGATAATCAGGCTCCACACCCAACAGAACTCCCCGCATTAATACCAGTGCTCCCTGAACCATCTTGCAGGCATCTTTCTCGAACACTGTTTTTACACCTGCATCATCCATCTTGCTTACAGAAATCAGATTTCTGGCCAATGCAGGAATATGCAGAACACCAGGAATTGTTCTAATCCTTCCACCTTGCAGCTTCAGCTTGACCTTTCCACGTCCAATGATTCTGGCCCTCCTATCATCCCCTAGGAAGACATCACCACCATCATATTTCTCATACTCGCAGAACCACTCCCTATGGGGAGTGAAGTGAAAGGATGCACCTGAGCCAATCAACCATGACTCATGATCTACATGTGTATTTGAAGAAGAAGCCAAATACACATCCCCACCTTCATCCGAGGTGGTTTTTGCCTCTGCAGAAGGACCTTCATCAGATCCCTTTCCTTTCTCAGGAGCTTTAGATCTGCATTCCTTTTTGTAGTGCCCTTCCTTTCTGCATTTCCAGCACACCTTTACAAACTTTCCAGGAGATTTAGATCTCCCTCTAGATTTAGATCTCCCACTCGAAACCTTATTCTTGTTTCTGTTCTGGGACCTTCCTCGTACAGATAAGGCATCTCCATTGTGACCCTCCATATTTCTCCGTCTCATTTCCTCCGACAGCAAGGCTGAGACAATGTCATCAAAATTCAGGGTAGTTGTATTGCTACCTATTGCAATAACCAGACTGTCCCACTAGTCTGGTAGAGAGCACAACAAACTGATGCACTTATCTTCATCCGAGATTTTAATATCAACAGACGACAGCTGACTTACCACAGTATTGAAGGCGTTCAGATGCTCTTTCACCGAGTCTCCATCCTTCATTCTCAGGTTATACAGCTTTTTCCGCAGGAACAACTTATTCACCAGAGACTTAGATTGGTACAAAGTCCTAAGTTTTTCCCATAAATTCTTCGTCGTAGCTTCCCCAGATACATTCAACAATACTAAATCTGACACACACAACCGTATTGTGCTCTTAGCCTTCCGATCCAGTTTCTTCCAGTCTTCATCTGACATTGCCGTTGGTTTAGTACCTGGATCTACCGCGATCCACTGATCTTTATCCACCAGCAGATCCTCCATCTTGAGCTTCCACGACTCAAAACTCTGACCATTAAATTTCTCGATCTCTATCTTTCCGCCGCTCGCCATCTTCTTTCACCGCAAGAATCGATCCCGCAGATCTCCCACTGCACAGGGTCTACCACAGGCCCGAGCAAAAAACCCTCAACAACAAAGGCATCCCCTTGAAGCCGAAACAGCTCTGATACCAAATGTAGGTTTTAACCCTGAACAGAAATTATCTACACACGAATCTTATAACAGAAAATAAACAATAGCGAGAGCATAAAACATAAAACGGATAAACACAGAGATTTTCCCCTGGATCCCAAATCGGGACGACCAGCTTGATTTTTCATTATATTCCTTTTAGTGTTACAACACATATATATACATGCCGGAGCATACATAAACCCCAATCCATTAACCCTGGATTAGAACATAGCCGTAGTTCCCTTGACCGGATCTACAAAAATACCAGGGGCCGAAAACCATCGAACCCCAAAACCATGTGCAAAACCATGCACAAAACCATGGGCGGATCCGCCTATGAGTGGGTCCGCACAAAAAAACAAATTTTGGCCGGGGCGCTGCCCCGGACCCCAACGGTGGGGACTGCTTCGCCCCTCGTGACCCCCCAGCTACGCCCGACGCAACATACAGCGCGTGGGGATAATCGTGGAAAGAATATAACACATACCCAACACTAGAGGCAGATAGTCTAAATCCTTATGAAGGGCATTCAGAGGTGCGATATTCAAAGCCACGGGAACTTCCATTTCTGGTTCTTATGGATTCAGAAAGGAAGTCAGGTTTTAATGGAAAAACAGGAAAAATTACATGTTTGGGAATACAATTACAGGTATGGGATGAAATGAAGACCGAATTGTACCGTGTTTTTAGTTTTTTCCTGTGGAATTAAAACAAAAAAACCAAGATTTTGCAGAGTTCAATGGGAATTTGGGTAAATACGTATTTTCCAAGAAATGAACAGTGACGAAAACAGGTGTAGGCGACGACGAATGAGTTCTGGATTGTTCGACTGCAATTTTCTCAGCAAGGTGGCGGTTGATAGTCATCGACAATTGGTTTTGAAATTTTCTGCATGGGACACTGGTCACTATACAAAATAATGAAAATGACGCGCATTGGTGTGTTTTAATCGCAAAGTCAAATGCTAGTGGGATTTTATTTTTGTAAGTGGATGACGCAAGCAGGTACGGTTGTTTTGTCATAGGAGGTAAGCAGTAAGCGGTATACATCGCACCGCTTTTGGGGACGGGCAGTTTTCAGCGGAGGGCGAGCGATTCCATAAAACTCACGACGCGTGGCGAGGCACTGTTTGGAAAACCGCTTAGCCATCACGTGTTATTGTTCGGGTGTGGGGGTGTAGCAATATGGATGAAAATCATAGATTATGGATTGGTTGATCAGACGGCGGTTGGGGAGGTGAGATGACGGGGAGATAAATGAGAGGGCCCAACACAATTAAATATAATTAATTGCATTGGGGGCATTTCGATTGGGTGAGGTAGGTTATTAATTAACCATGAGGGTTAATTAATCCCTTTTTTATACAGCGGGGTGTTGGGCTTTTAACAAATTAATCACATTTAACACCATATTAAGGTTATTTTTCAACCAAAGGGGTGGGACATGTAATAATTTGGATTTTTATTAAAATAATATGGGAATGGGCAGATTTATATAAGGATTTAGAGAATAAGTTAAAGTTAACATGAAAAATGAATGGAAGCGCTAAGTATAAAAACATTAGAAGTATGTATTTAACTTATGCTTGAATGAAAAGGGTTTTTATAAAATATTGTGCAATTTCCCTAAGTAAAATGGGATTTTACTTAGGAAAAGATTTTTTGGAAGTGAATGAATGACATTATGAATGGTTTCAAGTACTTAGGCTTTTTCAATTATTGGGCCGAGGGTCTAGTCCCTCCAAAAGTCAAGGAAATGCTTTGAGCCCCTCTAATTTTCAAATTCCTTAGTACTTAGGGGAAATTAGTGAAATTTTTAGGGAAAAATGAGAAGGGAGGTTAATAATTTGACTTTGTTTTTCTTGAAATTCTTCCAATGTAGTGCCTGTCTTGCACTTTGTGATGAAAGTAAATATTAACACATTTAGAGTCATTATCCATCACATGTAATTCTGCAACAACATCTACCTCCCCTACCTACTGTAACCTAACATTTTTTCTTCTTTATTAGGGTGCACTTAGACTGGCAAACCCTTATCACACTTTCTTTTCTTTTACATGTAGAAATCTATCTAATTCTAACCTTATTACAACCATGGGCTCAGATTAAACTATTGAGCTCCTTTTATTTACTCTACCTATCTACTTATCTGCTAAGATTAAATTGTTTGGTTAGATTTTATTCTCTATCTCTAAAACATAAAATTGAAAATGAACTAGCCAAGCTTAAACTGTTTGACTCTTCATCAATTGTGGCATAAGATACAAGTTGCACACAATTTGTTTATTTACATAAGAACAAAAAGTAGTGGCATTTAGACTTGCGCACTTTCCTTGACCTTTCTTTTGGTGGGGTTCATTTTCTTTTACTTTTTTAGCCATTTTTATTTTTTTCACCCTTTGATTTTTCTTTTAGGGTATACCCTCTTTACATTTTTAAAATTTTTTTATTCTTTTATTTTGACAATACGGAAAACCTTTGCAATAAGGAAAGGTATGAAAATATTACATAGCCCATCAAGTCATTCATGATATATGACACCTATTGGTATAGGAGCATAACACTGGCTCCACTTGGGGATGGCTTTTCTTGGTGAAAAGTCAAGAATAGCAGGTCAGTTGTTCGCAGAATAATTTTGACTGAAATATGGAATATTATTCTTCTTGTTGCTTTATTGTATGTATGATAGTAATACTTCTGAAGCTTAGGGCCTTCTCTTCGGGCTTCAACTCCAACAAGTTACTATCCACTCAAAGTTGTGACATTATAAAGGATACATTGTGTACATGTTAAAATCAAGATATCCTAATAAATAGGATCAAAGTAATGTTTCAACATTCGACCAATAACTAGCCCATCTTTAGTTTCTGTACCATCCAAGTTTTTCAGAAAATATGTATTGCTTCTTTGTAAAGCATGAATAATATAAGTTCATTTCCACAGGAAGTCAAACTTCCAATGTTTTCCCTTATCTTCTCTTCTGGAATCCCATCTTAAAACTTTGTTTCCAAGTTGGAAATATTCTGCTTTGGTCCTTTTATCAAATATCTTCTTTAGTTTCTCCTGCAATACTTGGGATCTCTGATATACTTCCTCTCTGGTCTGCTGCAAATTGATAGTCTGATTTATTCTTCTTTGAATATCATTAGGTTCAACCTAAGCTTCTTGAAGAACTTTCATTACAGGAACTCCTAAAGATGAAGGAAATACAACTTCAATGCCATAGACTAACTCATAAGGATTGATTCCAATAGATTTTTTGGTGGTGAGTCTGTCTACCCACAGTGCATTTGTAAGTTTCTTGTGCCAATTTTTCTTGTTTTCCTCCAATAATTTCTTAATAATATTGATGAGAATCTTGTTGGAAGATTCAGCTAATCCATTACCTTGAGGGTAATAGGCTGTGGAATGGCTTAAGGTGATATGATATTTGTTACAGAAACTTATCATCTTCTTAGATTTGAAGGCAGCATCATTATCAGTTATGATTTTATCAGGATAGCCAAATCTTGATAATATATTGGTTTCTAGGAATCCTATGATCACAATGTCATTGGCTTGTCTAGAAGGAATTTCTTATCCATTTGGTAAAATAGTCCATGGCAGTGAGGATCCATTTGTGTTGGCTAGAATAAGGAGGATGGATTTCTCCAATGAAATCCAAGCCCCATTGTTGGAAAGGTTTTTCAGTGGAAATTGGTTTCAAGGGTAAAGGTAATAATTTTCTCTTGCCTTCAAAAATTTGACATTTATGGCAAGCAGTGAAAAATTTCTTTACATCAGAGAATAAGGTTGGCCAATAAAATCTAGCTCTTAGGATCTTGTCTGCGGTTGATTTCCAATAAAGGTGTCCACCACAGTCTCCTGCATGAAATTCATGGAGAGCCTTGTCAGCTTCATCTTTTAACAAACAATTCAATAGAATACCTTCATGATTTTTCCAAAAAATAACATTATATAAAATACAAAACTTTGAAGATGTCATCTTTAAAAACCTTTTCTTTGTTCTGGATAACCCTGGAGGAGCTTGCAGGTTTATCAGTACATAAATTATATCGGCATACCAAGGTGAATCTAAGAAGGCCTGGCTGATTTGTGGAGTCGCCATCTCCTATTCGTCATCCAGTTCATTAATATCCAGGGCTTGACAATTTGTTTCTGTCATGAGTTGAGCCAATCCCTATCCCTTTATAAGCTTTGTAGGTTTTATTTCAATATCATACTCTAATATGGTAGCAATCCTTTTACTTCTTTTGCCCTCAATTCCATCTTGAGTTAAGATGTCTTTGACAACAACATTTTGTATATGGGCTATCACATGGGAATACAATATATAGATTCTAAAATCTTTAATGGCTTTTACAAGTGAAAAAGCTTGTTTTTCCATGATGTTGCATTTTAATGATGCATCCCTTACTGTTTTACTAAAAAATGCTATAGTTTTTTCACATCCTTGATCATCCTTTTATAATAAAACAACTGCTACAGTGTGTTCTGATGCAAATGAAAATATTATGAAGTCTCTATCAAATTGTGGACTGGTAAGGACCGGGGTTCTGGTCAAAGCCATTTTAATTTCTTAAAATTCTTGTTTGGCTTCTACTGTCCATTTAATACTTGAATCCTTTATTAACATGTTATTAAGCAATCTAATTAGTTCAGCTAAGCTAGATATGAATCTTCTCAAAAAATTGATTTTTCCTAAGAAAGCTTGAAGTTCTTTGACATTTATGGGGTGAGGTATCTGCAATATAGCTTCTATTCTAGCAGGATCAATTCTAATACCATCTTTGGAGATGATATGGCCCAAGAGTTTACCTTCTTCAAGACCAAAAAAGGACTTCTTTGGATTCAAAGAGATACCATACTTTCTACATTTTATGAATACTTGTTTGAGATGGTCCAAATGCTACTGATCTGATTTAGAAAAAACAATTAAATCATCCAGATGTATAACAAGAAAGTCATGAATTTCTTTTGCAAATGCGATGTCCATTTCTCTTTGGAAGGTTCATCCTACATTTTAAAGTCCAAATGGAATTTTAACGTACTTGAATGTGCCCCATGGTGTTGTAAAAGCTGTTTTTTCCTGGTCATCAGGATGAACCAAGATCTGGTTGTATCATGAAAACCCATCTAGAAGAGAAATCCTAGAAGCACCTACTACCCTTTGTAAAATGTAATCCATTTTAGGTAAAGGGTAATTATCCTTCAAATAAACCTTATTTACATTTCTTAAATCAACACATAATCTGATCTCTCCAGTTTTCTTCCTAGTAGGTACTAAATTAGATACCCACTCTAAAAACCTAATGGGTGAAATTATCCCTGCTTCATACATTTGTTTGATTTCTTTTTCAATTAAAGGCAGCAATATAGGGTTGATTCTTCTGAGTTTCTATTTAAATTGTTTCTGATTTTCTTTCAGAGGTATTTTTTGCTGAATTATAGAGGTATCATATGATTTCAAGTCTTCATAACTCCAAGCAAAGACATCCTGGAATTCTCTCACTAGTTCAACATATTTTTGTTTTCTATCAGGAGATAAAGATTTAGATAACTTTATCATTTTAGGATTCTCTTCAGTTCCCAAATTATATTCCTCAATATCTGCTTTCAATGGTTCCATTTTGGGTTTCTTTGGAATATCATTAGAATCGAAAAGATCTTCCAGAGGAGTTAATCCTTTAGGCAAATGATTGTCTTTTAAATTAGTGATCTCAGATTCTCCTTCTATAATCTCATCAACATCCATTTGTTTAAGGTCTTGCATTTCTTTTTTGGTGAACTTTGTTGGATGAAGTATTTGAATTTCACTTTCTTATGAAATTTCTATTTCTTTTTCATTTATTTGATCAGATTCAATGACCATATCTTCATCTATGTTACCGTTAGAAAATTCATTTTCTAGATTCAAGAAATTGTTAATCTGATCACCATTTGCAAACACTTTCCAGTTCTTAAAATTGTTAGGTATGGCTAATCTGTGTCTAATCTCAGCTGTGAACTGATGATTAGGTTCGAATGGTAATTTACAATTGCTAGCAAACATTGCAAGACTATGAGCGTGCAAGCTTTGTTTTGTTGGGATTTTAGCAAGCTGAGTCTATAGAAAAGTATTGAGAATCTCTAAAAATGTTCCTCTATATTCTCTCAGTCTAGGATCATTCATTAGAAAGTGTCCTTTAATCTGTTGAATGATTAAATCATAATCTCCTATGACAGATACTCTAATTTCCTCTAATCTTTTAACAAGTTTAAGACCTAGCAAAAGAGCTTCATATTCTGCCATATTATTGGTGCACTTAAAGTTTAATCTGTAAGCATGGCCTTCAGCATGATCATTTTCATGGTTGTGTATCCAAATTTCATCTCCCGCTCCTAACTTGTTAACTGAACCATCAAATTCTAAATTCCAAAGAATTTCATGTTCATAGTTGGTGTCGAGAGTTTCAGGAACTTTTTTAATAGTGAGATCTGGTTTTTACTTTCTTCTGGTTTCTCTTGGGTATTTGATGTTTCATTATTTTAAGATATTTCTTGGATTTGAACACTAGATTTTTTAGTTGTAATTTCTTTTGGTTCAACTGCTGGAACTTCTAATTCAGTGGGAGGACCAATTTCAGCATTATAAAGAATAAAAGAACCCATATTAGAGTGTACTGAGTAGATGGGGAAATTTTCAGGTTTCTCATGACTAATGACTACATATTTCATTAAAGTTTCTCTGTGCAGTTTCTTTGGGTTACCAAACACTGAAATAGTAGCATATGACATGTCCAATTGAAGAGATCCTCCAAGCTTTGCGCCCCAAGATCTGGACAATAGCATACCATATTTTGGAGGAATATCTGCTACTACTATATCCATCAAAATTGTTTTTGCAGGGTATTGAACCAGTGAAACACACAATTCTTTGATTAATCCTAAACATCTCACCTAATTTGAATCAAAAGAAAAGAGATCTTTGTATGGTCTAGTGATATCTAGGTTTAATTTCTTCATTACAGATTTGGGCATTAGATTGTGAGATGCCCCATAATCAAGCATGGCATTATGAAGTATTTTATCATGTATGTTCAAAATTATATAGAATGGAGGAGTTCCTCCATTACCTTATTTTCCATTTACTTTAGGGCCAAAGAGTAATCTAGGTTGGTCATCAAAAAAATTTACTGAATCATCACTTCCAGTGATTTTGAGTGATCTATTGATTTGATTTCGGTAGAAATCATGTTTAGCTAATTCAGACAATGGAACAACTATTTTTAATTTTCCTAAATCAGCCTCCAGATTAAAAAAAAATTCAGTCTGAGTTCTTGTATTTCGAAAAGTTGGATTCTCCTTATCTTCTGTGTTTTTGGTATTTTTCTCCCTCTCAGGAGTGGGGTTGTGGGCTGAAGTTGTTTCCGAATCAACTTCTGGAGGTTCCTCTACATTTCCTTTAGAAGAAAGAGTATTGGAAAGTTGTCTGTTATTCAGTTGACTATCGGATACATATTCAATTATTGGGTTAGCGGGATTAGGATCTAATCTAGAGAGAATATGTACAGGGGAAGTATTGGTTTTACCTTTGAGGGGCTGTTTTGTAGCTTTCTGTTTACTTGTTTCCGGGACATCAATTCTTCTGATCCTCAGATTATATTGCTTATGGAATTCATAAATGGCTGTATCATATCCCTCCTTGAAGTCAAATTATTCTCCTGAATGAGTTTGGAATTGTTTAAGAATGTAAGCTTCTTGATAATCTTGGGTCAAGAAAATTTCCGATTCGTTCTTGGGTCCAATCAAGGTGTTTATTTGAGCATCTTCTGTTGGTTCATCAGAATTTGAGGCTTCAACATAATTTTCTTGGAATGGGGGCCTAATGTTTTGGTTGGGACCATTTTTTCCAGTATTTTGGTTTTGGTTCTTTCTAAAATTTGGATTTCTCCCAGTATTTCTCGGTTGACCATCCCAAGGAGATTTCCTTTCAATTTTTTCTACTCTATCTCCTAACCTTTCCATCTCTTTAATAATAGTATCTAGTTTCTTTTCAAAAGCTAAAGGTTCTTCGTTTAAAGGTATTATCCTTTTAGTTTTGGCTTTATCTCATCTAGCTATCAGGTTGGCTTCAACACTAACAACTATACTTTGCATATCTTCTAAATTTTGAGGAGATCTTTCCCTAAGCTGATACGCCATCTCAGAATTAAATCCATCAGGGAATTTGACTAATGCTAAATCCGGAGGAGGTCTAAGGTTTTGGGGAATAGCATTGTAAACATCATTGAACCTAGTGCAGTAATCTTGCACGGTCTCTTGTGTTCCTCTCTTTAGATTTCCATAGTCTGATAAGATTTGAAAAGGATCTTTCTTTTTTTACCATCTGTTTAAAAATGTTCTATAAAGAGCTTGTAGGTCAGTGACACTGTTTGCAGGAAGAGCTCTAAACCAGGTTCTAACTTCTCTAGTAAGACTTTGAACAAATATTCTCATTCTTACATCATCAGTGTCTATTTCATAAATTTCAAAATAATCTGTCATCTTTTTAGTATGTTGTTGTGAAGTTTGGGTTCCAAAACCAGCAAAAGTAGTGATTTTACTTTGGTAGTCTTGGGGAATAGCCCCTGGATTGCCTGGTAATACAAAAGGAGCATATCTATTTGCCATTGCAGGAGGTAGAGATGAAATAACAGTTGAGGTTGGTTTGGGAGTGGTGGATGGAGGAGTAGAAGGAGTAGTTTGAGGTTGAGATTCTTGAGGAAATGTTGATGAACTTGGAGAGGCTGAAGTGATAACAGAAATATTTGACGTTCCTTCAGAGGTAAGCTCAGATTGTATGGAATCTTGCAAATTTTTATCAAGATGTGAGGTAACAAATTCAAATTGCAAATTTTCAATAAATACTGGGTCTTGAACCAAATGGGACAACTCAGATTCAGAAAAATTTACAAATAAATATGTGTTGACGGGAAAATATGTCCGGCCAACAGTAGGGGATCTCCCCGGTAGAAAGTCCCAATTAGTCCTTGAACCGTTTGGAGTAGGGATCCCGTCCGAGGTGTGGGTCCGGCTACCGCTTAAGACACTTTTCCTTCGGTCTCAAAAGAACCTGATTGAACCTGTGGACACACACTTATTCACATGATACAGAATACATGATTGATGCATTAAACATGAATAGAACACTATGCGTAATGAGGCAACAAATAAAACATGTACGCCTAAGGAGATGTTGTTAGCAACATGTCTTTGGGGTACTGCTTGTAAGGTATTCTGACCACAACAGAAATAGTTCTTTATGGCGAGATGTCCCTTTACTTTCTGAAAGATAAAACGAAATGCTAACAAAATAGTTCGTTAACATTCATTAATAGAGAAAACGGTAAACTGAACATCATCAACACAAACACAGATAGCCATGATGCATAAATGATGTCATAAAGAGAGGCAACTTCATTAATCAAAAGATGTTCTGAAACTGTATAATAAAATATGCTTAGTGCTCACGCAGTAAAACACATCATCCAAACAAAGGGGTTTTAACAAGTAATCTGTATTCACATGTACAAGAGTATAATCTTTCAATACAATGCAATGTAGCTCTTGAGTCTCCAAAAAAGAAAAAGCCCCACTTACAAGCTCCCGTAGGAGTATTTATAATGCAGAAACTACCCTTCGGGCGTCCTTGATCTTTCATCTTCCTGACCGTTGGGCTGCCTTGTGACCTAGTCCTTTTTGCGACCTGTGACCTGAGCCGCTATTGTGACCTGCGACCTGGCTGCTGTTGCGACTTGCGACCTGCCTGGGTTGCGGGGTCGAAATTTGCAAGAAAATGAGAGAATGCGACCTTGCGACCTTGCGACTAGGTCGCTGGGTCGCAAGGTCGCAAAATGTGGAAAAAACATAGATATGTGACCTTGCGACCTTGAGACTAGGTCGCTGGGTCGTTGGGTCGCAAAAGGTGGAAAACTGACGAAATGCAACCTTGCGACTAGGTCGCTGGGTCGCGGGGTCGCAAAAGGAGGAAAACCAAAGAAATGCGACCTTGCAACCTTGCGACTAGGTCGCTGGGTCACGAGGTCGCAAAAGGCAAAAAAGTGAAGAGGTGCAACCCTGCGACCTTGCGACTGGGTCACTGGGTCGTGGGGTCGCAAAAGGTGAAAAAATCATAGACGTGCGACCTACGACCTCGCCAGATCTGCGAGTTTTTTGGATTTTCGCCAGCATCTTCTTGTTCTGAAAGTGTCTCCTCATTTGCTAAGGAAAACTCTAGCTCATTGTGCAGACTGAAAGGTTCTTCCTGCATTAAAATAACGTAGGTCACATATCTCCATGATTGAAACAATAATAATTCTAAAGGCATTTTAATTAATTTGCAAGAGCGAAGAACAATAAATTAAGACCCCTGTGTGGTCAAGAATTTGTCATCAGAGCCGCAAGTGGAGATTGAGTCGCATTCTCCGAGTCTGCGAAGAGTTGTGACTATGCGACCCAAGACATTTGACATGGTGACAGTTGCTCTATTCTCATCCCCTTCTAAACACCAAACAACAACGTAGTTCAAGTGCCCAGCAAGACATGCGCAAGTCCTGTGGTAGTGGAAACCGGATAACAAAGGATTATATCGCATGCTGCAATTGCTAGGAAGCATTCCCTGGGCAATCTATGTGATTCACGTTCCTGCTATCGATCTTGGCAATCGAACCATGTGCTTCGCTGAAAGGAAAATAATCGCTTATGGTATGCCAGTTTTTAATGCCTTTGGAAAGAGAAAAACGCTCCAGAGATTAAAACGACCATATGTTCATTTTGCTGCCATCCGTTCACAGCTTTATGACATAACGTATTGACCCTATCGCATTTTAATATCACTATTCATCATAGACAGATCCTCAACACGGTTTTTCAGATGATGAATATGCCTGAAATTCAGACTTTTATGAACGACCATGTTCTGATGCGAAGCTTGATTATGAGTAATCTGCAGATGCGGGAAATTATTGACAGGAACTCAGACCTTGTGCACATACTCAGTGATCTTGGAACTCTTAGACAGACTTTGGATGCAGCACAGAATCCTGAATTCATGCGAGCGATGATGAGAGATAATAACGGGGCCATGAGCAACATCGAATCATCTGCTAAGACTTTAAAACGCTCCATCGTATGTATGAAACACTCCAAGAGACACTCCTCAATGCTACGTCTCTGAAGGGGTCGCATGGTCACAGGATTTTCTTGGGTCGCAGCTTTCAATGGGTACCTCGTTCTGCGACCATGCGACCTGGGCAAACGCGCAACCCTGCAAAGAAAATTGCAAAACAACATTCGCAAATATGTCAAGTTTTGTTTTATTCTCCCCGCCCAGTGCCTATGGATTCGAGGGCATTGTAAGGCTTGCATGCGTTGTAAAACTCAGTGGAAATTACTACTTCAAATGGAGGACATTCTAATACTGGATCTGCGCTGGATAATGACTACCACTGCCAACCTCTGCTAGGAAAACTAACCAGTGATATGAGACATTCATATGGGCAGTTACTAAATGTCATTAACGCATTCCTGGAAAGTGCTGAACACAACTTTGGACCTTGGAAAATTTCCTCCGAGGTGAAAAACGATGGTGTTGTTTCAGCTGGATCAAAATGCATCCTTTCACACGCGGCAGAAAATATGCTGGGGACTTCTTCATGCGCGCTGTGGCTGTGCTGCAATAGGATGTAACAGCTGGTAACGCCCCTAATTGTGCAGACAAGAATGTTGAACCCACTGCATGTTTTAAATGTAACTTTGACCGCATTGTTTTATTCGCTCCAACGTCTCATCGTAGTTTGAAACTCCACGTTGATATGCCATCGTTCCTTTGTACGCACCATAGCAATTGTAATATGCTGTTACGATGTTCGGCTCCTATTTTAGCGCAAAGGCTTCTCCAAGCGTTTACGTAAGTTTAAAACCCGCCAAGAAACGTTTAACCACTTATAACGTGCTTTCATATAGTTCTGATCCACGTAAATTTAACCGCGGAAAATATGCTTCAAACATTTGCCACATGCAGGGAATTGCACTGATGTATTCATATATTCCCGCAATTCTTTGATTAAAACGGCTCGATGGCCGTTACAATGCTGGCCATTATGGTTTCACGCCAAACGTTCTACCGTGGTTCGAAACTCTATCATAGTAAAGCTTGACCACTATGTATTTACATTTCGCTTCATGCCACACAAATATGACTCCATGCAACGTATGATTACATGCAACGTGTCTTCATATAGTCTTGCACCATGTTTCCCACGTACATTGTCCACTATCGAACCTTTGGCTCGATGCCACATGCCCATACATGTCCTTTGACCATTATATATGCTCAATACATTTTAACGTAAGTCAAAACTGCACCACAGAAATGTTTGAGCTCTGTTGTCATGAGTTTCACATGGTTCTGATCCTTTGCGCGTATATTTGCTCTCAAATCATTAACCACGATTTGAAAAACTACCAACGAGTCTTTGACTCTGTGCCACGTGCGCATGTATTTTGTTGCACCATCTTACGTGGTGCTACACCTCTAAAAAATGACTGTAGATTGTCATACATGTGCCATAATAATATCCGCTGCCATGTTTGAAACATAAGTTTCGACCATAGTTTATCTGCTCCACGTCGTTTTACCATCAATCCGAACTCCACCAAAGAAATATTTTAGCTCGATTAATGCATTTGATAGAGTTCTTATCCGCGCTCTTATATGGATGCGCCCCCGCTTATAAAGTCTTCACATAGTGCTACCATATGATTTGATTAATATATCCATTCAAAATATTTTAAACCTATTGGAAATGTGTCTTTATATGATCCATGATCTGTGCATTTCATATAGTATTAAAACCATATGTTTCTATCCTTTTGTGCCTTAGTTTTAATATACAATATGACATTTGCTTTTCTTCCGATTGCTAGCGCAACTAGATAACAATCTTTTATGCCACGGCCACCACATCATAACATGAATGCTTTTGTTTTGAAAGGTCGAGAGTTGAAATCTGCTGCTCAAACCGCATGATGGCTGCTTTTAATGTTGACCCTTTTCTACTTTGTGGTTCTAGAGACTCTATGTGCAGATACATCCATGGGCCTGGCTACCAAAAGGCGTATGCGTTCAAACATGAGCTTTTGGGTTCAATTCAAGGTTCCTCATCTCTTGTGGTCCCGCATAGACAAGGACACTAGGGTTTTAATGCCATTCCCTTGCTCCATGTTGTACTCCTTGCAACATAAATAATTTCACACCATGTAGCTTAGGATTCATAAATATTGTTTCTCAACGATGCGCCCACATATTTGAAGACTCTGCCTTTGGCTTGCCAAACCAACATGTGCGCTTTCGCACTGCTACCTAGCACAGGAACGCCTCGAATGAGATGGTCATTGTCTAGAGAAAACTTCTGATTCCGCTTCGTTCACTGGGCTATACTAGACTCATCGAAGTGGCGAACTATGTTTCTTTGCGTGTGCCCATCGACATTGAGATGGTATGATGCAGGATCTGGAAATTTCCAATGGAGCATTTTTTTAAACATCTGGTGCACACTAGTGAAGAAAGCTCTTGTATTCAGTGACATAGTCTCTTTGATCAACATGTATCGCACCATGCTCCCTTTAATAGTACCGATTACTTGCTCTTGATCCTCCCCTATTCCGCAACTTTTGCCTCATCATTGAGCCCAATTTTATTACCCTTGATGTCGTGAAACGACTGAGGGGTTTTTCACCCGTGGGGTCGACCTGTGTGGAACATTACGACATCATAATTATTCTTTGATAATGGTGACCACAGATAAAACATATGAGACTAGAAAATGTAACAGAGGTATTCAAACCACATGCTTAATGACCTACGGTGAAAGGGCCTTTAATCATTAAAACAAAAAGGTTTCCATTCAAACGTATGCATGGAAATATCATTACACATGGCGCGACTGCGTTACAAATGTTCGAATGTATGCTAGATGTTCTTTCCCATGTATGGCATGATCGCAGCGACAGCATCAAGTCACGGTGATGGGACAACTCGTGAGGGGTTGGGGATAGGTCGGCGGGATGTCGTTGACTGCAGGTCAGGTGAAAGACTTTAACGCCTAGGCGAGCAGAGGGGGAACTCGAAATTTTAAATATACCCAAAATTTTGGGTGGTGTTGTAGCGGCTACAACAAATGGCGAACCACTGCTAGAATCCAGCATCTCTTTCAACATCACCACAATAGTCTGAGTCCAGAAAATGATGCAAGGGAATATTGAACAAGTTTCGTGGGTACCCTTTGTATTACTTTGGCCCTTTACAGGTATGGCTAATCCTTGTGCCTCAACTAAGTCTCACAAATCAGAACACATCAAAGAGAAAGCTCACAGACGCCAGTAGCTTGTTGATGATGTGAAGAGCAAGGCAGTGGGTTTATTATTTCCAGGATTTTTTAAAGTAAGTTTCTGGTGTTTCTCTGCTGCCAGTAGGCCTGGACAGTACCCCGGCGGAGTCACTTAAAGAAATCACAAACGTTGCTCCGCTGCCAGTGAGCCTGGTCAGTACCCCGGCGGAGTCGTTGCATTACCTCTGTGCGCAGGAAGCCTTTCTCGATCCTTTAACCTTATTTGTTTCATGTGCTTACAACACTTATTTTCATGTGCTCGTGGCACTTATTTTCATGTGCTCATGGCACTTATTTTTCATGGGCGGATGAGGGATCCCGACTTATTTTATGAGCAAGAGAGGTTGTTTCTCGTGTTACAGAAACTGAAAGATATCCTGATTTGGGTTTGCCCTCGTGCCAAACCTTCACATCCCATTCACCACAATAGGTGAAGTGTGCAAAACAGATCATTAAAACATCCAAGACTATGCTGGGCACGAAGGCTTAGGCTTACAAGTATGGGCCATTTCAAACTCATAAGGTCTCCTACAAGCAACCGACTCGTATCTCCCTGGCTAAATGAGTTTAGAATCACAGGCATCTTGTTGAGAATGCAAATTTGATGGCTGGTCCTAAGAGAAAGCTGCCTCTTGAGATAGCCACCACAACCTCACGCAAAAACAATGGGGTTACTGCTTCAGCAATCAGGGCAAAACAAGACTACAAGGTGATAGGTTTGCAATGAGGGCTTGTGCAGCGGCAGGCGACATGACAGAAATGATGTGAGGAAGAAAGAGTACGACACAATGAAATAGGCAATGCTTAAGATGCAATGCAATGCCATGTGTGAGAACGATCAACCAGTTGTAGGTGGCAAAGAGGTGTAATACAAGCAATGATTATTTATGCAGCAACAAGCAACTGAAAAGGAAATGAAAGAAGATACTTGTAACATGATGTTGCCTAAGATATTAATCGTAAACAAAACAAGAAAACAAACTTTTAACCTATGAAGTAAAAAAATTTGGCAAGTAAACCTAATTAACTTTGAACTAAAAAATTTATTGCAGGTCCTAGCTAGCCTACACCTAAATCCTAGTTAACCAATGATGCGGTCGGGTTAGGTAAAATCAGTTTTCCAGTGCAGCCACCGCATTAATTCCCGACCTGCAAGGACAACAATGGTCAAGATCAGAGCTAGTATCCAAAAAAGTGCAGTAGCAACAAAACTTACCTCAGGAGCAGGTGCAACGGTAGGATGATCATAGATACCTACCAAAGAACATGCCAGAACAGATTGTGCAGGATGATTCCCGCTCTCATCTTGATATACCTCAATCTGTTCTTGAAACTCAAAATTATTGATAAATGACATAAAATCATTCATGCATGATCCTGGATTTGAGGGGTGATGGGTAAGCCAATTCCTATTTGCAATCACATTCACCGAAAGGGGTTGGTTGACTTGATCGACAATCTCATCCTGGTGTTGGGGACCATTAATTTATGGAATGGAAACAATACGCAAGTGCTAGGCGAATTATAGATGCATGCACATCCAAGCGTAGAAATTCTAGTTTCAAAAACCCTAGTCCAGGGTTGCTCCTGGGTTTGGTTAAGGGTATGGGGATCTGAATCTACGTTTAAAGGAGCCTGAAATTCCTCACTGCTTTGAACAAACTCTGGACCTTCGAGCAAGGGGCTTTCCAACTTTGACTGTTTGGCGAGATTAACAGGCGAATGGGCGTGATCATCAATTATAGTGATTTGAAAGATGTCAGTGGGCTTTGTATCAATTTGGTCGAATGTTTGCGCACTGACAGATTGATAATCCAAAATGTCAGATTCTCCAGATTTGCCAGGATGGGGTGAATTTGACGCGTTTATGTTGGAAGGAGCATGGTACTGGGAATTTTCATTTCAGAAACGTTCAGCGGAAGCTGACGCGTTTCAATTTTCTGGTGGGTACTTGAATCTTCCCAAAGCGGATCATCGAATTCAGGTGTCTTCGTATGGTCAGCATAGAGATTTGAGTGACGGTCGTCGGCGGTATGATTGAATATGTTTTTAGATAAGGAGTAATCGCTGCAACCATCGGTTTGGTCAAGTTCGGTACCTAGCAAGTTAGGCTCCCTGGGGTTTACCAACTGGGATGGATCGATAACGGGGACATCTTGAAGTTGCCCAGATAGGAAATCACTCCCATGGTTTTCTAAAGGTTCTGAGTGAGACAGATCAGATTTAAAAGATTCATTGATTTTAGACTGTGATTGTTAAACACCACCTGCTTGCTTATGATTTTTGCCAATACCAGTGTAAGAAAACTCTGAATGTCTAGACAAATTTACTGGTGTGGTGGGATCAAGAAACAAACTAGGGAACAATGAATGAAAATATCGAGTCACAGGGGTGTTAACCCTACAAGGCTTTTCAACACGCGCATTCAAAGGACACAAAGATCTGGCAGACCTTGTAAGGGAATCGACTTTATGCGGGGTAGGAGTCGATTCATAATCGGTATGTGAACCAGATTCATAGTCCGAATGTGAACTAGATTCATCATCCGAATCTGAACCAAATTCATAATCCGAATGTGAACCAGATTCATAATCCGAATATGAACCAGATTCATAATCCGACTGTGAACTAGATTCATAATCTGAATGTGAACGAGATTCATCATCCGAATGTGAACCAGATTTAGGACTAAGTCCAGGGAGACATTGAGTGGGCTCGGGGTAGGTTTCATGAGCCAAAAGAGATAATGAGCCACTGGGGTGTTCAAATTCGACATGGTACATGAAAGACTCAAAGTCAGAATATCCATTGACTTACGGGTTGTCATAGGGAACACTAAGCTCAAGTCGGCTTGCTAACTGAAATGGTTCAAGGGAAACAAGAATCGCATACGCGAACTATTCTCTTAACAACCTCCAATCGACATCCTTTTCAGGGAACTCAAAACAATAATGAACGAATCTGATAGAGAACTCATCTAAATATTCTTGAGGTTCCATTCTGATGTCATTTAACTTTATTAAAACGTTATGAAAATCATACCTATGAAAATCTTGTTGTAATTCGCTGGCGAGTTGTTCAAACGAGTGGATGGAAGCTTCCGACAATGTGCAGCACCATTTCTTAGCGCGACCTTTGAGAGTGAGGAAGAAAAGAAAACAAATGAAACCTTCATTTTCAATTTCGTAGCACTCACCAAAGTCATAGAAATCTAAAATGTGCTGGGTTATGGGTACCCCATTTTCACCATCAAATTTTAACTAGGACAAGTGATACATAAGTTTATCGGGGATGAAGTATCCAGGTTCATAAAACTTCGACAAACATCTCGGGAGAATGATTTGGGAACGAGCCATTACAGATATGAGATTAACTGCAGGCTCTAAGGGCTCAGCTTGTCATCTGGCCCCCCCTTCTCGTTAACCATATGGTCGGAGGTTCAAGCCCTCCTTCTAGCGCCAAATCTGTTGACGGGAAAATATGTCCGGCCAACAATAGGGGATCTCCCCGGTAGAAAGTCCCATTTAGACCTTGAACCGTTTGGAGTAGGGATCCCGTCCGGGGTGTGGGTCCGGCTACCGCTTAAGACGCTTTTCCTTCGGTCTCAAAAGAACCTGATTGAACCCGTGGACACACACTTATTCACATGATACAGAATACATGACTGATGCATTAAACACGAATAAAACAATATGCGTAGCGAGGCAACAAATAAAGCATGTACGCCTAAGGAGATGTTGTTAGCAACATGTCTTTGGGGTACTGCTTGTAAGGTAGTCTGACCACAACAGAAATAGTTCTTTATGGCGAGATGACCCTTTAATTTCTGAAAGATAAAACGAAATGCTAACAAAATAGTTCGTTAACATTCATTAATAGAGCAAACAATAAATTGAACATCATCAACACAAACACAGATAGCCATGATGCATAAATGATGTCATAAAGAGAGGCAGCTTCATTAATCAAAAGATGTTCTGAAACTATATAATAAAATACGCTTAGTGCTCACGCAGTAAAACACATCATCCAAACAAAGGGGTTTTAACAAGTAATCTGTATTCACATGTACAAGAGTATAATATTTCAATACAATGCAATGTAGCTCTCGAGTCTCCAAAAAAGAAAAAGCCCCAATTACAAGCTCCCGTAGGAGTATTTATAATGAAAAAATTGCCCTTAGAGCTTCCTTGATCTTTCAACTTCCTGACCCTTGGGTTGCCTTGTGACCTAGTCCTTTTTGCGACCTATGACCTGAGCCACTGTTGCGACCTGCGACCTAGCTGCTGTTGCGACCTGCGACCTGCCTGGGTCGTGGGGTCACAAGTTGCAAGAAAATGAGAGAATGCGACCTTGCGACCTTGTGACTAGGTCGTTGGGTCACAAGGTTGCAAAATGTGGAAAAAACATAGATATGCGACCTTGTGACCTTGCGACTAGGTCGCTGGGTCACTGGGTCGCAAAAGGTGGAAAACTGACGAAATGCGACCTTGCGACTAGGTCGCTGGGTAGTGAGGTCGCAAAAGGAGGAAAACCAAAGAAATGTGACCTTGTGACCTTACGACTAGGTCGCTGGGTCGTGAGGTCGCAAAAGGCGAAAAACTGAAGAGGCAAAAGGTGAAAAAATCACAGACGTGCGACCTCCGACCTTGCCAGATCTGCAAGTTTTTTGGAGTTTCGCCAGCATCTGCTTGTTCTGAAAGTGTCTCCTCATTTTCTAAGGAAAACTCTGGCTCGTTGTGCAGACTGAAAGGTTCTTCCTGCAATAAAATAACGTAGGTCACATATCTCCATGATTGAAACAATAATAATGCTAAAGGCATTTTAATTAATTTGCAAGAGCAAAGAACAATAAATTAAGACCCCTGTGTGGTCAAGACTTTTTCATTAGAGCCACAAGTGGAGATTGAGTCGCATTCTCTGAGTCTGCGAAGAGTTGTGACTATGCGACCCAAGACATTTGACATGGTGACAATTGCTCTATTCTCATCCCCTTCTAAACACCAAAAAACAACGTAGTCCAAGTGCCCAGCAAGACATGCGAAAGTCCTGTGGTAGTGACAACCGGATAACAAAAGATTATATCGCATGCTGCAATTGCTAGGGAGCATTCCCTGGGCAATCTATGTGATTCACATTCCTGCTATCGATCTTGGCAATCAAACCATGTGCTTCGCTGAAAGGAAAATAATCGCTTATGGTATGCCAGTTTTTAATGCCTTTGGACAGAGAAAAATGCTCCAGAGATTAAAACGACCATATGTTCATTTTGCTGCCATTCGTTCACAGCTTTATGACATAACGTGTTGACCCTATCACATTTTAATATCACTATTCATCATAGACAGATCCTCAACATGGTTTGTTAGATGATGAATATGCCTGAAATTCAGAATTTTATGAACGACCCTGTTCTGATGCGAAGCTTGATTATGAGTAATCTGCAGATGCGGGAAATTATTGATAGGAACTCAGACCTTGCACACATACTCAGTGATCCTGGAACTCTTAGACAGACTTTGGATGCAGCACAGAATCCTGAATTCATGCGAGCGATGATGAGAGATACTAATGGGGCCATGAGCAACATCAAATCATCTGCTAAGACTTTAACACGCTCCGTCGTATGTATGAAACACTCCAAGAGACACTCCTCAATGCTGCGTTTCTGAAGGGGTCGCATGGTCGCAGGATTTTCTTGGGTTGCAACTTTCAATGGGTACCTCGTTCTGCGACCATGTGACCTGGGCAAACGCGCAACCCTGCAAAGAAAATTGCAAAACAACATTCGCAAATATGTCAAGTTTTGTTTTATTCTCCCCGCCCAGTGCCTATGGATTCGAGGGCGTTGTAAGGCTTGCATGCGTTGTAAAACTCAACGGAAATTACTACTTCGAATGGAGGACATTCTAATACTGGATCTGCGCTGGATAATGACTACCACTGCCAGCCTCTGCTAGGAAAACTAACCAGTGATAGGAGACATTCATATGGGCAGTTACTAAATGTCATTAATGCATTCCTAGAAAGTGTTGAACGCAACTTTTGACCTTGGAAACTTTCCTCCGAGGTGAAAAACGCTGGCGTTGTTTCAGCTGGATCAAAACGTATCCTTTCACACGCGGCATAAAATATGTCGGGGACTTCTTCATGCGCGCTGTGGCTGCACTGCAACAGGATGTAACAGCTGGTAACGCCCTTAATTGTGCAGACAAGAACGTTGAACCCACTGCATGTTTTAAATGTAACTTTGACCGCATTTTTTTATTCGCTCCAACGTCTCATCGTAGTTTGAAACTCCACGTTGATATGCCAACATTCCTTTGTACACACCATAGCAATTGTAATATGCTGTTACGATGTTCGGCTCTCGTTTTAGCACAAAGGATTCTCCAAGCATTTACGTAAGTTGAAAACCCGCCAAGAAACGTTTAACCACTTATAACGTGCTTTCATATAGTTCTGATCCACGTAAATTTAACCGTGGAAAATATGCTTCAAACATTTACCACAGGCAGGGAATTGCACTGATGTATTCATATATTCCCGCAATTCTTTGATTAAAACTGCTCCATGGCCGTTACAACGCTGGCCATTATGGTTTCACGCCAAATGTTCTACCGTGGTTCGAAACTCTATCATAGTAAAGCTTGACCACTATGTATTTGCATTTCGCTTCATGCCACACAAATATGACTCCATGCAACATATGATTACATGCAACGTGTCTTCATATAGTCTTGCGCCATGTTTCCCACATACATTGTCCACTATTGAACGTTTGGCTCGATGCCACATGCCCATACATGTCCTTTGACCATTATATATGCTCAATACATTTTAAGGTAAGTCGAAACTACACCAAAGAAATGTTTGAGCTCTGTTGTCATGAGTTTCACATGGTTCTGATCCTTTGCGCGTATATTTTCTCTCAAATCATTAACCACGATTTGGAAAACTGCCAACGAGCCTTTGACTCTGTGCCACGTGCGCATGTATTTTTTTGCACCATCTTACGTGGCGCTACACCTCTAAAAAATGACTGTAGATTGTCATACATGTGCCATAATAATATCCGCTGCCATGTTTGAAACATAAGTTTTGACCATAGTTTATCTGCTCCACGTCCTTTTACCATCAATCCGAACTCCACCAAAGAAATATTTTAGCTCAATTAATGCATTTGATAGAGTTCTTATCCGCGCTCTTATATGGATGCGCCCCCGCTTATAAAGTCTTCACATAGTGCTACCATATGATTTGATTAATATATCCATTCAAAATATTTTAAACCTATTGGAAATGTATCTTTATATGATCCATGATCTGTGCATTTCATATAATATTAAAACCATATTTTTCTATCCTTTTGTGCCTTAGTTTTAATATACAATATGACATTTACTTTTCTTCCGATTGCTAGCGCAACTAGATAACAATCTTTTATGCCACGGCCACCACCTCATAACATGAATGCTTTTGTTTTGAAAGGTCGAGAGTTGAAATCTGCTGCTCAAACCGCATGATGGCTGCTTTTAATGTTGACCCTTTTCTACTTTGTGGTTCTAGAGACTCTCTGTGCAGATACATCCATGGGCCTGGCTACTAAAAGGCATATGCGTTCAAACATGACCTTTTGGGTTCAATTCGAGGTTCCTCATCTCTTGTGGTCCCGTATAGACAAGGAGACTAGGGTTTTAATGCCATTTCCTTGCTCCACGTTGTACTCCTTGCAACATAAATAATTTCACACCATGTAGCTTAGGATTCATAAATATTGTTTCTCAACGATGTGCCCACATATTTGAAGACTCTGCCTTTGGCTTGCCAAACCAACATGTGCGCTTTCGCACTACTACCTAGCACAGGAACGCCTCGAATGAGATGGTCATTGTCTAGAGAAAACTTCTGAGTCCGCTTCGTTCACCGGGCTGTACTAGACTCATCGAAGTGGCAAACTATGTTTCTTTGCGTGCGCCCATCGACATTGAGATGGTATGATGCAGGATCTGGACATTTCCAATGGAGCGTTTTTTTAAACATCTGGTGCGCACTAGTGAAGAAAGCTCTTGCATTCAGTGACATAGTCTCTTTGATCAACATGTATCACACCATGCTCCCTTTAACAGTACTGATTACTTGCTCCTGATCCTCCCCTATTCCGCAACTTTTGCCGCATCATTGAGCCCAATTTTATTACCCTTGATGTCATGATACGACTGAGGGGTTTGTCACCCGTGGGGTCGACCTGTGTGGAATATTACGACATCATAATTATTTTTTGATAATGGTGACCACAGATAAAACATATGAGACTAGCAAATGTAACAGAGGTATTCAAACCACATGCTTAATGACCTATGGTGAAAGGGCCTTTAATCGTTAAAACAAAAAGGTTTCCATTCAAACGTATGCATGGAAATCTCATTACACATGGCGCGACTCCGTTACAAATGTTCGAACGTATGCTAGATGTTCTTTCCCACGTATGGCATGATCGCAACGACAACATCAAGTCACAGTGATGGGACAACTCGTGAGGGGTTGGGGACAGGTCGGCGGGATGTCGTTGACTGCAGGTCAAGTGAAAGACTTTAACGCCTAGGCGAGCAGAGGGGGAACCCGAAATTTTAAATATACCCAAAATTTTGGGTGGTGTTGTAGCGGCTACAACAAGATGTTTCAAATTGCTCGTCAAAAGGTTCGTCCTCAAGGTAAATCCACTTCACAGGACAGGATATTGATCTATAGAGAGGCCTAGAACTAGCAGAACTTTCTGGGCTCTCTTGTTTCCTAATAATTCTGGGGATCAGATTTGGATTTTCAAACACAGGCGATGGATTTGGATCAGGATTAGCCCTGGTGTAATGAGTCGTTTCTGAAGCCAGATTTCTAGGTAATTTTTTTTTATTTTTTGTTTAAATGGAATCAACAGTACAACTTCAACAATTTCTTTAAGAAGTTTTAGATATTGGATTTAGATTTTATTAAAGATTTATTTGACTAGAGGAACTGATCAAGTATCTGAAACCGAATGTTCAGTTCATAAACTAGACCGGAGATAGACTGAAGCAACATTTATTTACTTATGCAATTGCAAAGCAAGAGCAATTTCAAAGGCTACCTGGCTAATCTTCAGGCTCCGTCTGTAGTTTATAAAATAAACAACAATAACAAATGAATTATTCAGTTCCCCAGTATGGTCGCCACTATGTTATCACTCAGATTTTCCTTGAAGTTGTAGGGAAGAGGAAAGGGGTCCGAGGTAACCACAAACCAACTTTAGGTACAGAATCTAGCCAATCTGTACCCATAGAGGGCTCTCTCTTTAATTTTTAGCTTTGTTTTGAAAGATATTAGGCTAGTTATGAAAGTAAAAATAAATATGTTTCAAATTTCTTGTCAAAAGGTTCATCCTCAAGGTAAATCCAATTCACAGGACAGGATATTGATCTATAGAGAGGCTGAAAACTAGAAAAAATTTCTTGGCTCTCTTGTCTCCTAATAATTATGGGGATCAGATTTGGATTTTCAAACACAGGCGGTGGATTTGGATCAGGATTAGCCTTGGTGTAACGAGTCCTTTCTGAAGCCAGATTTCTAGGTGATTTTTTTTTTTTTTTTAAATGGAATAAACAATACAACTTCAACAATTTTTTTAAAAAGTTTTAGATATTGGATTTAGATTTTCTTAAAGATTTATTTGACTAGAGGAACTAATCAAGTATCTGAAACCGAATTTTTAGTTCATAAACTAGACCGGAGATAGACTGAAGCAGCATTTATTTACTTATGCAATTGCAAAGCAAGAGCAATTTCAAAGGCTACCTGGCTAATCTTCAGGCTCCGTCTGTAGTTTATAAAATAAACAACAATAACAAATGAATTATTCAGTTCCCCAGTATGGTTGCCACTATGTTATCACTCAAATTTTCCTTGAAGTTGTAGGGAAGAGAAAAGGGGTCAGTGGTAACCACAAACCAACTTTAGGTACGGAATCTAGCCAATCTATACCCAGAGAGGGCTCTCTCTTTAAGTATTAGCTTTGTTTTGAAAGATATTAGGGTAGTTATGAAAGCACAAGGATTTTGATTATGTTTGGGTGATGAAATCCTATAGCAGAAAGGTAAGACTGAATAGTTTAGGCCATTGGGCTAATGGAGTCAAAGAAAGATGGCTTAACTGGATTAATTTTCTTAATAAGAGATGGCTTCACAGGGCAAGATAATCAAACAGGGAACAATTTAATATCTAAAATGAATGAAATGGACTCAAAATGGATGAAGGGAAATTAAGAATCCTTCAACATATTTGAAAGAGGGAACTTGAATTATTATTAGTAAAGAGAAATTAAGTATTCTTTACCAAATAATCAAAATGATTAAACTAGAAAACATGAGCAATCAAGAATTCACTATTTAAACTAGTTCAAAAGAAAACATTAAGAATAATAAAGATTGAAAATAGATTGCACTTAAGCACTTTCTGAATTATTCCTTTTCATTTCTCATTCAGATATGAAACACAAATGGTATAATAAACAAGTATAAAACTTTAAAACATAAGAGATAGATGACTTATTGATCCGTTGTTTGATTCAAGAATCCTGTGAAAATTCCTTTGCATCATTTCCTTATCTAGCTAGCCATGCAAAAATTGTCCAACAACACTCTATTCCAAAGTAATCAATCTTACAACAAAATATATGAATTCCACCCCTCAATACTCCAATTGAGGGAGTATTTATACAAAAAATTATAAAAAATATCTCCTAACAAAATGAGATATAATTTAGGATGACTCATGGATATGTTACAAGAAAATAGAGACAGCTGGTCTTGTAGATAAGAGAAAACATAACCGATGTTGTGCTGTTCCCATTTTTTATGAATGTGCTGGAGGCAGGCCCTAGGATTTGGCTTGCTACTGTCTTCTTTAGTAACTCTATGCTAGCTACTCACTTTGACCTATTTGATCTCTGTTTATCCTTTTTATCATGACTTACTATAGTAAAAAATCAAAAATTCATGTAAGGATAATTTTTACAAAAGTTCTAACATCTCTTCCCACCATTGAGATTCCACTGGTTCTTTGAAGCTTCCTTAGAGTCTCATTAGTCTCTGTATATCTAAAGAAAGTAGGCTGAATTGGGAATAAATTTTTTACCTCATGCTCTAGATAAAACAAATTTTCCAGACTGTCATGAAGAATTTTGCCTATAGGCAATGCTGTTGCTACTAATGAACTAGTTGATGAACTAGCCTGGTTGTCAGCATACTTATTCAATTTCTCAACATAGCTTTCAAGGATCATTAGTTTATCATCTGAAACTAAAGGATTTGGTAATCCTTTATTCTGTAAAAGATCCAATATTTTAGTAAAAGCATAGATTTCTTCCTGCATATCAGAGCATCTTCTTTCTAGGTTTTGCATCAGAGTTCTTTTAGTAAAAACTCTTTTTATCTCCAAAATTGTTCATGTTCTGTCTTGGATACCTAGCTCTTCAAGTTGATATCTGTTCTTGGTGTTTAAAAATTGTATGAGCTCATTGGCTTCTTTAGGCATATTTCCTAATTCTTCTCTTTCCTTTTGAACTTCCTCCAGAGCCAATTTAACTAAATCATTCTACTCATACATTATTTGAATTGATGGCTAGACATCATTTATTGACTGAATGATGTTGGTCCAAAGAATTTCTTTGATTTCCTTCAAAGGCTTCTCCAATGTGAGATCCTTCTCCAATGCTTTAACCAATTTTTCTAATCTGTTGATCTCTCTTGTTTTTTCTATAATACTTATCTTTGAGAGATCATATTTTTTTTCTAAAGTGATAAATTGTACCTTTGTTTTCTAGATCTCTATCACCTGGAGTTTCAATTCCTCCATTGATTTTATTAATTATTCAGTGCTTAAATTGGAAGTGTTGCCTTGTAATAATCTTGCTGACTGATTTATTGTTGTTGTACCTGTAATCACTTTAGTTGTTGTAGATGCTGGAATGTTTGAATGCTTGTCTTTTAATGCCTTTTCAAGTTCTTTTTTAGTCTCATTCAGTTGCTCATTCAGTTTCAAGAGAAAATCCATCAATTCTTCTTCAGATTTTTGCTTTATGATTTCCGCAGTTTGTGGATGCCTTGAGGATTGTAGCTTTAGCTATTTCCTTAGGGCTGCAATATCATCATCTTTCTTCTTAATCAAGGCTTCTATACCCTTGACATCTTTGGGATTACGACCCAATCCAATAATTATTTCTTCCAAAGTTTTTATTCTGTTGTCCTTAGCCTGGGAAGAGGCTTTTTCAAGATGTAATTGAACATTAGTATTATCCAAGGAATTCTGTAATCTTTGGGCCATCATTGATTTATCAGTCAAAGTTGAGTAAATCATTTCACTAGTTTTTTTGTGCAGCTCAATCTGATCCAAAGGTTGAATATCCTTTTCCATGACTTCAAAATTGGTTCTGACATAATCTGCAGTTGTTTGATGCTACTGCACTTTGGGTTTGAAATGACTCATCACCATTTTACCTTACTGGATGTCATAGGCTGACATCAATCTTTGTTGATTTTTGGGAGCCATCTTCAAATACTGATTATAGACTTGAAGTCTTAATGGATCATTTCTAGCCTTTATATTTATAAATGTCTTTTTAATATCCTAGGCAACCTTCACTGGTGGTTTGAAGGAAGATACTTCTGCACTTTGCTGTCTTTGTAGCTCTTTTCTCTGTGAGTTAGTGGATGTCCCACTGATTGTGAATGTTTTCTGAATATCTAGCTCTTCTCTCCTCTGACTATCAGGGGTTTCTTGAAAAAATTCTACTTCTGAAAGAGGATTTAATCGTTGTCTTTTGACATCAAGTTGTTCTGAAGATCCACTGATAGGAGTTGTTGTTTCTGCATCTCTCTTCTTACCTTTTTCTTCATTGAGAGGAGTTTGTAAAATTGAAATTTCTGCCACACTAATTTGAGTGAGGGAAGTCTGTATTTGGGCTTGTTCCTTGGAAGTTTCAGGCTGCTCTGCCATTGTGAATTTCTCTGTAACTTGAATATCAGTCTCCTTTTCCTTCCCTTTGGATGCTACTGTGGCTAGTGCACGGATTTCCTGCAAATTTTGCTGAGAGGTTCCAGCAGAAGAAGGACCAATTCCTGGTCTTTGCACCTGCCCAAAAGAGTCTAGGTCAAGTATTTTCTCAAGGTATTTCATAACATTTTCAACACTGACTTGTTCACTATATTGTTCTACTAAGGTCCCTTCCATCCATTCATCCATATTTGCAAATTGTTCAATTTCTGGAATTCTATGGTGAAGGTATGGTGACAATATATTTTTCATCCTCCTATCACAAATAAAACTATTTGGGTCATAATGTACCCAGTGGAATTTTTTTTGCAATTTGAGATAATCTTCTAGGATTCTTTCGGCTTCTTTTCCTGCATCTCTAGAATTATAGACAAAAGGACCAGATTGACTCTTAATTCTAATTTGAGCTTTTTTCTTTGCATTGCAAAAATGGACTATGTCTGAATTTATCATTTGTCTGAAACAAGGCAAAAAGCCTCATTGGGACATACTTTGGTAACTTCAAAGGGCGTAGCTCACACCCATATATTCTAATTTCTATATCATTTAGGTATAGGTACCAATCACCTATCCTGTATTGCTTGGAAAGTTGGAGAATTTTCTTCATATCATTATTGACCCTAGGAGGGGAAACTCCTGTTAATAAGGTAATTGCAGGGTGCACAAATAGGTCAATGAACTCATTGTAGGAATAAGGAGAATCAGAGGAATTATGGAAGATTGCAGACCAAAAAATTACAGACCTTTGATTTCCTTTGGCATCAAGTTTCATGACATGGAAAGGGAAACTCTCTAATTGATAATAAAGCATGAGATGGTATATAAAAGTGGAATATTTGAACACTCTTTCATCTTCCAATCTCATGAACTGGTCATGAATTTTATCAGCAATGTAGGAAGCAAAATCATATTTCACAGCAGGGGGCTGTCCAGGGGTAAAAATTGACATCAACACTAGGGTTAACTTATCAACATATTCACTAGTGTTGAAACACATTACAGAAGATATCATATTCAAAATGAGTCTGCCCATATCTGTGAAAAAAGTATATCCATAAGGAGGAGGGCCTTTGGGCTGATGTTCTTCAAGCATAAAAGTCTGACATAGGCGATTTAACTCTCCTTGGGATAAATTGGTCGATTTTTCAAGTAAATCTTCCATGGAAAGGGGAGTCAGGGTTTGACCAGGATGAAACTGTAACATTTCGTTGATAGACTGAGTAGTTATTGGGAAAAGGATGGTTTGACTCGGGGACATGACTGCTCATTGATTGGGATCATAATTGGCATGGCAGTGATGAATTATTTCGAGAAAAATATGAACTGAGGGTAAAAGATACATCGGAAGATTGGATTCCCACAGTCCCAAATGGGCGGTTTTCAGCGGAGGGCGAGTGATTCCATAGAATTCACGATGCATGGCGAGGCACTGTTTGGAAAACCGCTTAGCCATTGCGCATTATTGTTCAGGTGTGGGAACGCAACCATATGGATGACAACCGTAGATTATGGATTGGTTGATCAGACGACGGTCGAGGAGGTGAGAGGACGAGGAGATAAATGAGAGGGCCCAACACAATTAAATATAATTAATCGCATCGGGGGCATTTCGATTGGGTGAGGTAGGTTATTAATTAACCATGAGGGTTAATTAATCCCTTTTTTATACGGCGGGGTGTTGAGCTTTTAATTAATTGGGGATTTAACAAATTAATCACATTTAACACCATATTAAGGTTATTTTTCGACCAAAGGGGTGGGATATGTAATAATTTGGATTTTTATTAAAATAATATGGGAATGGGTGGATTTATATAAGGATTTAGATAATAAGTTAAAGTTAATATGAAAAATGAATGGAAGCGCTAAGTATAAAAACATTAGAAGTATGTATTTAACTTATGCTTGAATGAAAAGGGTTTTTATAAAATATTGTGAAATTTCCCTAAGTAAAATGGGATTTTACTTAGGAAAATATTTTTTGGAAGTGAATGAATGACATTATGAATGGTTTCAAGTACTTAGGATTTTTCAATTATTGGGCCGAGGGTCCGGTCCCTCCAAAAGTCAAGGAAATGCCTTGAGCCCCTCTAATTTTCAAATGCCTTAGTACTTAGGGGAAATTAGTGAAATTTTTAGGGAAAATTGAGAAGGGAGGTTAATAATTTGACTTTGTTTTGCTTGAAATTCTTCCAATGTAGTGCCTGCCTTGCACTTTGTGATGAAATTAAATATTAACACATTTAGAGTCATTATCCATCACATGTAATTCTGCAACAACATCTACCTACCCTACCTACTTTAACCTACCATTTTTTCTTCTTTATTAGGGTGCACTTAGACTGGAAAACCCTTATCACACTTTCTTTTCTTTTACATGTAGAAATCTATCTAATTCTAACCTTATTACATCCAAGGGCTCAGATTAAACTATTGAGCTCCTTTTATTTACTCTACCTATCTACTTATCTGCCAAGATTAAACTGTTTGGTCGGATTCTATTCTCTATCTCTAAAACATAAAATTGAAAATGAACTAGCCAAGCTTAAACTATTTGACTGTTCATCAATTGTGGCATAAGATACAAGTTGCACACAGTTTGTTTATTTACATAAGAGAAAAAAGTAGTGGCATTTAGACTTGTGCACTTTCCTTGGCCTTTCTTTTGATGGGGTTCATTTTCTTTTACTTTTTTGGCCATTTTTATTTTTTTCACCCTCTGATTTTTCTTTTAGGGTATACCCTCTTTACATTTTTTAAATTTTTTGATTTTTTTTTTGACAATATGGAAAACCTTTGCAACAAGGAAAGGTATGAACATATTACATAGCCCATCAAGTCAATCATGATATATTACACCTATTGGTATCAGAGCATAACACAACAGGAGCATGGGAGATGATATGGCCACTACAGTAAAATACTTTCTTCTTTATGAGGTGGGCCATGGGGTTGTTTGGATTCCATATGGTGATGATTTCCTATCCATCACATATGGGATGGTTTGGGCCAGAATGATTCATAACATTGGAGGGAAGATCTTTGGAGATCTAGTCTTCTTCTTGCCACTTGAGGGCAACATTATTGCAGGCCAATATTAGCAGATACTCTACACTTATCATAAGAAGAGAGGAGGACAGTTTGGGGTATTTTGTCTACCATGATCAGATATTCAGCCAACCTACATTGCAGGAGCCAAAGGTGGAGGAGGAATTGCATGAGTTACCATTTTGGAGGGTGGCTCATTTTGTAGGGATGATAGCTTGGGGATGGAGGATACACATGGGAATGATGATTCCAAATACATTTTAGATCCCATGCCTCAAAGGGCCCTCTAGACGGCACCTTATTTCCTCCTTGCATGCTTGGGAGGGGAAATATGGAGACTTATTGATGAGACGACATCTCATTCCTTGGAGGAGTTTATCATATGAGGATGCTATAGTAGGAGGAGGGGAGACTTCTCAGTTCTATCCTTGCAGTTTCTTGAGGACAAGAAACATTTATGAGGGGAGGACTGTAATATTCCAAATTTAGCATGAAGCTAATTGGAATATTAATTTTTGTTGTTTACACTTAGGATATGAATAAATGGGTAAGGAGGCCCATACATTTCAGATATAAGAATAAAATCCCTCATAATGTGAAAAGGGATCATCATAGGAGTTGTATTTCACACCCTCATGTGTGAAAAGGGGAATTTTCATGTGGAAAAGTTCAAGTTTGACCAAGTCAACAATGCTGGAATAAAAGGTGGAGATCATCTATGGAGACAACGCAGAGATAGCGGGAGGAATATTTCTTGGTGGAGGAAACCCTAATGAGTGGGACCCAAGGTGAGAGGGCTTCCATTTGTATAAAAGGAGGGCAAGACAGCCATAGCAAGACAGGAAATGGATTATTGGATTTGTGGTCTGCATGACTATTGTGCTTTCTTCAACTATTTAGTTTGTTAGCCACCTATAAAATTTGTCATATCAAATGGTGGCTAAAATATTTTTCTAGCCTTTAAGAAACAATTTCATGGCCAAATTGTTGGTTCTTAAATTCTTATGATGATCTTTATCCTTTGATTTAAGCTTCACTGTTGTTTCCCTCAAAAACCTGAAAAATCTGTTGGTTACCTAAAAAAGACTGCTCAAAAAACCCATTTTCCCCTTCATTTTACCCCTCCTTCCATTCATTAATAACACCATTTTCATCCCCTTTTTCTTCATAAAATTATTCCTTTTCCCTCATTTTCCTTCATTCCCTTCATAAATTCCCTTTGATAAGGTTTAAAACTCATTTTTTAACCTTATCGGAACTCTCAAAATCCTCAAAATTTCCTTCAAAAATCCTAAAAAACAGTCTTTTTGCATTTAGGCCTTAAGCCCCTTTGGCCTAAGCCCAGCTCCTTTTCTCTGCATAAAACCCAGAGCCATGACCTGGAGTTAACCCCCATCGCGTAATCGCAATCAGGGTTTTCTATCTCCTTATTGGCTTTTACTTTGAAAACTACGATTGCGATTAGCCTTTTTCTTCTTAAAACCCGATCTCCTCATCCTTTTCACGGGACCATAGCCCTGCAATCGGGTGCTAAAAACATTAAAAAAGTTTTCCCCAAACCCATTTTTTCATTGTATTTCATAAAACCTGACCTTTTCATTGTGTTTTAATAAAACCCAATAGTTCGAATTTACAACAAATATTGATCGTCGTTCTAAACCGATCAATGACCATCGACTTATCGCATCGCACCCATTCTTCATACTGCCTCCTGCTGATTCAATCTCTAATTTAATATGACCTTCAATCATCCTTTGATCCAACGGTCGATACTTCATCACATCGCAAAATTCCCTCTGTGCCTTCCCCTTTCCTCCTCTGATTTGCGATCACCCCGATTCAAATTTGATCGTTCATTCCTAAGATCTAACGGTCGAGATTTAACTCGATAGGCCCAAATATTTTGGGACCTACCTCCCCATCGATAGATCTAGACCATCCATTCCTAAGATCTGATGGTCAGGATCTAAACTACCTTTGACCTTGCCCACCTTTTTCTACCCGCGCATCTTACCCCATCGCTCTCACATTCCCACTGTCAGATCTCTCCGCCCTTCATCCGATGGCTGAAACTCCATATCGTGTAATTTTGCACCTGAACGTTAATGCCAAAAAATTATGTGATATGGGTAGCATTTAAAAGACATGTGTAAAACGCTGACCTATATCACGTTCTTTTGGGAAAATTTTGAAACCACCTCAAAGCTGCGCGAATACCAGCAACTGTTTTCCGCTTACCACCCTCTTCCACAATGTAATTCTTCATTAAATACTAGTCATCGATCGATTGGATATGACAGTCCTAACTTAACCCGATCACAAGTATTTTGGCCCCCACCTCTACTCCCAAAGGATTTCCTCGTCAATATTGACCGTTCATCCTATTGATCGAACGACTCTCATCCATTCTTATTCCCATTTCATCGCCCGTCCCCTCTGCTCTTCAAAAGACTCCTTCACTAGATCTTGACCGTTCATCTATCTAATCAAACGACTCACATTACTTCTCAACCCCAAGCTTTTCCCCCTCCATCAATCCTTTGAATATTTTATCGTGAGATCTCCACCATTCATTTCTTTTATCCGACAACCCTGATTAAATCTTCCCCCCAATTCATTTTCCATCGCACATTTTCCTGGGCATTTTGTCGATAATTCTCCACCATCGATCAATGAAGATCGAAGGTCCCGATTAGAACTTTTTCCCCATTACATTTCTCCCCACCATATGAACTCCCGATCAATCTCATTCGTTGATCAATCTGATCCAATGGATCGGACTTAATCTTAACTTCATTCATCCAACTGCCTCCCCATTTAATCCTGTCAAGTGATCTCGACCGTTGGTTGATTTCATCCAACGGTCACAATTAAACCTCATTCCCAAAGTAGCCTTAACCTATTTTTCACGGGTTTTTCTTAATTTCACTTGTTATGTGCAGGTTTTTAAGTTTTTTCCACAGTTATAAAAAGAAATCAAGGGTTGGGGATGACAATCCCCCAGGCCACTATTCATGAAGAAGATCAATCTATAGGGTTCACATCATGATTTATCCATGCCTCATGAGCACTGACAACATTATCAAACCCTCTATGCACCTGCAAAAAAAACAACAAAAACATAGTGAACCTTAATCAGACAAAGAGTATCAGTTTTACAGCATAAAATCACAGCAGAGATGAAGAATTAAAATTTTTAACACAGTTTTTAGGGATTAAGGCATAAATTCAACCATCAAAGCCTAATCCACACAGTTAAAGACAGTATGAAGACCAGAAGAGCTAAATTAGGCCTAATTAAGCCTAAAACACAGGATCAAGACAAATTAACTATGTTTTAAGATAAAACAAGGAAATCTATCAGACTGAAGGGCCTCCACTACCACATCAGAGGCTTATTAAATCCTTTTTAGCTACCAAAGAGCCACCTGCAACCTCGAATAAATTAGAATAAGGCATCGTTATTGCCTTATCAGTGATATTTTGTTAAAGACAACCAGATTTATTGCCAGCCTCCTTACAGAGCTTTAAAGTCAACAAAATCTGCCAAATAGCCTAAATTTTTAATGAAAACCAATTAATACAGAGAAATATCAGAAAAATTCTCTATTGAGCCCCTCAAAGGCCTAGAAGCATTAACTTGTATTAATTGAACTTTGAGATATTTTCTTTCATTCAACCTCCTCATTTATTCTATAAATACTTCTCTGGAAGATGAGATATAGGTTGGTTGCTCGACTTTGATGTAATACTTGTGCTCAAAACTTTCTATATGTAAATAGTTTTCAGAGGCTCTTGAAGCTCTGTTTGTGATCAAAGAAGTTAGGCTGAGAAGAGAAGATGATTCTTGTACTGAAACATTGGACTTGAAGTATGTAACTGGAATGACATCAATATACAAGCTGATTTTTGGGATCCTGGTCTATATCATTGGTGAAGTACCTCTTACTATGTTATTCTTTTCCTTTCATGTATGCCATTTTTTTCACTTTTCTCTGATAAAGAACAACAAGAATAGAGTTAGGATTTACTATTTACAGTACCCTTATCTGACTGGTAAGCTTTATCTTTATGTTTTCCTCCAATTTTGTTTTTAAGAATGACTTAAGTTAAGTGTAAACATTATTAAGGAATGTTAGTTTGTCCATGTCTTAATGTGCAAAACTTGAAATGAAGTTCTTGAATGATATTTTCTTTATATGCTGAGTAGAGTTAGACTAGAAAATTTTATGGTTTGCCCTATCCTCTAGTTTATTTCTCCAAAGGTTGTTTTGAAGGTTTCCCTAAGAGTATGCTGAAGCAGTTTTAGATTTTATTAATGTAAGTTGCTCGATCTTAAGTTGCACTTTCTTTTCTTATATTTTTTCATCCTTTCTAAAAGTAGTCATGTGGATTTCTAGATTGTTTGTTTGATAAGTTAGCTTTAATACAAGCTTGTCCAAAGAATTTTAAGGTTAGCCCTGTCTTTGGTTGGTTTCAAATAGTTGCTTAAAAAGGCTTTTCTTGTTTGGAAAAATGATAAATCTTTGTTGAAATTATTGGATTTTTCCACCTTCTCAACACTTTTAATGTTCCATTCCATCATTTTAATCTAAAAAGATCTTTTGATATAGATGACTTTCCCCTTGGATCATTCTTGAAATTGTTGCACAATTAAACCCCTTTTATGAGTCCATAGCCCAATGGATTAAGTGTTGTTTCATATCTATCCTATCAGCTAAATCTTGTTATGATTATTCACACCTTCACCCCTTTGAAACTCTTTCATTTTTAGGATTTTCCACTCAATTAAAAATCATGCCCAACCATCCAAAACAAACAATAAACCCTTGTTCTCAATAACTAGCCTAATATCATACCAAAAGCCTTAAAGATAAATCAATATTTTCACTTATAGAGAGATCCCTCTCTGGATTCAGGAGGGCTAGATCCTAGAATCAAAGTGGTTAATGTTTTCTTTGCAACTTTAGTCTTGCCAATCTGCTAAAATTACAAATAACTAATGGTTCTAGCGACTCCGCTGGGGACTTCTGAGTCAATTTCATCTTAGACACCCTCAGGACATCAAAAAACCCCTCGAGTATAAGTATCCCTCTTCAAGCACTACCAAAGAAAATGGTAATCATAATAATACTTATTTGAATCATTGAAAAACTAAGTAACCCTTAGGATTCTCATAAAATTCATCAAACCTTGAAGGAATCAGCTAGCTAAGCCATAAGAGTAAAATTTCTTGGTCTCATCACCCTAGCTGAGTGTTGAAAACAGGACACTCTTAGAACCCATAAGACTAAAAGGAAACTCAGAAAAGCCAAAAAAAATTTAGATTGGTATTCATAATAAACAATGGTGGTGGACCATAAAATTTTTTACCTCCAAAAGAGCTAAAAAATTCCACCTAGTGACTCCACTAGCCTCCAGTAGGTCTATTACCCCTCCAGTATTTATAGACTCCTTTGGGAATGCATTAATCAAACCCAATCATACTGTTGGTGGACAGAAAAATTTAAATTATCCATTTGGCGACTCCACACTCTACAACTCCCAAAAGACTAAATGACTCCACTGGTAGAATACTCTGAACTGGTTGATAAGATATAGTAACCTCTTTCTTTATTTACATACAAGATTCCAAGGATACAACAAAGATACGCCCCAATGAGTAGAGGTCATATCCCTAGGTTTCCACATAAGATGCCCTAGGTGAATTGGGATGATTACCTTCCTGTTTTTCAGGGTGAAAAATTTGATAACTCATTGTTACATCTTATCAAATTTCACATACATGTATGGAGGTTAAAGGTTGAATGGCATGAAGATTTCCTAATGAAAATGTTAATGTTAACATTAGAAGGAAAAGCTAGGGATTGGTATGAATGGTTGAGGTCTGGTAGTTTGTTTTCTTTAAAGGACCTTGAACATGTGTTTTATGAGAACTACAAAGGAAAAAATACCTCATTATCATGGGGTGAGTTACATTATGATCCATCACAAAACATCACCCAACACATTATAGACAACGATGAATATTTGGAACAAATACATCCTGAAGATATTTTAATAGCCATTCATGAGTTTAATATCCTATTGAAAAATTACAAGAACATAGATGAATTAGTTGAGGAAGAAAACATCTAAGAAATAAAGAACACTCCTCAATATATCCATGAAAACATAAATAATGATTCATCACCCCTTCTAGGTGAGGCTAATATAAATATTGATGATCTAGAGCAGCCCATGATTTTTCCAAAACGAGAACAAACTCAACCTTTACAAGACCTAGATAATGAGCTAAACATGTTTGATGATCAAGACTTTATAGAAGATAATGAGGAAGGTTGCCAAGAAATTCCTAATTGTCTACCTATAACTTGTGTTTTATGGTTAAGAGATCTTTACAAACAAAATCAAAATTGTAATAGTGAGCAGTGCTTTGAGGAAATAAATATCCACTTAGAAAGCACAAAATCTAATGTGCAAGGACAATTGGCATATCTAGGCACTCTCCCTCTATGTTATAACTCATTCAGAATTGCACAAGAAGAATGGCATCCTGATATTGTAGAAGAAACAACTCATAAACCTTGTATTCCAACTAAGTATCCTAATAATCATAAAGAGTTGTTTAAAACAGAATAATATCAGGAAATACTAGAAAACCCTCAAAGTTTCTTTGCAAGCACAAGCAAATATCCCTTAGAAGAGGTTCAAAAAGACATCCAGCCTCAAAACTAGTTTACACAAGAGAAAGAAGACAGTTGTATTTCTGTTTATGATGAAAGAGAAACCTCTCCTTTGACAAAAGAAGAAATTGATCAAATATTAAACAAGTAGCTACCCTCCAAACCTTCATTTGAATAATACAATCATCAAAATAGTGCCTACTCCATAGAACAAACCTATGGCACTCAAGACAAAGAGGATAGTAAGGAAATTAATGTTAAAACTGAAACTAGTCCTATTTGGAGTATGAACTTTGAGGGGTCATGTAGTAAAACTAGTACAGGTTCAGGAATATGGCTTTATGACACAAAAAAAAATTATTCTGAAGCCCATTCATATAAGTTGAATTTTCAATGCACAAATAACATAGTAGAGTATGAGGCACTTATTTTAGGGCTCCACTTATTGAAGAAATTAGGAGCCCAGAGGATAACAGTTCATGGAAATGCAAAATTGGTAATTAGGCAAGTGAATGAAGAATGCATGGTTAAACATCCCAGGCTTATAGCTTATAAGGATGATGCCATGGATTTTTTAAAATATTTTAAATAATTCCAACTTATCCTTGTTCCTAAAGACCAAAACAGCTTTGCTAGTGGATTAGCCCTTGTTGCTAGTACATGTCTGAGACCTTGGGAGAGCAAACAATATACAATTCAAGAAAAATTCAAACCAACTATCCCAAACAATAAAAGATACTGGCAAGCCTTTGATAGAGAAAAAAAAATACAAGACTATCCTACTGAGGATATACCATCTTTTCAAGAGGAAACTTCTCCCATTACTGAGATCAATCTGCCATCCAAAGAACCTGAATTTATATTAGAAGCAAGCATAGATTTGGAGAAAGAAGAAATTTCACGTCTTGTTGATTTTTAGGTTAAAGATGATAATGCTTCCAAGGAACAAACTGAAGATACAGTCCTCAAAGCTAATGTCTTGGAAGCAGACAATCTACCAACCATGGAGGGAAAAAAAGAAGAGAATCTTCATCTTTTCTTTGTTGATCCCTTTGGAAGAATATGTGGAAGTCCCAACTGGCTCAAATTATTAAGCATGGATCCTTTGCAAGAGCCAAATGCATGAAAAGCTGTCACCTTCTGTGATAGCCTTAGTTTTGAAGATTAATCTTTAAAATTTACTATGTTTACCCTTGACAAGTAGCCATTTTCTCTATTCCTTTTTATCACTACTCAACTGGCTACATTGGCACTTTTGTATCATATAAATATGTAAATAGTCCAAGATAGAACAAGTTAGATAGGAATTTCAATAAAAGCTCAGCTTTGAGCATTCAGTTAGCTGTTGATTTTTTTCTTGAAGGAAAAAAAAGAAAAATACAAACACGATAGAAAAGATAAAAGAGGGCAGAGTGAAAACAAGAAAGGTACAACCCCATACCAAAAAAGAGAAACAAAGTCTGAAAGTGTGCAAGTTCAAATGCCACTCCTAAGAAACACACTCCTAGTTAGTCATACAGCCTAATCATAACTAATTATTCTTTAATTTACTGCTGATAGGTTAGTGAAATAGATTTTCCAAACAACTTAATCTTGGTTTATCAGTTAGGCAGATTAGGATAGAAGAAAAAGGGTTCAAACAAGCTCAAAATATAAACCTATGGATTTCAAAAGAAGAAATGGCCCTAATCTTTTTAAAATCTTGAGCCAAAGATAGAAGAACCGGTTCTAATATGCCCAAAAATTGAACTGGAAAACAAAGAGAGAACAACTCAAACAAGCCTAAAAACCAGAGCTGAAGAAAAGAGAAGGATGTTCTTAAACTTTCAGATCTGAAGCCTTCACCATTTTTCTTTACTTTTATGCAATTTTAGTCTATGTGCAGTTTGTTTTTATGCCATAGATCAGCAACAAGTTAGACTGTTCAATCCTGACTTGTCTGATTTTAAATTTCTATTTTAGAATTTAGAGAATAAATTATGTCAGATAGTCTAATCCTGACAGAGTGTAGTTAGGTAGAGAAGCTTATGAACTCAACTGCTTAAACTAAGTTCATGGAGAAATAAGGGTAGAAATAGACTAGTTTTATTCTTTCAAAATAATAAAATGTTTGTAAAAATAGTTTTCCAATCCAAGTACACTCTGAAAGAATAAAAAATGTTAGGTCATTAGGATTGGGTAGGTAGAAAGCTTGTTTTGATAGAATTCCATTGTCCTTAATGGATGCTAACATTGTCAGAGAAAAATAATATCATCAAAGGAAGGAAAATTGCAGCACAATGGATGAGGCATTGATCAACTTCCAGAGAAGACATGTCTCAGGTTCTTGGCACCTCCAAGGAGCTGCCATCCGAAGTTGGAGCCGCTATTAGCCACCTATAAAATTTGTCATTTCAAATGGTGGCTAAAATTTTTTTCTAGCCTTTAAGCTACAATTTCATAACCAAATTGTTGGTTCTTAAATTCTTATGATGATATTTATCCTTTTATTTAATCTTCACTACTATTTCCCTCATAAACCTGAAAAATCTACTAGTTACCTAAAGAAGACTGCTGAAAACCCCCATTTTTCCATAATTTTACCTCTCCTTTCACTCATAATTGACCTTCATTTTTATCCCCTTTTCCTCCATTAAAATCCCTCCATCAACCCTCCAAATCATCAAAATTCCCTTTTAAAACCTTATAGCTCGCTTTGTTTGGTTTAAAAATTCCCTTTTCTGCCTACCGGAACCCCTTTCTTGGCCTTAAAAACACTGATTTAGGCCTAAAAACACCCCTTTTACATTTAGGACTTAAGCGGCTTTCGGCTTAGCCCTTGGCCCTTTTCTTCGCATATAACCCGACGCTAGAACCAGACACTACCCCTCAAGCACTAATCATAATCAGAACTTTCTATTAATGCCTTTCCCTTGTTCTTCCAAAATTTCCGATGCGATTAGTCCTCCTCTTCTCGACCTCCATTGTAATCTCCACCGTTGATCTACATAGATCGATGACCATTGCACTTTATTCATCTCCGCCCATCACCTCTCTCCATTAACCCTCCGATTAACTATGGACCATTGATATCCCCTCTAATCTGACGGCCCTCGCATAATCACACAATCGCAAAAGCCTAATCCCTTGCCTTCGACCTCTGCCGATTTGCGATCCCAGATTACATCTTAACTGTTCACCCATTCAGATCCGATGGTCAAGATCGTTTCCACATCCATATAACAGTCCACTACCCTTTGTAACACTGGCACTCCCACTTTGATCATTGTCGTCCATCCACATAATGCAACGGTCCACAATGAACCCGATGGCTCACCTCCGCCCGTGCATGTTACCTTTTATCACGCGAAACATGCACCGTCAGATCTTCTGCCTTTCCATCCAACAGCTGAGAATTCATATCTCGTAATTTTGTGCCTGAATGTTAATGCCAAAAAATTATACGATATGGGCAGTACTTAAAATACACGTGTCAAACGCTGACCTATATCACGTTCTTTTGGGAAAATTTTGAAACCACCTCAAAGATGCGCGAATACCACTAGTTTTTTTCCACTTACCACCCTCGTCCACAATGTAATTCTTTGTTAAATCCTAGCCATCGATCGATTTGATCTGACGGTCCTAACTTATCCCGATCACAAGTATTTTTCCCCCTACCTCTGCTCCCAAAGGATTTCCTCGTCAATCTTGACCATTCATCCTATTGATCGAATGACTCTGATCCATTCTCATTCCCATTTCATCACCCATCCCCTCTGCTCTCTGAAAGTCTCCTTCACTAGATCTTGACCGTTCATCCATCTAATCGAACAACTCGCATTACTTCTCAACCCCAAGCTTTTCCCCCTCCATCTATCCTCTGAAGATTTTATCATGAGATCTCCACCGTTCATTTATTTTATCTGACGGCCCTGACTAAATCTTCCCCCCAATTTATTTTCCGTCACACATTTTCCTGGGCATTTCGTCGATACTTCTCCACCGTCGATCTCTAAAGATCGACGGTCCCAATAAAAACTTTTTCCCCATTACATTTATCCCTACCATCTGAATTCCCGATCAATCTCAGCTGTTGATCAATCTGATCCAACGGCTCAGACTTAATCTTAACTTCATTCATCCAACCACCTCCCCATTTAATCTCGTCAAGTGATCTCGACTGTTGGTTGATTTCATCCAAGGGTCACGATTAAACCTCATTCCCAAAGCAGCCTTAACCTATTTTTCACGGGTTTTTCTTAATTTAGCTTGTTATGTGAAGGTTTTTAAGTTTTTTCCACAGTTATAAAAAGAAATCAAGGGTCGGGGATGACGATCCCCTAGGCCACTATTCATGAAGAAGATCAATCTACAGGGTTCACATCATGATTTATCCATGCCTCATGAGCACTGATAACATTATAAAACCCTCTGTGCGCCTGCAAAAAAAACAACAAAAACATAGTGAACCTTAATCAGACAAAGAGTACTAGTTTTACAACATAAAATCATAGCAGAGATGAATAATTAAAGGTTTTAACAAAGTTTTGAGGGATTAAGGCATAAATTCAACCATCAAAGCCTATTCCACACAGTTAAAGACAGTATGAAGACTAGAAGACAGAAATTAGGCCTAATTAAGCCTAAAACACAGGATCAAGACAAATTAACAGTGTTTTAAGATAAAAGAAAGAAATGTATCAGTCTGAAGGGCCTCCACTGCCACATCAGAGGCTAATTAAATCCTTTTCAGCTACCAAAGAGCCACTTGCAACCTCGAATAAATTAGAAGAAGGCATAGTTATTGCCTTATCAGTGATATTTTGTTAAAGACAGATAGAGTTATTGCCAATCTCCTTACAGAGCTTTAAAGTCAACAAAATATGCCAAATAGCCTAAATTTTTAATGAAAACCAATTAATATAGAGAAATATCAGAAAAATTCTCTATTGAGCCCCTCAAAGTCCGAGAAGCATTAACTTGTATTAATTGAAATTTGAGATCTTTTCTTTCATTCAACCTCCTCATTTCTTCTATAAATAATTCTCTGGAAGATGAGATATAGGTTGGTTGCTGGACTTTGATGTAATACTTGTGCTCAAAACTTTCTACATGTAAATAGTTTTTAGAGGCTCTTGAATCTCTATTTTTTATCAAAGAAGTTAGGCTGAGAAGAGAAGATGATTGCTGTACTGAAATATTGGACTTGAAGTATGTAACTGGATTGACATCAATATACAAGCTGATTTCTGGGATCCTGGTCTATATCATTGGTGAAGTACCTCTTACTGTGTTATTCTTTTCCTTTCATGTATGCCATTTTTTTTCACTTTTCTCTGATAAAGAACAGTAACCATAGAGTTAGGATTTACTGTTTACAGTACCCTTCTCTGACTGATAAGCTTTATCTTTATGTTTTCCTCCAATTGTGTTTTTAAGAATGACTTAAGTTAAGTGTAAACATTATTAAGGAATGTTGGTTTGTCCATGTCTTAATGTGCAAAACTTGAAAGGAAGTTCTTGAATGATATTTTCTTTATATGCTAAGTAGAGTTAGACTAGAAAAGTTTATGGTTTGCCCTGTCTTCTAGTTTCTTTCTCCAAATGTTGTTTTGAAGGTTTCCCTAAGAGTATGCTGAAGTAGGTTTAGATTTTATTAATGTATCTTGCTTGATCTTAAGCTGCACTTTGTTTTCTTATCTATTTTCATCCTTTCTGAAAGTAGTCATGTGGATTGTTGGATTGTTTGTCTGATAAGTTAGCTTTAATACAAGCTTGTCCAAAGAATTTTAAGGTTAGCCCTGTCTTTGGTTGGTTCCAAACAATTGCTTAAAAAGGCTTTTCTTGTTTGGAAAGTTGATAAATCCTTGTTGAAATTATTGGATTTTTCCACCTTCTCAACACTTTTACTGTTCCATTCCTCATTTTAATCTAAAAATATCTTTTGATATAGATGACTTGCCCCTTGGATCACTCTTGAAATTGTTGCACAATTAAACAAATTTTATGACTCCATAACCCAATGGATTAAGTGTTGTTTCATATCTATCCTATCAGCTAAATCTTGTTCTGATTATTCACACCTTCACCCCTTTGAAACTCTTTCATTTTTAGGATTTTCCACTCAATTAAAAATCATGCCCAACCATCCAAAACAAACAAAAAACCATTTTTCGAAATAACTAGCCTAATATCATACCAAAAGCCTTAAAAATAAATCAATCTTTGTACTTATAGAGAGATCCCTCTCTGAATTTAGGAGGGCTAGATCCTAGAATGCCAAAGTGGTTAATTTTGTCTCTGCAGCTTTAGTCTTTCCAATCTGCTAAAATTACAGAGAACTAAAATTTTTGGCGGCTCCGCTGGGGACTTCTGAGTCAATTTCAACTTAGACTCCCATAGGACCTCAAAAAACCCCTCGAGTATAAGTAACCCTCTTCAAGCACTAACAAAGCAAATGGTAATCATGATAGGACTTATTTGAATCAGTGACAAACTAAGTAAGCCTTAGGATTCTCATAAAACTTATCAAAACTTGAAGGAATTAGCTATCTAAGCCATAAGAGTAAACTTTCTTGGTCTCATCACCCTAGCTAAGTGTTGAAATAGATTTAGGACACTCTTAGAACCCATAAGACTAAAAGGAAACTCAGAAAACCCAAAAACATTTTAGATTGGTATTCATAATAAACAATGGTGGTGGACCATCAAACATTTTACCTCCAAAAGAGCTAAAAATTTCCACCTGGTGACTCCATTAGCCTCCAGTAGGCCTATTACCCCTCTAGTATTTATAGACTCCTTCTGGAATGCATTAAGAAAACCCAATCATATTGTTGGTGTACAGAAAAATTTAAATTATTCATCTGGTGACTCCACACTCTGCAACTCCCAAAATACCAAATGACTCCACTGGTAGAAGACTCTGAACTGGTTGATAAGATACAGTGACCTCTTTCTTGACTTACAGACATGATTCCAAGGATACAACGAAGATACGCCCCAATGAGTAGAGATCATATCCCAGGTTTTCCACATAATATGCCCCAGGTGAATTGGGATGATTACCTTCCTGTTTTTTAGGGTGAAAATTTTGATAACCCATTGTACATCTTATCAAATTTCACATACATGTATGGAGGTTAAAGGTTGAATGGCATGAAGATTTCCTAATGAAAATTTTAACGTTAAAATTAAAAGGAAAAGCTATGGATTGGTATGAATGGTTGAGGTTTGGTAGTTTGTTTTCTTTAAAGGACCTTGAACATGTGTTTAATGAGAACTACAAAGGAAACACTACCTCATTATCATGGGGCGAATTACATTATGATCCATCACAAAACATCACCCAACACATTATAGACAATGATGAAGATTTGGAACAAATACATCCTGAAGATATTTTAATAGCCATTCATGAGTTTAATATGCTATTGAAAAATTACAATAACATATATGAATTAGTTGAGGAAGAAAACATCCAAGAAATAAAGAACACTCCTCAAGATATCCATGAAAACATAAATAATGATTCATCATCCCTTCTAGGCAAGGCTAATTTAAATATTTATGATCTATAGCAGCCCATGATTTTTCCAAGACAAGAACAAACTCAACCTTTACAAGACCTAGATAATGAGCTAAACATATTTGATGATCAAGACTTTATAGAAGACAAAGAGGAAGGTTGCCAAGAAATTCCTAATTTTCTACCAATAACTTGTGTTTTATGGTTAAGAGATCTTTACAAACAAAATCAAAATTCTAATCGTGAGCAGTGCTTTGAGGAAATAAATAGCCACTTAGAAAAGCAAAATATAATGTGAAAGGAGAATTATCATATCTAGCGACTCTCCCTCTATGTTATAACTCATTCAGAATTGCACAAGAAGAATGGCATCCTGATAATGTAGAAGAAAAAACTCATAAACCTTGTATTCCAACTAAGTATCCTAATAATCATAAAGAGTTGTTTAAAACAGAAGAAGATCAGGAAATACTAGAAAACCCTCAAAGTTTCCATACAAGCACAAGCAAATATCCCTTAGAAGAGGCTCAAAAAGACATCGAGCCTCAAAACTAGTTTACACAAGAGAAAGAAGACAACTGTATTTCTATTTATGCTGAAAGAGAAACCTCTCCTTTGACAGAAGAAGAAATTGATCAAATACTAAACAAGCAGCTACCCTCCAAACCTTCATTTGAACAAGACAACATCAAAATAGTGCCTACTCCATAGAACAAACCTATGGCACTCAAGACAAAGAGGATAGTAAGGAAATTAATGATAAAACTAAAAATAGTCCTCTTTGGAGTATGAACTTTGATGGGTCATGTAGTATAACTAGTGCAGGTGCAGGAATATGGCTTTATGACACAGAAAACAATTATTCTGAAGCCCATTCATATAAGTTGAATTTTCAATGCACAAATAACATAGTAGAGTATGAGGCACTTCTTTTAGGGCTCCAATTATTGAAGAAATTAGGAGCCGAGAGGATAACAGTTCATGGAAATGAAAAATTGGTAATTAGGCAAGTGAATGAAGAATGCATGGTTAAAAATCCCAGGCTTAGAGCTTATAAGGATGATGCCATGGATTTGTTAAAATATTTTAAATAATTCCAACTTATCCTTGTTCCTAAAGACCAAAACAGCTTTGCTAGTGGATTAGCCCTTGTTGCTAGTACATGTCTGAGACCTTGGGAGAGCAAAAAATATACAATTCAAGAAAAATTCAGACCAGTTGTCCCAAACAATAAAATATACTGGCAAGCGTTTGATGGAGGAAAACAAATACAAGACTATCCTACTGAGGATATACCATCTTTTCAAGAGGAAACTTCTCCCATTACTGAGATCAATCTGCCATCGAAAGAACTTGAATTTATATTAGAAGCAAGCATATATTTAGAGAAAGAAGAAATTTCACTGCTTGTTTATTTTCAGGTTAAAAATGATAATGCTTCCAGGGAAAATACTGAACATATAGTCCTCAAAGCTAATGTCTTGGAAGCAGAAAATCTACCAACCATAGAGGGCCAAAAAGAAGAGAATCTTCATCTTTTGTTTGTTGATCCTTTGGAAGAGTGTGTGGAAGTCCCAACTGGCTCAAAGTATCAAGCATGGATCCTTTGCAAGAGCCAAATGCATGAAAATTTGTCACCTCCTGTGACAACCTTGGTTTTGAAGATTAATCTTCAAAATGTACTATGTTTACCCCTGACAAGTAGCCATTTTCTCTATTCCTTTTTGTCACTACTCAACTGGCTACATTGGCACTTTTGTATCATATAAAGATGTAAATAGTCCAAGATAGAATAGGTTATATAGGAATGTCAATAAAAGCTCAGCTTTGAGCATTCAGTTAGTTTTTGATTTTTGTCTTGAAGAAAAGAAAAAGAAAAATACAAACACAATAGAAAAGATAAAAGAGGGCAGAGTGAAAACAAGAAAGGTACAACGCCATACCAAAAAAGAGAAACAAAGTCTGAAAGTGTGCAAGCTCAAATGCCACTCCTAAGAAACACACTCCTAGCTAGTCATACAGCCTAATCATAACTAATTAGTCTTCAATTTACTGCTGATAGGTTAGTGAAATAGATTTTCCAAACAACTTAATCTTGGCTTATCAATTAGGTAGATTAGGATAGACGAAAAAAGGTTCAAACAAGCTCGAAATCTGAACCTATGGATTTCAAAAGAAGAAATGGCTCTAATCTGTTTAAAATCTTGAACCAAAGATAGAAGAACAGGTTCTAATATGCCCAAAAATTGAACCAGAAAAAAAAGAGAGAACAGCTTAGACAAGCCTAAAAAACAGAGCTGAAGAAAAGAGAAGGATGTTCTTAAACTTTCAGATCTTAAGCCTTCACCATTTTGCTTTACTTTTCTGCAAATTTAGTCTATGTACAACTTTTTTTTATGCCACGATCAGAAACAAGTTAGATTTTTCAATCCTGACTTGTCTACTTTTAAATTTCTATTTTAGAATTTATAGAATAAATTCTGTCAGACAATCTAATCCTGACAAAGTGTAGTTATGTAGAGAAGCTTAAGAACTCAACTGCCTAATCTAAGTTCATGGAGAAATAATGGTAGAAATAGACTAGTTTTATGCTTTCAAAGGAATAAAATGTTTGTAAAAAGAGTTTTCCAATCCAAGTACACTCTGAAAGAAGAAAAAATGTTAGGTCATTAGGATTGGGTAGGTAGAAAGCTTGTTTTGATAGAATTCCATTGTCTTTAATGGCTACTAACATTGTCAGAGCAAAAGAAGATCAGCAAAGGAAGTAAAATTGCAACCCAATGGATGAGGCATTGATCAACTTCCAGAGAAGACATGTCTCAGGTTCTTGGCACCTCCAAGGAGCTACCATCCCAAGTTGGAGCCGCTGTTAGACACCTATAAAATTTGTCATATCAAATGGTGGCTAAATTTTTTTTCTAGCCTTTAAGAAACAATTTCATGACCAAATTGTTGGTTCTTAAAGTCTTATGATGATCTTTATCCTTTGATTTAATCTTCACTGTTGTTTCCCTCATAAACCTGAAAAATCTGCTGGTTACCTAAAGAAGACTGCTGAAAAACCCCATTTTTCCATCATTTTACTTCTCCTTTCACTTTTAATTGACCTCCACTTTTATCCCCTTTTCCTCCATAAAAATCCCTCCATCAACCCTCCAAATCATCAAAATTCCATTTTAAAACCTTATAGCTCCCTTTATTTGGTTTAAAAAATCCTTTTTCTTCCTACCTGAACCCCTTTCTTGGCTTTAAAAACACTGATTTTGGCCTAAAAACACCCCTTTTTACATTTAGGACTTAAGACCCTTTCGGCTTAGCATTTGGCCCCTTTATCTGCATATAACCTGGCGCCAGAACCAAGCGCTAGCCCTCAGGTGCTAATCATAATCAGAACTTTCTATTAACGCCTTTCCCTTTGTTCTTCCAAAATTTCCGATGCGATTAGTCCTCCTCTCCTCGACCTCCGCTGCAATCTCCACCATTGATCTACATAGATCGACGACCATCGCGCTTTATTCATCTCCGCCCATCACCTCTCTCCATTAATCCTCCGATTGACTATGGACCGTTGATCTCCCCTCTAATCTGATAGCCCTGGCATAATTGCACAATCGCAAAAGCCTAATCCCTTGCCTTTGACCTCTGCCGATTTGCGATCCCCGATTAGATCTTAACCATTCACCCATTCAGATCCAACAGTCAAGATTGTTTCCGCATCCATATAAAAATCCACTACCCTTTGTAACACTGGTGCTCCCACTTTGATCGTGGTTGTCCATCCACATAATCCAATGGTCCACAATGAACCCGATGGCTCACCTCCACCTGTGCATCTTATTTTCTTATCGCGCGAAACCTGCACCGTCAAATCTTCTGCCTTTCCATCCAACGGCTGAGAACACATATCACGTAATTTTGCGCCTGAACGTTAATGCCAAAAAATTACGCGATATGGGTGGTATTTAAAAGACACGTCTCAAATGCTGACCTATATCGTGTTATTTTGGGAAAATTTTGAAACCACCTCAAAGCTTCGCGAATACCACCAGTTGTTTTCCGCTTACCACCCTCTTCCACAATGTAATTCTTCATTAAATCCTAGCTGTCGATCGATTTGATCTGACGGTCCTAACTTAACCCAATCACAACTCTTTTACCCTCCACCTCTGCTCCCAAAGGATTTCCTCGTCAATCTTGATCGTTCATCCTGTTGATCGAATGACTCTCATCCATTCTCATTCCCATTTCATCGCCCGTCCCCTCTGCTCTCAGAAAGACTCCTTCACTAGATCTTGACCGTTCATCCATATAATCGAACGACTCACATTACTTCTCAACCCCAAGCTTTTCCACCCCCATCTATCCTCCAAATATTTTATCATGAGATCTCCATCGTTCATTTCTTTTATCCGACGGCCCTGATTAAATCTTCCCCCCAATTCATTTTCTATCGCACATTTTCCTGGGCATTTCGCCAATACTTCTCCACCGTCGATCTCTAAAGATCGACAGTCCCAATCAAAAAAATTTCTCCATTACATTTCTCCCCACCATCTGAACTCCTAATCAATCTCAGTCGTTGATCAATCTAATCCAATGGCTCGAACTTAATCTTAGCTTCATTCATCCAACCGCTTCCCCATTTAATCCCGTTAAGTGATCTCGGCCGTTGGTTGATTTCATCCAATGGTCATGATTAAACCTCTTTCCCAAAGTAGCCTTAACCTATTTTTCACGGGTTTTTCTTAATTTTTCTTGTTATGTGCGGGCTTTTAAGTTTTTTCCACAATTATAAAAGGAAATCAAGGGCTAGGGATGACGATCCCCCAGGCCACTATTCATGAAGAAGATCAATCTACAGGGTTCACATCATGATTTATCTGTGCCTCATGAGCACTTATAACATTATAAAACCCTCTGCGCACCTGCAAAAAAAACAACAAAAACACAGTGAACCTTAATCAGAAAAAGAGTATCAGTTTTACAGCATAAAATCACAGCAGAGATGAAGAATTAAAGGTTTTAACACAGTTTTGAGGGATTAAGGCATAAATTCAACCATCAAAGCCTAATCCACACAATTAAAGATAGTATGAAGAACAGAAGACAGAAATTAGGCCTAATTAAGCCTAAAACACAGGATCAAGACAAATTAACAGTGTTTTAAGATAAAACAAAAAAATCTATTAGTCTGAAGGGCCTCCACTACCACATCAAAGGCTAATTAAATCATTTTCAGCTACCAAAGAGCCACCTACAACCTCGAATAAATTAGAAGAAGGCATATTTATTTCCTTATTAGTGATATTTGGTTAAAGACAGCCATAGTTATTGCCAGCCTCCTTACAGAGCTTTAAAGTCAACAAAATCTGCCAAATAGCCTAAATTTTTAATGAAAACCAATTAATACAGAGAAATATCAGAAAACTTCTCTATTGAGCCCCTCAAAGGTCGAGAAGCATTAAATTATATTAAGTGAACTTTGAGATCTTTTCTTTCATTCAACCTCCTCATTTCTTCTATAAATACTTCTCTGGAAGATGAGATATAGGTTGGTTGTTGGACTTTGATGTAATACTTGTGCTCAAAACTTTCTACATGTAAATAGTTTTCAGAGGCTCTTGAAGCTCTGTTTGTGATCAAAGAAGTTAGGCTGACAAGAGAAGATGATTGTTGTACTGAAACATTGGACTTGAAGTATGTAACTGGATTGACATCAATATACAAGCTGATTTTTGGGATCCTGGTCTATATCATTGGTGAAGTACCTCTTACTATGTTATTGGTTTCCTTTCATGTATGCCATTTTTTTTACTTTTCTCTGATAAAGAACAACAAGCATAGAGTTAGGATTTACTATTTACAGTACCCTTCTTTGACTGATAAGCTTTGTCTTTATGTTTTCCTCCAATTGTGTTTTTAAGAATGACTTAAGTTAAGTGTAAACATTATTAAGGAATGTTGGTTTGTCCATGTCTTAATGTGCAAAACTTGAAAGGAAGTTCTTGAATGATATTTTCTTTATATGCTGAGTAGAGTTAGACTAGAATATTTTATGGTTTGCCCTATCTTCTAGTTTCTTTCTCCAAAGGTTATTTTGAAGGTTTCCCTAAGAGTATGCTGAAGCGGGTTTAGAGTTTATTAATGTATCTTGCTTGATCTTAAGCTGCACTTTGTTTTATTATCTGTTTTCATCCTTTCTGAAAGTAGTCATGTGGATTGTTGGATTGTTTGTCTGATAAGTTAGCTTTAATAAAAGCTTGTCCAAAGAAGTTTGGGGTTAGCCCTATCTTTGGTTGGTTTCAAACAGTTGCTTAAAAAGGCTTTTCTTATTTGGAAAGTTGATAAATCCTTGTTGAAATTATTGGCTTTTTCCACCTTCTCAACATTTCTAATGTTTCATTCCATCATTTTAATCTAAAAATATCTTTTGATATAGATGACTTGCCCCTTGGATCACTATTGAAATTGTTGCACAATTAAACCCCTTTTATGACTCCATAGCCCAATGGATTAAGTGTTGTTTCATATGTATCCTATCAGCTAAATCTTGTTCTGATTATTCACACCTTCAACCCTTTGAAACTCTTTCATTTTTAGGATTTTCCACTCAATTAAGAATCATGCCCAACCATCCAAAACAAACAAAAAACCCTTGTTCTCAATAACTAGCCTAATATCATACCAAAAGCCTTAAAGATAAATCAATCTTTGCACATATAGAGAGATCCCTCTCTGGAATCAGGAGGGTTAGATCCTAGAATCCAAAAGTGGTTAATAATGTTGTCTCTGCAGCTTTAGTCTTGCCAATCTGCTAAAATTACAGAGAACTAACATAGTTGAGATCGTTGTGCTACTTAGCACAAGGCATTCCTGCTTAGGAATTCCTTCTCCTTTCTTGAGAGGCCTCTCGAGTGAACTTTTACTTCAGTTCTCCACATCTAGGCTTGAGGCCAAGCTACCTCCTTCAACTATAGTGTTATTTGTGCCGAAGTATAACGTTGTGTTGCAGGGTGTTGCAGTGGAGGTTTCACAACACCACCTCCGGAACTTATTTCAGAGGAGGAATATTTCTTTCCTTTAGGAGATCAGTGAAGAAGCCTCTGGATCAGATTTCAGATCTTGGCACTTGGCCAACATATTTTCTTTCACCTACAGCATAGTATCCCTCAGTGATTGTGTTATTTCTGTGACCATTTGCAGTGAGGGGTTGTAGTGTTTGTTTTGAGGGTGAGATATTCATTGTTAGGATAAGCCTTTCACTTGGATGATCCATTGGAGGAGGTTCATTCATCTCATATTTCATCTTCAGCCATCTCCATCTAGTTCTTGAGTTGCAGCTGCTATTCAGTCCTATGACTGCAACTCCAACATTTTTTCCATTTTTCATATTTCAGGAAATCCTTCCAGGATTGTCTTGAGATTGAGTTTGGGGGTTTAGATATTTGCTCCCAACACTGTATGAGCTAAATATTTCCATATTCATGTATTGACATTCACCAGTAGCAGTTGTCTTTAATAAAAATGTGTTGTCATACCCTTGGGTATTTTCTGTGTAGTAGTGATCTTCATTTTCCATGTACATTTTCTCTTGAGGCTTGTTTTGCCTAACTCGAGTGATTATTTCTTCAAGGATTTGTATACATTTTCTGCTATGATATTAATATGATGGCTATTTGGATATTCTTAAATTTTATGTGTTTATGTATCACTGCTCTTTCATTATTGTGTTCAAATATTGTTGCTTCCCGATTTTGGGATATTACAGAGACATAGTATATACATGTTCCTATTCTAGAAATCATACAAATGACTAACTATGAAACCGTAAGAAAATAAAACATGTAAATGAGACTACAAGAAAATGACTGAAAATCAACTTGAAAATACAGCAAAAGAAATAACGAAATAATCAAAGCAATGAAATACGAAATCAAAATAATTGAGCTAAGAAAGTACCGAACCTCGACTGTCTGCAGGGGCCCTCTGTAAAACAGTCGGTTTATCTCTTCAATTCAATAGCTAAATACACATGAGGCTAATGAAAACACTTCTTCAACTAAATAGAAACAGAGTCATTTTTCTCACACAATTATTTAGAAATACATATACGTCATGTCAATCACTGTTTACAGAGTATACATATATATACAATTTGTGCTCAACAGATTGAAATTTTTATGCCTTAAAAACTTAAAATAATCCTAATTTGAATTCTAATCTAAAATGAAGGAATTTTATTTCTTGATGATTTTATATTTGGAAAGAAAATCAAAGAGTCGTGATCTGTTGGACTCTCGTTGTTCACCTATCATACAGTGACATGCTCTTTAATTGTGCCACTGGGAATTATTCTTGACGATTTGGCTCAAGTGAATAGGAGAAGATCCATGAGGGAATAATTACCTATATACACATGTGCTTCTTTGTTCAGCTAGAAAACTGGAGTTGGGAAAACCAGGAAGATAGCTGCAGAGTCATGGATGAACTCACATAACTATAAAATAGGGCTTCAGAGAGCCTGAAATTTCTCCCAATTGTTAACGAATTCAGGAAAAATTCTTAAAGAGAACTTAATTGGGCCCATGACGAACAAAACCCATGTTTTTTTTTTCCTAATTCACTTTTTTTTCTCAGAAAATGCATTTGATTTTGACTGGTAAAAAATGCTACGATTTTTCCTTGATCTTTGCCTAGAGGTCCACATATGCGAGCTGGATGGACTTTGATCACTCACAATCCATATTAGAGTTTCTAGAAACCATGTCCAAGTGTCAGATTTCATTTTAGATTGGTGCTACTACCTTAACCATGGAGATGGCTACGAAATCTTGACTAAGCTATAGAATCTAGAAATTGTTAAACTATTATTAGTAAAACCATGCAAAAATATTCTTAATTCATTAAAAATAATGGAGATTATAATAATAAACTATGTAAACATGTATGCGAAAATTTGGTTCATTTATGAGGAATTATTGTAAATATGGATGACAATGGGTGAGTGGAATGGTGCAAAAATGGATGGTTTGATTAGCAAAATTATGACAAATTGGAGGCCAATTGGAGGCCCAACATTCCCCCACACCTAATTTTTTGCATGCCCTCATGCAAACAAAGCTTTGCAAATTTTCATAGTCCATCGTATCCTTGTGTTCCTTTATTCTGTCATTTTAACTAAATTCTTAACCAAAGTTCCAAAGGATTGGTGTAGATCATCTATCTTGGTAATATTTGTTTTTCTCTCTTGTTCAGTGAACCACTGAATTCATTATCCAAAATTACACATTTGATAGCACAAATATTTGTTTCCATACTTGTTTGTTGTGTCACTAGAATAAGAAAGAAGAGTTACCCATCTCTCCCTTGAAAGTCAAAGAACTTGAAGTCTTCACATACTAGGCTGCTCATGGATGCTATAAAGGTAGAAGCGACGCCTGCTAATTTTTTTTCTTCTCTTAGTAAAATAAATGTCCCTGCATTACTTATTATCCCCTGTCACATTATTATATACAACTTTTGTGAATGCCAAGGGTTCCCACAAAGTAGAATATCCAAGTACTTTTTCATTATTTTTAGAGCCTCTGCAAAGTAGCACAAAGTAGCACATGCTTGTCTTCTTATCATCATGCATAGAAACACTTTTTATAAAAACCAATCCTGCTTCAACAATATTATCAAGTAGCTTCTTCAAAATCTCACCAACTAATAAATGATCTTCATGCAAGTATACTTCCCATTATGAATTCAAGAGTGTGTGAATAAAGTCTTGTTTCAACCCCTTTTTTTTCTTGTGTCTTTGTAAACATAAATTTTTGGCTTCCATTAAAATTTGAATATGGATCAATTTGTATTGCAGCAAGAAGAGAAATTTAATCATGAGAATGGCGGGAGACAACATTATTACTAGGGAAAACGTAAGACATTTTGAAGGAAATGATTACACAATTGTGGGATGGGGTTCAACTATAACAAAGTTGGTAGAGCATCCAATATGTTATGAGGGCTGAAAATATTAGAATAGGGATGAAGGATAAGAAAGAGTGGTTCGAATAATGTGAATATGATAGGGTGAAATACATAGATCACATGTTTTACAATAGCTTTCTTATTACAATTTCCAAAAAATTTAACAAGTTAAAAAGTTTAAGGCTAGTTTTACCTCAAGTTTACCTTTTGAAGAACTTGAAATGCTGAAGTAGGAGCTGTAGAAGTTGATTTGGCTCAGGTACGCTACTCCATCACTTTGAACTTTCTCCACAAAATGTACCATTTTCATGTAGCAGACATGTTTTTCTAATTTCTCTCAAATTTTAAATCATATTCTCCTAAAACTTTATGAGGTTGTTGCCATTAGTTTTATGCATATTTCCATAAAATATATCAGCCAATGGGTGCACAGATCTTGAGAAAAATGAGAAATGACTGTAGGTGAAAGTGGCCAATTTCTTGAAAAATACTCATTGGAATTTTCTGAATTTTTGTGTGTTCATTTATCCTACCCAAATTCATTTACCATACAAATTTCAGAACCAACACAAGCATGGTTTGAAATTTATGATCAAATCAATTTCCACCCTCTTTCACCCTTCACATTGCCCAACATTGCAACAAAAACATATGTCGAGAACTCGTTTTAAGGCCAAATTGAGTGATTCAAAAGGGAATCCATGTATTTTTACCTTTTTCATTGCCACTTTCTTTCAGGATTTCATTTTGATGAAGAAAAGGCACTGTTGTGCACAAACACCAAAATCTGCCCTAATCTGTCCATAATGGTGAAACATGAAAATTTTCCTTAGAAACCCACTTGAAACTCCCTTCAAAATTGTTTTTTTTTATTAATTATGTTCACGAATTACTCAATTTATCATATTTTGAGAAAACCCAGAAGCTCATCATTTTTTATTTCTACTCTAGTCTCTTGTAATATTTGTGCCAATACTGCCTCTGGAAAAAGTTGCAACAACAAAAACAGGATGCCTTGCAAAAAATGTCAATTTTTGCAAAAAAATATTTTCTCCAAGTTTGAACTGCTGATTTGAATTGTGTACTACCTTTTGAAGTAGAAACCATGAAACATAATGCATTTTGAATGAAATAGGCCCAATTTTATTTTTTTTCTTGAAAATGAAATGAATGAAAAAATGTTGTAATGGTGCCATCACACTACTGCTGAATGAAAAAAAGATGAACATGTTGCTGCAAGAGACCAATAAAATGTACTGCTACAAGTTGTTGTTGATTCCATAAAACCATTAGTCTTCATTGAAGCCAAAATTCATGGTACAATTCTTACCATGCGAATGAGTGTGTCGAAGTTGAGCATGGGAAGAAATCATTGGATTACCGATTAATAATGAAAATCGCTAACCAATGTGAGACAACTCACCGATAAGGTAAATGAGTGTCAAGGTATCTGAGTGCATCTTGAAAGGGACGAATGAATGTGTTGAAGTCGAGTCACATGCAAGATTTGAACATCAATATATATTGTTGTATTCCCATTGTTGTCAATGAGGAGGCTTTCCATTGATGTCTGCAAGTTCCAAGGCACTCAAAATAATATCTGATCTTGATCCTAGATAAGGTGTTGAAGTCGATGGGACAAGATCTATTGGAAGGTGGACCTTAAGGAATTCCACATCATCCAACTCGAGCATAGAACCAAAAATTATTTGAAGAACCATACTAAAAGATTGAAACCATCATGAAATTGCAGAACTTATTGTGAACTTTTCTCACCAATTCCTTGGTTTTCAAGCAACGCTCATGTCCAATTACGCCAACAAGCTATTTTTCACAATAGGACTTATTTTTCTCTTTACTTTTTTTTTTTTTATATGTCCTAGTCTACTTGAAAAAGAAATCTTATTCAAGTATATTAATACTTCCAATGGAACCATGTCTCTAATAGGATGATAGATAAACTAATATGAAGGTTTGAAATATACTCTTTGATATGTACCAGTATATGAGAGAACAATTGCCTTGATTGAGATAATGTCGAAAGATAATGAATGATTGAGCATTAGGATCTGATGACTCCCCTAAACCAAGATTCAATGTAATCTTGTATTCCTTGAATTCCTGCTATCATGTAATGCAAGTATTTAGAGATGTGATATTCATTCATATAATCTGGTGATAGGTAGTCGTGAAACTTTTCAATCTCTGGTTCCAACAGCTTCTCTTTATCGAAATACATCCATGATTCTTGAACCTTGTTTGAGTCTTCTTCTGATTTTTTTTCTTCAATGATAGCTGGTGAATCATTTTGCAATACCTCAAAATTGTAATTTTATTGAGGTGTTTTATTGTTGGGGATATGAAATGGTTGTGCAGGTAGTGGAGTGGGAATGGATCTTTGGGGTGCTTGTATGGATGGTAATGGGAAAAGTTGAATTGAGGTCAAATGAGGGTGATATTGATGTTGTGGTGAAGGTGAATGGTATGGATAGCAATGATGATGGTATTAAGGATAGGGAAGGAAAGATTGAGGATATGGTGGATTTCCTTTGTAGGGACTTTGCCAAATTTGTTGCCAAGATTGGTTTTGAGGTTGGTGTTGTAGTCCTATGATTTGGTAGATTGGCATACCAAATGACAAGGCAACATGGAACCAATCTTTAGAGCTCTAGGACCTAGCCTTACTAGACTCAGAGAGGGATATCTCAGGTTATTTTTCAAAGGGTGTGTGCTTGTTTGCTTCTAAAGTCATATTGTTTGTGTACCTCCATTATTGAATTTTCAAACCCCAGCTGGTAATCTTCAGATTCGTCATGATGATTTTCAATTTTTTCTGAGGAGAAGAAACCTTGTTCTTCTTTAGTGAGGAATACCTCTGTATCACTGTTAGATCCTATCATATTTACATGATTTTCTTCCAATATTTCAGTTTCCCTTTCTTCTTCCTAATCTACATAGTTTTGTTGAAAGGGAGGCCTAATTTGCTGGTCATTATCTCTTTTTCTATCTTGAATAGGGCCTCTTCTGAAATTTGGATTTCTATTTCTGTTTTGGGGATTGATTTGGTTTTCTCTTGGAGGCACTCTATCATTTAAGTTTATCTTTTCAAGAATTATTTCCATCACCCTTACTAAGTTATCAATTTTGGCATCAGATGATGAGATTGATGTCATTGCTTCATCTTCGTATGTAACTCTTTTCTTTGATTTCAATCTAGCTATTTTCTCAATTAGATTTTCTTCTACACTAATGGCTCCCATCTGCATATCTTCTAAAGTCAATGGGTCTCTCTCTCTTAGCTGGTAGGCCATGTATAGATCAAAGCCTTCAGGAAACTTAGCTAAGGCTAGGCCTAGTGGAGGTTTCATGTTTGGGGGAAGTGCATTGTCAGCACTATTGAATCTAGTGCAATAATCTTGGACACTTTCGCCAATGTTTCTTTTCAGGTCTCTATATTCTGAAAGGATTTGGAGAGGGTTCTTCTTAATTTCCCATTTGTTTATGAATGTTTGATATAAAAAAGGGAGATCATTTATGCTATTAGGAGTTAAGCTTTTAAACCATTTCTTGGCTTCTCCTCCTAAAATTTGGGCAAATATTCTCATCTTAAGGGTCTCTTCTTCCATTTCCATGTAATCAAAAGCATAATTCATCTTATCTACATGTTTTTGAGAAGTGGTAGATTTAGTTCCAGTGAAATGGGGAATTCTAGATTGATAATCATTTGGTAAAGGAACTAGAGGTTGTGGTAACACTAATGGGGCATACCATGCTGCCATGGTGGGATTAAATGGGGGATTTACATGAGGTGGATTTTTAAAAGGATAAGTGGGATGGAATGGGGTGTTTTTAACAATGGATGTATGGATGTGAGTGGTGGAATTTTTTGGACCAGCAGGCTGATTATGAGAAGATTTGTTATGGAAGGAACTGAAGTGGTGGAGAAGCTAAAAATTAGGAGGAGTGGAAGGAGAGGCTTCTCTGCTAAAGTTCTGCTGCAAATATGTGGGCTCAAATTTAGATTGGTCAATATTACTATGAGACTTGGTTCTAAATAGGTTCTTTGTATGATACAAGTCAAAGCGAGGATCTTTCAAGACTGTAAGGTTTTTAGGGACAGATCTTGTTCTTTGGATGGTCCTACTAGTAATTAAATTTCTAGCTTTAGAAGTTTGCCACAAAATATTTTTTGGATCATAAACTATTGGAGGAGGATTAGGGTTTGGATGAGATTTGGTATTGATCCTACGTGAAGCTAGATTTCAAGTTAAAAAATTAGAGAGGTTGAAAGCTTTAGGACTGTTTTCAAATGTTTTGACCTCTCCTATTGTTTAGTATTCTTATAAGATATGGAACTAGGTCTCTTAAACTTCTTAGGACTGATATGAAACAATCTTAAGGGAATCCAAGAGAACTAGTGGATAAATAGGCCTACTGGGGCTAGTGGAGTCGCCAGGTGGAAATTTTTAGCTTTTTTGAAGGTAAAATGAGTTATGGTCCACCACCAAATGAGTAATAAAACCAATCCATGAGTTTTTTTGGGGTTTTCTGAGTTTTTATGTGGTTCTTATGGTTTATCGAGTCTTAAGGGGTACTTATTTTGTCACTGACTCAGAAGGTCCCACCGTGATCGCCAAAATGTTGTAGTCCTGTGATTTGGCATATTGACATACCAAATGACAAGGCAACATGGAACCAATATTTAGAGCTCTAGGACCTAGTCTTCCTAGACTCAGAGAGGGATCTCTTAGGTTATTTTGTAAAGGGTGTGTGCTTTTTTGCTTCTAAGGGTTGATTTTAGGCTAGTTATTAAGCACAAGGTTTGTTTTATTGTTTTGGTTCGACATAATGAGCAAAGAACATAGATAGAATGGGAAATTTCTAAGTTATTGGGAAATGGAGTCAAATGGAAGACATGCTAAGTTCATAAAGGGATCAGAGAGTATCATAGGGAAAATCTAACTTGGCCAATGGATCTTCAAAGTTTTTGGAATAATGAGGTGAACATTAAGGAGAAGGATGAAAAGTAGAACAAAGAGCAATTAAGAATTCTTTATCATGTACTTTAAACAAAAAACATCTTTCAAGGTATATGTTTGAAGCAAGCCAAAGGAAATGGCAAACCATAGACTTCTTTGGACATAATTTTAATAAGAAAACCTTTTAGACAACAATCTAGTAATAAAAAGACTACTTTCAGATAAGACAACATATAAGATAAACAGTAAGAGCAGCCTAAGGTCAAACATAAATAATCTAATCTGATTTTGACTAACTCTCCAGGGATCTTCAAGAAACTTTTCTAAAGGCAGACCAAAGGACAGGGCATACCATAAAATTCCCTGGTTTAGACTTTATTAAGCATACTTTGAAAGATCTTTAAAAACAATGCTCAAGTTGTACTCAAAGGAGCTTGGACTCACCACTTAATTTCCTGGTTTCACTCTATTGAAATCATTCCTAAAAAAAACCTCTCAAGCCATACTCAAAGGAACATGGACATACCAAAAGAGAGACTCCTTGTTTATACTCTATTGAGTCATTTCTAAAATAACAAGCTACATGGAACTTGAGGGCAATTAAGAATCCTCCAATTAGATCTTGCAAAAGAAAACATTTAGACAATGAAAAGTAAAAATAACTAAGGTGCTTTCAAAAGACATTTCTTAGCCTAAAACCTTTACTCTATTGTAACAAAGAAATATGGAAACATAATGAAAGTAGGAAATAACAATAACAGATAGAAACACTTCACCAACAGCCAAGCTCAGGGATCTAGTGATCTAGCCTCCTCCATCAACAAACAAATCAGGGCATCTAGAAGATCCAAGACATCAATTTTCCTTCAAATTCCAAGAGACTATGTATTGCTTCAAAGATTCATCAAATGCCAACAATATAATGATTCCAAAAGCAGTGTTTATGCTGCAAATGAGGAGGTGGGGTTAAGATAGGATTTGAGTATCATTTATTATAGAGTAAGTGCATTCCTAACCTTGAAAACCATGCAAGGCATAAGGTAGAAATATCTGCAGCTACTTCTCTATTTTAATAACTCTATCTTAGCTTTCTAGGGAAAAATTGGTGAAGAGTTTTAACTTTAAGGCCTATTTCTAACTATTACAATAACTGCCTTGTTAGATAACATATCCTCTGACTGTGTAATAACTGCTTAATGTCTTTGTGGAAAGAAAACATGATTTAGGTGGCAGTTTTGATCATTTGGAGGAGTAACTGCTTATTTATTTATTTATTCGAGGTTGTATTTGGGTTAAGTTTCCTTGGTTTAACCATTAACTGTGTTTTTAGGCCTCTAACCTTGATTTTTCTTTAATAATCTGCTATACTGTCTTTCCACTATTTCTGCTTTATAACTACTTTATTCCTTTATCCTTTATCTTCAAACCTTTGACCTTTTATCTTTAATCATTTTTTAAAGGGCTAATCCTCTGTTTTGTCCTTTGATCCATAATTAGCCCTCTAATCTTCCTGTTCTTCATTTCTTCTCTGACTGTAACCATTCTCTGTGTGCAGGCAGGGTTCTTCATGGTGTAAGGGTTTATAACCCATCGATGATCATGATACATTGATGGGTTAATTATTTTGTGTAAATACATTATCCTCTCAGATCATCATCCAGAGGTTATTCATCATTTGAATGCCTCTCTGGGCTTTAGCCACCATTAAACCTGCAAAAACAAACAAACATTAATTTAAAACCTGCGAGATGGGGGTAAACTACAATTTTTTGGGGTTTTTAGGGTTTAGGGGCAATTTGCGGAGGAATAGAGGTGCAGGGGAATGACTTCAGAGGTGAAATCATAAAGAAATTTTAATGGGGCGTGAAACTTTGAATTTTTGCGCGCAGAGGAGAAAAGCAATTTTGAAAAAGCGCGACAGTTTATCGTGTGGGTTATCAGTGGTAAACGGTTTTGGCCTGGAGCTGTGCGATAACACTGGGCAGTTACCATGTGTCTAGGGAAAAGCCATTATTTTCGCATGGAAAGGGGTTGTTAAACCTCGGCAAAGAAAACCACATGATATGAATTTCTAATCGTCAGATCTCGATGAGTGAGATCGATGGTGCGGGTGGAGTCCAAGGAGTGGGTGCAAGTTTGACGGAGGGGAAAGTGGGGTACATGTGGCAGATGATGATTGGGGTGAGGGATTTGAGTTGAAGGTGGGGCCGAGTGGTGATTTGAGAAATTTCGTCAGGGAGTGGGGGCTGGTTTGTATGCGGGATGAAGGATGGGAGCACGGGTGACCGTCAGATTAGGTTTGATCGACGACGGAGATGGCTTGGGGAATGGTGGACAGGGATGAAGAAATGAAGGGGCGGAGGCATTGTTTGCATGGGGGAAAGGGCTTAAGAATGGGCAAAGGAAATGGTCCCATGTGGGTATAGGGGATTGGGGGTCGGGAAAGGAAAGGGCTAGGGCTTTAGTGCACAAAAAGTGGGTTTTTTTGCATTAAAAAAACAGAGTTTTATGAGACTTTTTAGAGTTTTGATAGGGTAGAAAGTTAGGATAAAACAATGTAGAAGGGGTTTTTGCATTGTTTTAAGGTTTTTTTGGAGGAAATAATGAATAAGGGGTATTTAGAAGGGTCTTTAGAGGGAAAGGAAAAATGGATTTCAGAGGGGAAAAATGTTATGAAGGAGGGTGTTAGGCCCAGAAAATGGAGTTTTCTTGGAGTGTCATGGTGAAATTTTGGGAAGACAAAAGATAAGGTTTATAGTGAATCAAATAAGATTTAGGATGATGAAAGCAGTGTGATAACGGTATTAACCCACCGTCCCGGCTTTTGGCAAGCCACAATCTCAATCCGTGTATGAGTGTGTTTAATTCTCGCTGCTCAACCCAATCCACAATCTGGGAACTCACACTCTCTCTAACTTCTGAGTTGGTAAAATTAAATAAGAAAATCTGGACTATGTTAATATCTCAATTCAGTGAATTGAGATATTAATTTACAATTCCATTATGTATACATATGCACCTCCATACCTATATATATCAAGGTTTAAATAGACTACCGATCGCTCGCATAAATCACAACTTCATCTTTAGACTTAAGAACAACTCGCTTAACATTCATATGTGTACAGTACTCGGGCCCACTCATTTATTCGTTAGCAACAACGAAACATATCTTTGTTAAATCCACACACTCATCCAACAACTGTTATCACTTCGCATCACTTCAATTGATCCAATGGATATCGCATGAGTTACTTGCACAAATGATAATGCGCGATGAGAGCGGTTTCTCCCGACCACTTGAGGCCATGTGTCAGGTAGTCAATGGAATCACTCTAATTTCTTGAATACTGCTTACCCTACGAAGGCAGTGCGATCAAAACTGGAAACCTGCCTTTACTGTTCACTCCTGCAAGGTTCCATCTTCCTCGACGCACCAAGTTCCGCTCTACTCCTTTACGCTTAGGTTCTGCCCGTTCTACATAAAAGGATTCTCCTCCTCATGCAATCTCAACACTGTATTTATTCACATCACAACCTCGTTCCTCAGCATTATTTTCATCTATCGACTCTGACACAGAGTTCCACCCATACATAACCCTTGCGGCAACGTTTTACAGTGCTCACAAGCCTTGGATAACTAACCACAGTTCCACAATAACTTCAAGCGATCCATACTGATGTGGTCAATCATAGGATTCTTAACTACTACAAATTTGAATATTCTCCATCGAGAACACACATATAATCACGCAGGATTATTCATATTAATAACCCAGCAATCATCAACACAGATCACATACAATCCAGCAATTTCAAAGGAATTAAAACTCTCACTCATATAGCGAACATAGGAATTCAACTTGCCCTAACCTCATACTCAGGAATTCTTCTATCTCAGAGTTGATCTTTACAGTGATTGATTTAGCTCACCTTACAAGTCAATTCCTCCAATAGCTCACATAAGACGATCAAAACCCCAATTTCAATTTATCGGCAGTGCTTTACACAGAGGTTCCTACTCACAAAACCAGGACCTCTAACCATACTCTCACGAATGGTTCGAATAGTCATAGCTGGCAATTCAATCATTTCGATACTCAGAATTCATAGTTATTCTCGGGTTTTAAACATGCTTCAAATAGATTCTACCAAGAACACATGCTATGCATATAGAACTTATGAACAATTCTCCACAAATAGATATATATGTACAGGTGATCAATCTCTAAAGAAATCACTTACAAATTCATGGTTGGCCAGATATTCAATGCGAAGTCCAATACCCTCCTACTCTGTTGCTGAATAAGTTCTATACCTCCCTCTCTATCTAAACTCTTCAGGATTACATTTATACGACAAGGATGACCTGAATCAATTCAGATCTCCAAACAGTTCAGCAACTCTTAGCATTCCTAATTCCTAAAATTAGACTCAATAATTGAACTGATCCTAAACTGACTCTTCGTATTCCTATCTTAACCAATTTCTCATGTTCTCAAAATGAATTGAGAACAATTACAATTCCCTACCAATTTTATTCAAAATATTAATATTTACAAGAAATTTAAAGAACATGGGACCCCCTATGTCTACTTATGTACAAAGTATTTGATGGTGCCTAATGTCCCTGCATTAGACTCCCAAGCTTCAATTTGTTCATGATCTCCTGATCATGTGCTCTCAGTCTCTGCCTCCAGGATCCCAAACTTTGTTTTGCTGTTGTTCATTAGCTACATCATCCTTCAATTGCATTTCACCAGGTCTCCAAATCTTGTTCTGAAATTGGCCCCTAGCCATGCTTCCACAATCCGCCATTGTCTTTCTTTTGCTAAAATTCTCATGCTTTCCTGTTGTTGTCTGCTGTTCATGAGTCACTCTCATCATCAGCTCCCTGATGTCTTAAATTTCTTTGTCCAGCCTATCTTCTAGCTGGATATTCCCTTGCCTACTGCTGCTGCTTATACTTTCTATGGTAGCCAACATTGCTACTCTTGTTGTTACTTCTGTTACTAACACGTCTTCAATTCCTGCAGATGTCACTCCCCCATGTTGCGTCTACTACCTCCATGGGTGTAGCTGATGCCAATGTTGCCTTTGCAAAAAAATATTGAATATCCTTTAGGATATTTCCCTCTGCAACACTCTTATTTTTTCCACTATCTGCAAATTCATTCTCAGAAAAAAATTCACCATTTAATTTCCTACTAGCAGTGACATACTCATCTAGTATACTAGTAAACAGAATTTGATTCTGCAAGCTAGTATCTACTCCTCTCTTCTTCACAACTTCAGGCATTCTTGCTCCAGGGTTAGCAATCCATTTCTCTTCTTTAAATTCTCCCAACAAACAACTCAGCCATTTCTCCTGTGTTTGTTTTACATTTTCAGCATGCTGTAATTTAAAATCGGCCTTTTCTTCTTGTTTGTGGGCAATCTTCAGCAATTTCCTCTCATCTCCTTGGTTGAATTCAGTAATAAAATCAAGTTCTCTAGCCACTATATCTTCACCTTCTCTCAGCATGGAATGCTGATTCTTCCTTACTTCAGTAGCTTTTAAAATCTGCCCTCCAGTCTGCTCTTGGCCCATCAGTCTATCCAATTCTTCTTTGTCAATGACAGTGACAGATCCCTGCATATGAGACAAGGTTGTCTCATCCTCCTTCAGTAACAGTTTTTTCACTCCCAAGACAACTTCAAAGGATGAATTGTCTTCTGCATCACCTGTACACATAAACAAACTATCAGTGCTAAAACCATGAGGCCCATTGGTCTCACTTGATGACCTAGTCACCAATTCTTCTCCCGACAATCCTAAGTCTGGTTCAAGGCTCAAAAATTCTTCATCATATTTTTCTTCAGCTGCCAGATCCATATCCACTGCTCCAATCATCATGCCAAGATGCTGATCCCTCACTATGTTTTCAGTCAACATAGTTTCCTTCTTATTCATCCCTCTCACAACTTCCAACTGTTGTTCTTCCTCTTTCTCTGCATGATTAACACATGAATCATAAACAGTAAATTTCCAATGCTTCAATGCCTCCTTTTCCTCTGACAACACATCATTATGTTGTGCAGAACTTCCTTCCAAATCTTCTGTCAACACCCCAACATGCTAATCTGTATCCTTCATGAGATTGTTAGCTAGTCTCACTTTTCTTCCATCATCTTCTTCATGAACTCCATCCATGAAGATCTTCCTGCCTTGCTTTCCCAGCAACTTATCCAGTGCATAGGTCCTCTGCTCCTCCAATTCTCTTCTTTGAGAATCCAACCTCCTATATAACTCAACAACTTCCATAGAAGTAGATTTCGGGAACCTTACACAACCTTTTATGCCTCTGCTTGCCCTTGACTAATCCTCTGTTGGCCCTTCTCTCTCAGCTTCAACATTCTGCTGGATATATTCATTTGACCCTTTTGTCTTCATCTCTTCCTGAGATCCCACCATCTCAGCATTGATCTGAACAGATTTCAGATTCAATGTCTTCTTCTCTCCAAAAAACTCTGAAGCTTGTTCATATTCCAGTGGTGTACTTGCAAACACACACACATTTTTAGTTTTCAAATCACAAGACTTTTCAGTCTTGGTTGCTTTCGCAAACACTTCTTCTTGAACAAGTCTGCACATGGGATATTCAATTTCCATCCTTTCCTCAAGAACTTGGGGTTCTTCTTCCTGTGTGGAGTCTGTCATCACTTCACATTGGTCGACTCAAAAACACAAGCCCTTACATCATCTAGACTTGTCCAATAACTCAGGAAATCCTCAATGATATCCTCATCTTCAGCAAGACAAGCTTCTTGCTGCCTCAAGTCTTCATCATGTCCTACAAGATCTCTTGCAGATCTCCACTCTTCATCTATGCTCTGTTCTACTTCACAAGCATAAATTTCCTCTTTCAACTCAGCTGCTCTGAGTTCTTCTCTCAATAAGGAAATCTTCTTCTGCCTCAACCTCAACTGTAATGATTGCCAATTTATTCTCTTTTTCATGAGCCAACCAACTCTCTGGCTTTCTTCTATCCTCAGTTTCAATCTGTTGAACTCTTCCCTAATCTCAGAAAATTCCTTCCAATACTCTTCATCTGTGAGTCTCTTCTTCATGCCAACTGCTTTGCCATCTTCCATCATTCTTCTATTGTGGCCTCTCTCAGAACCTCTACAGTCTCTGCTATGGCTCTTAGTAGCCATTTTCTTCTCTAGGAGTTCTCCACTCACAAGCTGCACTAAGCCTTTGCAACATCAAGCTCTCTTTCTACAACTCACCTCACCAACCCCTTCTTCTGGATCCGGCTTTTGGCAAGTACTGGTTCACTGTCTGCTGGAACCTTCTAGGCTTCACTCTGCAACTTTCTCTAGAACACCTCTTTTCTTCTGTCATCCAACCTCTGTTGGGAATCTTCCAGGTTCTGCCACACTTTTCTTCTTCACTTAGATTCCCTTGTTTGACTCTTTTACCATTTCTCTCAAAGCTGTGATCTACTTCTTCTAAGATGTCTTCAATTGTCTACACTCTGAATTCTGCAAAAAATCCTTGAACCAGAGTTAAACACTGCTCACCTTCTCTAGAGAACACTGCAATTTTCCTCCTTATCCAACCTCTAGCTGAATATCAGGCTCACTACCTTCACTATCAAACTCTGTCTTTAATTTTCCGCAACCATAATTCTGTAATTCCAAATCAAGTTAATTACCTGCAAGATCATGATCTTGTCCTCCACTCACTTTGCAAATCCTGTTAACTGTGATTCTGTGTATCCTTGCTGCATGATCTTCCTTCTTCAAATCTGTAATTACCCTTCAATAGACTTAGAACTTCAAATTTTCTTCATTCTCTCATCATGCACACTATATCTCTATAGGCTGCAATCTTATCAGTTTCCACAAATCTGGTTTCCTTGCATTTACCAAACTTGGACTTTTCAAAAAGAGCTATTCCTGAAGCTCTGATACCACTTGATAATGGTATTAACCCACAGTCTATTCCTGAAGCTCTGATACCACTTGATAATGGTATTAACCCACAGTCTTGGCTTTTGGCAAGCCAAAATCTCAATATGTGTATGTGTGTTTAATTCTCGCTGCTCAACCCAGTCCACAATCACACTCTCTCTAACTTCTGAGTTGGTAAAATTAAATAAGAAAATCTGGACTATGTTAATATCTCAATTCAATGAATTGAGATATTAATTTACAATTCCATTATGTATACATATGCACCTCCATACCTATATATATCAAGGTTTAAATAGACAACTGATCACCCACATAAATCACAACTTCATCTTTAGACTTAAGAAAAACTCGCTTACCATTCATATGTGTACAGTACTCGGGCCCACTCATTTATTCGTTAGCAACAACACAACATATCTTTGTTAAATCCACATGCCCATCCAATGGCTTTTATCACTTCACATCACTTCAATTGATCCAACAGATATCGCACTAGTTACTTGCATGAATGATAATACGCGATGAGAGCGTTTTCTCCTGACCGCATGAGGCCACGTGTAAGGCAGTTAATGGAATCACTCCAATTTCTTGAATACCACTTACCCTACCAAGGCGGTGTGATCAAAACTAGAAACCTGCCTTTACTGTTCACTCCTGCAAGGTTCCATCTTCCTCGACGCACCAAGTTCTGCTCTACTCCTTTACGCTTAGGTTCCGCCCGTTATACATAAAAGGATTCTCCTCCTTGTGCAATCTCAACACTGTATTTCTTCACATCACAACCTTGTTCCTCGGTGTTATTTTCATCTATCGACTTCGACGCAGAGTTATGCCCATACATAACCCTTGCGTCAGTGTTTTACAGTGCTCACAAGCCTTGGATAACTAACCACAGTTCCAAAATAACTTCAAGCGATCCATATTGACGTGGTCAATCACAGGATTCTTAACTGCTACAAATTTGATTATTCTCCATCGAGAACACACATATAATCACGCAGGATTATTCATATTAATAACCCAGAAATCAACAACACAGATCACATACAATCCAGCAATTTCAAAGGAATTAAAACTTTCACTCATATAATGAACACAGGAATTCAACTTGCCCTAACCTCATACTCAGGAATTCTTCTATCTCAGAGTCGATCCTTATATTGATTGATTCACCTCACCTTACAAGTCAATTCCTCCAATATCTCACAGAAGACGATCAAAACCCCAATTTCAATTTACCGGCAGTGCTTTGCACAAATGTTCCTACTCACAAAACCAGGACCTCTAACCATACTCTCACAAATGGTTTGAATAGTCAAAGAAGGCAATTCAATCATTTTGATACTCAGAATTCATAGTTATTCTCGGGTTTCAAACATGCTTCAAATAGATTCTACCAAGAACACATGTTATGCATACAGAACTTATGAAAAATTCTCCACAAATATATATATATATATATATATATATATATATGTAGGTGATCAATCTCTAAAGCAATCACTTACAAATTCATGGTTGGCTAGATATTCAATGCGAAGGCCAATACCCTCCTACTCTGTTGCTGAAGAAGTTCTCTACCTCCCTCTCTATCTAAACTCTTCAGGATTACATTTATACCACAAGGATGACCTAAATCGATTCAGATCTTCAAACAGTTTAGCAACTCTTAGAATTCCTAATTCCTAAAATTAGACTCAATAACTGAACTGATCCTAAATTGACTCTTCGTATTCCTATCTTAACCAATTTCTCATGTTCTCAAAATGACTTGAGAAAAATTACAATTCCCTACCAGTTTTATTCAAAATACTAATATTTACAAGAAATTTAAGGAACATGGGACCCCCTATGTCTACTTATGTACAAAGTATTTGATGGTGCCTAATGCCCCTGCATCACAGTGAGATTTATAGAGCTCACAATGTTTCTTCAAATATTGTTTCTAGAAATCTAGGTTTTACAACTTAGTCATCCTTTGGGATCAACAAAATTACTGATAAATAACAGTTGGGATTGACATGGCCAAGGTTTCCAAGGTTGGTTTTGAGGTTGGGATTGAGATTCCCAAGGTTTCCAAGGCAAGGGTGTCTTCCAATTACCTTGAGATTGTTGTGCATAACCTTGAAACTATGCATAAGGATATTACATCATATTGGGTTGATGAGGCTACCATAGTCCTCTTCGAGCTACATAAAAAAGTTGCTCTTATGCTTGATTTTCTCCATTATCCTTTTGGTAAACTACCTTCAACCCTGGTAATGATGGGGAATGTTTAGTAGCATGTGATCCTACACAAACTTTATGTATTTTAATGTTATCAAGTGGAAATTCATGCAAAACATGTTTCTTTCTACATTTAGGGAAAAATATAAATGAAGCAACTTTTTGCTTGTTTTGCATTCTTAGCATGTTAGTTTATTCATTTAAATTACCAAGAATGTTTAAAAAATTGTTAGGTTTAGTTTGATTTACCAATCCTGATGCTGACTTACTTACTCTTGCCATAAACGGATCTTCATGGGATCTTACATACTTTTCTTTTCCTCTTGATATGTTCTTGCATAGTTCACAAATTTCTTGAAATGAAAATTGATAGACATCCCCTTTTCCCACCAGATTAAGAAGATCAATCTGTTCATCCTTTATAGCATTTAGTAGGAGAGTTTTTAATTCATCTGATCCTAAATTATGCAATTTAGATCTTTTGATATTATAAGTAAATCTCTCTAGTAAATCTTATAGATTTTCATCCTCTTTTTGGTTCATCTTTGTTAAACACCATGTTAAGACACACACATGGTGTATGAGAAGAATAAACACACACACAAGAGACTCAACACACAATGAAAGATAAGCGTGAGGCTTTCTTATTTTTCCATTATACATGATGTACATTTATAATACAATGGTGTGACGCTTGGTTTCACATTCCAAGGTCACTTGGACTCCATTGTGACTTTTTGCATTCCACACCTACCCATGTAGGATTAGGTGTTCCAACATCCCCCCTTAATCTGAAGGGGCATGCGTGAGTCCAAGAAAAGAGTTGTAATGCAAATTTGCAAAGTATGCATGGAAGCACTTCGGCTGAATCAACTCTCTGAAATGTTGGAAAAAAGAGATGGTTTAAGGATGACCACCAACACTGGAACGCAAAACTTGTTGCAGTTCCCAGAACTCCTCCAAAACTGGCAAGAAGCTGAAAGCTTCTGCTAAAGGAATTGTCCCTCATAAAAAAGGGAGACCTTCAACCTAAAAGAAGGGAGGTCTACCACCTGTGATGGTTTTAGGATTACCAACAACTCTAGAATTCTTGAAGCATTTCCTGGAACTCAACCAAAGCTGGAAAGAAGCTGAAGGCTTCTGCTAGAGGAAGTGTTCCTCATATATGAAAGGGAGACCTTCGACCTAAAAGAAGGGAGGTCTACTACCTGTGATGGTTTTAGGTTATCCACCAACCAAAGATGATGGTTTAAGGTTGTCTACCAACTGAAGGCATGCTCATGGGCATCCGTGTCTCTGGCTACATCTATGAATTTGGAATGACGAATTGTGGCTCAGGCTCACTTGAACTGCTGTGTCTCTGGCTACAACTCTGAACATGGAATGAGAGATTGTGGCTCAGGCTCACTTGATCTGTCGTCGAAGCTTTTACATGACCACCATTTTCCCCCCTGTCAGGGACAAGGTGAGATGATGGTGAAAACTCAACTGCAAGTTTGCTCAATATTCGTGAACATGTTCTGACTTGTGATTTAAACATCTTCTTGGCTGTTGATGCCCATTGCCAAGAAGCGATGCATCCGAGATGAATCTTGGTTCTTGTAGGAGGCTTGTTTCTGAAGCATCTTTCTGAAGAATGGGTGTGTCGACCACAGTTCTTGCATGGATGAAGATCAAAACAATGATCTTTCATATGGCCAACTCGATCACTGTGTTGGCATTTCTCAATCTATCGTGGAAGTGGAGCAGGATCTAGAACAACTGCAGGTGAACTGTAATACAGGAATCCAGAACTCTGAAATATGATGGGCTTGGTGTAGTCTAGAATATTAAAGGACACATCCTTGTCATATCCAAGACCAGTTCGGTGCTTGTTGTGGACAAGCTCTTCCCAAGGTCTGATGACGGGCTTGAGAAGTGTAGGCTGAACTGTTGCATCTGCATGTACGTCTGCTCTAGTACAAGGAACTGAATGTGAATCATCTGCAACTTTATCTTCTTTATTCTGATGAGAGTCCTTCACAATCTTCTGAGCAAAAACAGGTTCAGAATGGTGACTCTTTTGCTGAAGTTCGTCTTGCTGAAGCTGAGTTTCCAACTGCAAAAACTCAATCTTTTCTTGTGCATTTCATAAACAATTCTGAATATTACAAAGAGCATTCTTGCTCATTTTTATCATGTCATCAGCATTGGAATGAATGAGGTTATTCAAAAACACTAATGCCTCATTGATTTTAGCCATTTTCAACAATTTAGGCTCAAAAAATGAAAGGGTGTTGGCTTCAACCGAAAATGCACCCGTTTACAATGTGATGCAACAAGAAATACAAATGACTCAAAAGAATTTCCAACTATGGAAATCTCAAAGTACAAAATCTGCTCCTCAAATGATGGAGGGCAATCAATAATTTTTCAACTCAAATACACTTCAAGTCTTGAATGAAGATGCAAATCAATGTCAGTTCAATAAAATATTCAGCAAAAATGTGCAGCAAAATACTGTGCAAGAGGCCTTTAAGGCAGCTGAACTTTCCTTCAAAAAGCTGTTTTCAATGATGGCAAACTTGTCTTCAAATGTCAATTTCTTCAGAAAAATCACCCTTATGCCACAAATCACACAATGTCAAATCTGCAATTTTCTCTATGTGTACTGTCCATTTACTGATATGTCATTTCATCATTCACTGATGTTCATTTCGTCTCCTTCCTCTCTCTCTCTCTCTCTCTCTTTTTTTATAATTAAAAAATAAATTAATTTAAAATGGGGGAGGGGAAAGCATACTTAAGGGAATTTTTTAATATTTTTTTTTTAATTTGAATCATTTAGAATTAACTAAAAATTTGGAAGGAAGGAGAATTTTAATTAAAGGAAAGTATTATATGGGAGGGAAGGGGAATATTAAATGGAGGGGGGGGGGGGCGTATATTTTTTAAAAAGTTTAAAAATTTTAGAAAAAAAAAGGAATGGAGAGCAAAGGCTTGGAGAGGGAGACGGTCGTAGGTGAGAAGAGAAGTATGACTGTAGGGAAGTATGACTGTGAGGATGAGTGTATGAGGAGGAGAGGGGCCGTATGCGTGTGGAAGCAGTGTAAAAGGGAGTGTGATGGGAATGGAGAGGGGGTGCGTTTGCACGCAGAGTAGACAGGGTAGGGGACGGGGGTAAGGGTGTATGGAGGGCCGCGTAGGGTGTAGTGAGGGAGAAGGGGTTAGCGCAGGGAGGTAGGAGTGGGACAGTTCGAGTGGTGAGGTGTGGAGCGTATGGGAAGGGCATGGTCGACAGGGGTAGAGCGCAGGGAGAGAAGGGCGAGTGTGAGGATGAGGGCCGGCTGTAGCCACGAGGGAAAGGGAACTGTGAGACCTGTGAGACCTTGCAGAGATGGTGTGTGGGCCGAATGGTGGAATTGCAGAGAATTTTTTATTTTATATATATATATATATATATATATATATATATATATATATATATATATATATTAAACAGTAGAGAGCGGAGAGCAGTGAAAGATTTTTTGTAGAACAGCAGCAGAATTTTTTTTTCTTTTCAAATATATAGTAGAATTTTCCTAGAAATTATAGCAGTGAAAATCCAGAATCTTCTTCAGAAACTCAATATAAATAGTATCCCACAGCTCTTCAAATTGCAGATTTTAATAAGCATAAATTGCAGAAAAAAATTAGAATAAAAACCTTCAGATGGGCAGTGCTGCCTTTCTTCAAAGCCAATGCCTGAATGCTGCCAATTTCTGAATGCTGCTCCTTCTCCAAAACCACTTTCTAAATGCGGCAAAATGTCTACTGCAGAAATTCTGAGTGCTGCAAAAATGTCAAGAATTTTTGCAAATATGCATAGGCCATAAACACAAATGGCTCACTCAATTTGGAGCAGGGCCAGCAATCGCCCACTCTGATACCATGTTAAACACCATGTTAAGACACACACATGGTGTATGAGAAGAATAAACACACACGCAAGAGACTCAACACACAATGAAAGATAAGCGTGAGGCTTTCTTATTTTTCCATTATACATGATGTACATTTATAATACAATGGTGTGACTCTTGGTTTCACATTCCAAGGTCACTTGGACTCCATTGTGACTTTTCGCATTCCACACCTACCCATGTAGGATTAGGTGTTCCAACAATCTTAAAGACTTCATTTCTAACGTCATGGTGCATGCAATAATGTTTATATTTTTTTAAAAATACTCTTTTCATATCATCACATGTCCTTATAGAATTTGTTCCTAAAGTCATGAACCATCTAAGAGCTCTATCCTTCAACGTTGTGAGAAACAAATTCAATTTATGAATGTGCAATGAGTATCCATAAGATCTAAAAATTATTTCAAATTCAAAAAGAAAGGTTTCTGGGTCTTCTGATCACATACCTTTGATGTTAGGAAGTACAAATGGAGGGATGTTCTTCATTTGAATGTTGATATTAGTTTCTTGAATGGAAAATCCAAAAGTATATTCCTCATTGTCATTTTCTCCATCCATTTATTCAACCTCCTTTGTCACCTCTTATTCTACTTGCAAAAATATGAATTCATGATGTGAATGTGTGGCTCTTATTGCACCACGTGATACAATGGGTGTGGTAGGTGATGGAATTTTTTTTGTTTTTTTGTTTTTTTTTAATAATTAAAATAAAAGGACTCCTATAAACACTTCCCCGACAACGACGCCAAAATGTTTGGCAATCTAATTGTTCTTAAATTGCATCATTTATTGTCAACTAGGGCTAGTATTCTTGTGAAGTGTTTGTGCACAATATGTGCTATAAATCCTCTCTTATTCTTATTTTATTATGGTGATTATCAATTTATGTTTTGTTTGTCATTTTTGATAAAAGATTGTGATGATTGACTTCTATTTAAATGAGTTAAATATGTTCCTAAATCTCAACCAATTTTCTTATTAAAATTTTAGGAAAATAAAACAACTTCAGTTTTTTTGAGAAATTTAATATCTATGAAATATACATTAATGAAATTGAACAACTGCCTAAATTATTGAAATCATTAGAAAGAGATTACAAATCTCTAAATTAAAATGAAAGATGAGCTACTTAAATTGCAACAAAGAAATATATTTAAAAGAGAATTACAAAATTATCTAATTGAAAGAAATATTCTATTGTTTATATGAAAGAAGGAAATTTGATCTAAGATATACATTCATAAAAAAAGAAGAATTGCTTTAGCTCTAAAAAAAACAAATCTATGACGCCTTGAAATATATTGAAAAAGGATGGATGGAAATGAAACAACTTTCTGGAAATATTTTAACATCTATTCAATCTATAAAACATATATGTTATGAAAAAGAATCACTTCTATTCTAACATGAATCTACAAAGCTTTTTACGATAAAGATTACTATTTGCAATTATAAATTCAATCTAAAAACAATACTAAAATGAAAATAGAGAATTGAAATCTAACAATTGAGACATAGTATATACATGTTCCTATTCAAGAAAGCATACAAATGACTAACTATGAAACCGTAAGAAAATCAAACATGTAAATGAGACTACAAGAAAATGGCTGAAAATCAACTTGAAAATACAACAAAAGAAATAATGAAATAACCAAAGCAAGGAAATACGAAATCAAAATAATTGAGCTAAGAAAGTACCGAACCTCAATTGTCTGCAGGGACCCTCTGCAAAACAACTGGTTTATCTCTTCAATTCAATAGCTAAATACGCATGAGGTTAATGAAAACACTTCTTCAACTAAATAGAAATAGAGTCATTTTTCTCACACAGTCATTCAGAAATACATATACGTCATGTCAATTACTGTTTACAGAGTATACATATATACAATTCGTGCTCAACAGATTGAGATTTTTATGGCTTAAAAACTTAAAAAAATCCTGATTTTAATTCTAATCTAAAATGAAGGAATTCTATTTCTCGATGATTTTATATTTGGAAAGAAAATCATAGAGTCATGATCTGTTTGGACTCTCGTTGTTCACCTATCATAAGTTGACTTGCTCTTTGACTGCGCCATTGGGAGTTATTCGTGATGATTTGGCTCAATCAAATAGGAGAAGGTCCATGAGGGAATCATTACCTATCTATGTGCTTCTTTGTTTAGCTGGCGAACTGGATTTGGGCAAACCATGAACATAGTTACACAGTTGATCCAGGTGGATATTGGTGGCCACCTGACTATTCCACTTGGGGCCCCACTATTGTCTCTTTCAGTTTTTTTCACAACTTACTATTTTTAGCAGTTTTTTGAGTCCTCGACTTCCAGAGCCGTTTTGAAGCCCCAAATGGAGATAGTATGCTGCCGTTACGTCCCTGGGAAGTTGAAACACCAATTTACCCAAACAAGACACATAGTTTTGGCGCTTCATCTCATAGGGTTAGGTTTTTGGACATTTAGAGTTCTCCATTGTTTGTCCATAATAAATAGGCCCTCGAGCCTCATTGTAACATAGTTCAAAGGTCTGTAGCCGCCATATCTCTTCTCAAAGATTCGCTACCAGCACCCTAGCTATTTTATTTCCATCATGTTTGTAAGAAGATTTTTGTGATTTGATATTAATGAAATGAAGCCTTATTTCCGATGTATTTCTATGTTTATGGTTATTTCTATATTCTGTTGCGTTCCTGCATAAATCCGGATCAGTGGTATTAGATCGGTCTTCTTTTTCTCGATCCTTATTTGCATGTCCCTAATGAGGTTAGGGTATAAGGAGTTAGGGCTTGATCTACTGGAACCTTTGCAAGATCAACCTCGCAAACCCTGATGGATGCCTATGGGGGGTGAAAATAAAGATGAGGGAGTAGGAGATCCTATCAAAATATTGCTCGAGGAGGCCCTAGAAAAACAAAGGAACACAATGATGGATAGCTTTTCCCAGATCCTTCAACGACTGCCCAACGACGGTGCATCTGCATCTAGTAGCCACTCTAGAGGCGCGACTCCCTTTAAGGTACAAGTAAACTTTGACATTCCCATTTTTTAGGGTCAAATAGATGCACATGCCATAGATAGATGGTTGAATCTATTAGAATGATATTTCTCAGTTCATGACTTTTCCAACTGGGAGAAGATTATTTTTGCACTCCTCAAAGCTACCCCCCATGTCAAGGACTGGTGGGAAACCTACTGTGAGAAAACGGACAAGACAGAACCCTCCCTGTTCTCAACCATACCCACTTGGAATTATTTCTGAGATGCCATCAAGGAACAATACTGTCCCATGGGGAGCTATGAGGACAAGTACATACAATGGACCACGCTGCAACAGCAAAGGGATCAAGATGTGCATGAGCTAACAAACATGTTCCATACCCTGTGCACAAAGTTGGGTATCAAAGATTTAGAGAAACATTTGGTGCTAAAGTATCACGGTTTCCTGCACAGATACATTCAGGAGGAAATGGAGTTCCTCGACATCTCCTCGCTTGGTGCGACATACCAGTATGCTGCCAATATTGAGAAGAAATTCAAATAGAAGAAGCGATACTTTGGATTTGTGAATCAAAAGCAAGGGAAAGGTGCCCCCAAACTGTAGAAAAAAGGACAAAGCCAAGGCATGGTGGCCCAAGACAACCTACCAAAGGCACAAGCAAAGAACAACACCGTGAAGCCAAAAAAGGACACAGGAAATTGGTGTGAGCTCCACTCACAACACAAGTGAGTGTCAGGCCAAGCAGTCACTGGTGGATGAGATGAGGGCTTTTGAATCAGATGCATGCTCTGACTTTGAATCAGAACCTGATAAGGTGAATGAAAAAGGGAAGTAGATTATTTATGCGAAGCCCAACGCCACTGTTGCCACTATGAACATCTAGAAGGAGGAACCAGAAGATCCAGAGGAGGTAGAGCGTCTCTTCCACTCTGAGATGTGGGTAAATGGTTCCCCATATATAGTTCATTGTTGACAATGGGAGCCAAAAGAACCTCATTTGAGCAGATTTTGTGAAATAGTTGGGCTTCCCAACCATAGTGCACCCACAACCATACACCATCGGGTGGCTTCACTAAGTACGGGATCTTCGTGTTAGCCAAAAGTGTCGCCTTCCCTATAGCATCAAGTCCTTCACGGATGAGGTATTGTGTGACATTTCTCTTATTGATGTTTCTGATGTATTACTAGGCCAACCATACTTGTGGATGCAACATGCTATGTATGAGTCTTGGCCTCACGCTGTTATTGTTACTTTGGGAAATAAATTTTACAGGATACCAGAGGTACCACCGCCTCCCACTATCTCTTTGGTTATTGCAAAACAATGCAATAAGCTCATTTCCCAAACCAGGAAATTTGTTTTCTTCATGATCTGCCCCTAGGGCAAGAAGAAGACTGTCACCATGACCTCCAAACATGTCTCCTCTATGCAACAACAACAAATGGAAAAGGTTGTGGAGTAGTACAATGACATCTTCACCTCACCTACAGGGGTGCCTCAACACTGTCAGGTCAAGCACCCCATTGACCTGAACCCAGGTGAGCCGCTACCCAATGGACCGATCTATAGTCGCTTTGTTCTGGAGAATGATGAAATAAAGAGGCAGATTCAAGAGCTGCTATAGAAAGGTCACATTCGGCCAATTTCATTTCCCTATGGGAGCTCGATCGTGTTAGTACAGAAGAAGGATGGGACTTGGAGACTCTGTATTTATTATTAGGTGCTGAAAAAGATCATTGTCCGGAATAGGTGCCTGATCCCACGGATTGATGACCTTCTAGACCAACTCAAAGGGGAAAAATATTTCAGCAATATTGATTTGAATTTTAGGTATCACCAGGTACCAATCGAACCCTCTGATGTGTGGAAGACTGCCTTCAAAGCTAAGGAGGGCCTTTTCAAATGGTTCGTCATGCCTTTCGGATTGAAAAATGCTCCCGCAACCTTCATGAGGTTTATGGATGACATCTTGCATCCATTCACCAACTCTTTTGTAGTGGTATACTTAGATGACATTCTGATATTCAGCCAGACTTGGGAAGAGCACCTCCACCACATTCGAGAAGTCCTCTAAACACTACGGCAACACAAGTTGTGTGCCAATTTGGAGAAGTGCACTTTAGGCATGACCCAAGTTCAATATCTGGGATACATTATTGATGAAAGAGGGGTGCATGTGGATCCAACGAAGATCCAAGTCATTTGGGATTGGCCATCCCCAACCACCCTAATAGAGCTTCGTAGCTTTCTGAGTCTTTCTAATTTCTATCGCAGGTTCGTGTTGGGATTCTTTCATATCACTTGGCCCTTAAGTCAAGTCACCAAGGGAGGAGCAAAAGAAAAATTATGTTGGTCAGAATCTCAACAGAAGGCATTTTTAGAATTGAAACATCGCCTCTGTTCTACCCCAGTGCTCACGTTACCAGACTTGCAACAACCATTTGAGATCAAGATAGATGCCTTTGACTATGATATTGGGGAAGTTCTTACTCAACATGGGCATCTAATGGCATATCACAGTGAGACATTATCCGACACAGTTCGAAAGTACCCCACTTACGACAAAGAAATCTATTCCATTGTGCAAGCTTGTCGACAATGGAAGCATTACATTTTGGGGAAGGAGACAATCATCCACACAGACCACTGAACCCTGCAGTTCATACAGACACAAGGGAAGTTGCAGAACGATCACCATCAGAAGTGTTCCACATATCTGCAACAATTTCATTTGAACATCAAGCACAAGAAGGGTAGCACCAATAATGTTGAAGACTACCTCAGCTGACTGCCGATCATGGCCATAGCCACTGTTCTCAACTCTTGTGGGCATGAGACTTCTGATTGGATGCTTCTTTACAAGAGTGATCCAAAATTCAGCTACACATACAAGGCACTCTTGGGGGGTATGCAAGTTCTAAATTTTCACCTCCAAGATGCACTATTATGTCACCTGGGACACCTTTGTGTTCCTTCAAGCGAGTGTGCCAAGATGATATGGGAAGCACATTACAGTCGAGTCACTGGGCATTTTTGGGTCGAGAAAACAATGGCAGCACTGCAGAAGTATTTCTATTGGCTAAACCTTCGACAGGATGTTGGGAAGTACAACATATCCTGCACTACTTGCGCCATTGCCAAACCGACCATCAAGAAGCAAGGGCTCTATAATCTGCTACCTACCCGTAGTCGACCTTGGGAATCCATCTCCATGGATTACATGTCAGGCCTTCCTTCTAATAAGCATGGAAATGACTATGTTTTTGTGGTCGTCGACAGATTCTCAAAGATGGCCATTATGGCAGCCTGCAAGAAGAATATCACAGCAGAAGCCACTGCTAAAATCTTCTTTGAATGAGTGTGGGTGCACTTTGGGATCCCATAGTCTATCATATCAGATCTCGAAAGAAGGTTCCTCAACACATTTTGGTCTAGCCTCTGTTCAATGTTGGACACCAAGCTCACCAAGTCCACAGCTTTCCATCCCCAAACTGATGGCCAGACAGAGGTCATCAATAGGATGATTGTACACATTCTGTGCATTTACAATTCAAAGAATCCATGCACATTGGATGAGAGCCTTCCCTATGTACAACAAAGTTATAACGGGCTCTCCATAGCTCAACCGACCACAAGCCCTTTTAGGTGGGCTTGGGATTCCAGCCACTATGTCCCATTGACGTAGCCAAGCCATTTGCAAGTACTCAGGCCGATTCAGCTCATGTCCAGTCTAAAGCTGACAAAGAAAACAACTTCATCAAGTGCATTCAACACATTCGCCAATAGGTTCATGACATATTGGACAGAGCAAATGCTAAGTACAAGCAATGACATGATCAACATCGAGTACCACACAACTTCCAGGTGGGTGAAAAAGTGTGGCTACATTTGCAGAAGGAGCGCCTCACTGGACCCCACCACAAGATTTTCCCGCTCCGATATGGGTTGTACACAATCACCAAGGTTGTAGGGAACAATGCCTTCGAGCTCAGTATTCCACCATTCCTTGGTTTTCACTCAGTATTCAATGTAGACCACCTTCAACCCTACTTCCCACCTCTATTGGACACCTTTGACATTGCAGAAGAACTCACACCAAAATAATTAAATCCAAACTGCATGGAACATGCCACTGCAGACTGTATCATGGACATGCAAATCAAGGACACTCGCCGACAGAAGATCCAACTGTATCGGGTTGTAAAAGCTGGCCAACTCCTGCACCAAGACAAGTGGTTCACCAGGGACCAAGTTCAACAGAATTTTCCTCATCTCATGGAGGAACTCAATGTAATGGGGACCATTGCTTCCTAAGGGGGGAGGAATGATCCAGGTGGATATTGGTGGCCACTCGCCTATTCCACTTGGGGCCCCACCATTCTCTCTTTCAGTTTTTTTAATAACTTACTATCTTTAGCAGTTTTTAGGATCCTGAACTTTCAGAGCCATTTTGAAGCCCCAAACGGAGATAGTATGCCAAAGTTACGTCCCCAGGAAGTTGAAACACCAATTTACCCAAACGGGACCCATAGTTTTGGTGCTTCATCTCCTAGGGTTAGTTTTTTGGACGTTCAGAGTTCTCCATTGTTTCTCCATAATAAATAGGCCCTCGAGCCGCATTGTAACATAGTTTAGAGGTCTGTAGCCACCACATCTCTTCTCAGAGATTCACTACCAACACCCTAGCTATTTTATTTCCATCATGTTTGTAAGAAGATTTCTGTGATTTGATATTAGTGAAATGAAGCCTTATTTCCACTGTATTTCTATCTTTATGGTTATTTCTGTATTCTGTTGCGTTCCTGAATAAATCCAGATCAACAGTCACGGATGAGCTCACGTAATTGCAAAATAAGGCTTCAAAGAACCTGAAATTTCTCCCAATTGGTAATGAATTCAGGAAAACTACCGATATGGAACTTAATTGGGCTTGTTCCAAACACAACCCATGTTTTTTTTTTACCTAATTCGTTTTTTTTTGCTCAGAAAATGCATTTGAAATTGACTGGCTAAAACTGCTACGATGTTTCCTTGATCTTTTCCTGGAGGTCCACATGTGGGAGCTGGGTGGAATTTTATCACTCACAATCCATATTAGAGCTTTTATAAAACATTTCCAAGTGTTAGTTTTCATTTTATATTTGTGCTACTACCTTAACCATGGAGATGGCTATAGAATCTTGACTGAGTTGCAGAACCTAGAACTTGTCAAACTATCATTAGTAAAACCATGCAAAAATATTCTTAATTCAATAAAAATAATGGAAATAATAATAATAAAATATGTAAACATGTATGTGGAAATTTGGTTCATTTATGAGGAAATACGGTAAATAATGATAATAATCAGTGAGTGGAATGATGCAAAATGGATGATTTGATTAGCAAAATTATGACAAATTTGAGTCCAATTGGAGGCCCAACATAAGGTAACTCATTTGTAACACCTCAATCAACTCTCACAAATTATCTAACTCTCTAACCTCTCTCTCACTAAAAAATTTATCTCCAACTTTGCACACATTTATAAATGAACATTGATGGTTTCTCATGTTCCACTCACACGAATATGAAATGAAAAGAATTGTCTCTTTGCATTCCAAAGGTGTCCCTTCAATTCCAAAATTGCTTAAACTCTAGAATATTAAAATACAAAAATGAATTTCATCATATACAAATGGAATTCTTTCATATTCTTCATGTCAATAAAATAAATTAATAACATGCAATAATAAAATCTTGCATTCATATTCAAATATCCCCGCATCACAATATTTTGACATGTCTTTGCCTTTGCCTTGCATCTTTCTTTGCCTTGCATCATGTCTTTATATTGGCTTTGTTGTCATTGGTTCTTTCCTTTTCCTCGCATAATAACATTTTACCATCGAAATTAAATATTCAACATAAACATATTTTCAACATTCCTTCTTGCACAAATTTCCCTTTTCCATAGCCTTGCATCACAACAATGCTAGGTCTCTGCTCCTTTTTTCAACTGTAAATAAGAAACATATATATGTCAACATCACTTTATTACATGCATATGGTGACCACACTGCTTGCTACTCCTTTACCTTTCCTACACTTTTTCTTCTCCTTTAGCTTTGCAACACTTTTGATGCTCCTTTTCCTTTTGTTGCACTTTGCTTCTCCTCTACATTTGCTGCACCTTTGATCCTCCTTTGCCTTTTGCTACACTTTTGCTTCTATTTTACATTTGCAACACTTTCTCTACTTCTTTACCTTTTCTAAACTTTTTATGTGCCACTATTATATCCCGTGTTGTTGTCCTTGCATTTCTACACTACTCCTTGCCTTGCTTCTACATTGTTGGTCTTGTGTTGTTCCTTCACCATAAATGACAATAATTCCACCATGGAGTGGGGGCTTCTATTGTTTAATAAACTCAGGTCTACTGGAAGCTTCCATTTTCCTACTCTCGCATTATGATTTTTATTTCTAGTGTTTCCTTCTAGTAAATTTACTATTCTCATTCTTATACACGCCCCTGGTACTTCCCGTCCTTACATTCCTCATATTTTAAATTTTTTTCTGTTTTTTTTTTCACTTCAACACTTTTACATGCCCTTCGTGCTTCCTTCTCCCTTTGATTTCATTTTTTGATAACATATTTGTGCTTTTTAGATGGCCTAATCCATGGTGTTGGGGTTGTCGAACACTAGTCATTATTTCATGAATGCTTGTAAGATGCTCATGAACCTAAACCTTCGCCTTTTCCTACTGAATGTAACGAGCATACCTTAACATGGACATAATTTTAGTTACATATTCATCCATAATGATTTTCCACAAGTGGATATCATGGAAATCCTTCACCTTATCACCATAGAATCGTTTCGTTAAATACTTTTCTTTGAAGTGTTTCTAGAAATATTCCCAAGTTAACCCTTGTTCGTTGATTGTGTGGAAAACTTTAACTTCCTCCCACCACATCATAGCCTTCTCCGACAGTTGATAGATGGCTAAGCATTCTTTTAGGTTGTCATAATATTCATAAATATGGAATTATTTGTTGATATTAATCAACCAAGCCTCAGCGGCGTCTTCCTTTTCTCCATCAAAAGTTGGGGGTTTAAGTTTCTTAAAGTCTCCCTTCATCTCAATTTTCTGATTTTTTTTTTTTTTTGTAATCTATTGCATTATCCAATTCTTCTTCATTTCCCCATTTGTCTCCTTCTACCCATTTCATATGTCTTCCTTCTGGGGAATTTTCACCTCTGTCTCTGATCGTCATCTCGACCATTATCACCTGAGTTGGGTACAAAATTCCATTGATTATGGAAACCAGAAAGACCTTTTAAGATATTCTCTTGATCATGTATCAATATTTCATTATATTCTCACAGACTGGCCATTTCATTTATCAATAGTTGAATGGTTTCCAATAGCATGGCCGTGGTATTTTACTATCTTGCATCTGATTGTACCCACATTTCTGGATTGTTTCCTAAGGTAGGTGCACCTCTAGTTCTTCTTTGCATTATGTTTGTACTTTCTTTACCCTTCTCCCACTATGTTCACATCATACAGGTAATCATTAATCAAATTCCCAAAAAGGCCTCAGTGTTGTAACTTTCACTCTATTACCACTTATCGCACTCCTCAACACACATATTACTCTATATATATATATATATATATATATATATATATGTATATATATATATATATGTATATATATATATATGTATATATATATATATATGTATATATATATATATATATATATACATATACGTATATATATATATATATAGATATATATTTATATGTATATATATATATATACATATATATATATATATATATATATATATATATATATATATATATATATATATATATATATATATATATATATATATATATATATATATATATATATATATATATATATATATATATATATATATATATATATATATATATATATACATATATATGTATATATATGTGTGTGTGTGTGTGTGTGTGTGTATGCTAGGTTTAGTTTTAATTTTTTTTCATTATCACATAAATATGATCTTAAATCGTAAATGTGGGTTGTATAACTATAGACAGAAGGACTTAACCCACAACTCATGCATGGAGTGGAGCTCGAATATTATGTAACATTGGAAAACTGGTGAATTAAATGGGATGGGACTTCATATTTATTGTGTACCCATAATCCATAATGCCACTATCATGCCACAACCTACATCCGGCTTCAGGTTATTTTCAAGTCTGTTATTGTGCTCCATGTGGAACGATATGGGAATTTCATCCCTAGGGTTTCTATCATAAGGCTTAGCATATAGAAGGACAGTTTATAGTAACCTTTCAGCCTAGCACTCCTCCTAATGTCGCCATTATGCTAGTATAGCTAGACTATGTCCCTGCTCCATTCTGGGCATGGTCCTATTAACTCGTTTGCTTCAATCATGTTACCTGTATTTTTCTTGGTTGCATTATCCATCTCAATTCTGGTTTGGTTTAGATGACTTGGGTGGCTACATGATACTTTTTTGGTGTTCTAAAGCACCAAAGTTGAACCTTTAGTGTCCGGGTAAGAATTCCCAACATATTTATCATTATTTTGCATCAAGTTTAGTTATGAGTGCTCAATGTTCCTCATGTAACCCACATTCCTCCAACTGTGCCAAGACATCCAACAATGTTCTCAAGTTTGGTTTCCACAGGTGAGAAAATTGATGACAGGGTTTTCAAGAAAATTTTACATAGTTTATGTTCAATGTTATAGCATTTAAATAACCAATTTCCTCATATTCTTGTAGGTGCACATCTCGCCAAACCCTCCTACGATTTTTCTTTAGGATTCCAGCCTACAAATTCTGAGACTTGTGTATCTGCTTATTCCATGTTTTTCACCAGATATGCTGGCTTACATTGGTTCAACTATGTTTGATTGAATGATTACAATGTTTAGTTATTAAGTTAGGGTTTATAGTCAGATTTTGGGTATTCATGGCCTCAAGGTTTTGTGGCCTAGGCCACAAGGTTATTATGGATATAAATTTTTTCTTGGAATTTTAATTCTTTTGTCTCTATATCAATGTTGGCTCTATTTGGGCTTGACTCAGGTTCAGAGTTAGCTGCGCACCAACAAGACCCTATATCACTGGCCCTTTTGGCAACGACCTGTTACGCAGATCGCTGTATTGCCTGAGGTAATATTCAGAGATATCAAAACTATGTTTCTACATTTAGAGGGACAATGGAGTGTGGATTGAATGCTAAACTTCTCCCTTATGCTTATTTTGACCATGTGGATGTGTCTATCTACTCTATCAGTATATACTTCGTTCATCAATATATACTTATGTGCATTGTGCCTTTATGATTAAAACACAACATAAATCATATAAACAACTTCTCAATGCATATGATAAGAAAATATACATATAAACACAATGATGTTTCAAAAAATCTTCTTTTGTTATTATGATAAGTCTCTTTAGCACATACACTTCTCCGACCTGTGCACACAGCTATAGGTGGTATGTGCACAAATCTGCAAACTCTTCAAGGCATCCACACACACAGTTGTGGAGCATTCCCTTAGGCCCAAAACACAAAAATATAGATGAAATTATAATCTTGATCCAACCATTATATTTCTTACTTACTACTTCGACACAAAATTACATTTGTTTATATCGAATTTACATTGACTCAAAACCATGGTCCACATACCACAGGAGGAAAAAATAATAGATTAAAACAACTTAATCATTAAAAAATGAGGGGCTTAGACACACTCCAAAGCCCCTAATCTCCACACTATAGAAATAACTTTGTGGTTCTACGCACTCCGCTCCTCAAGTTGCAGAGTCTTTTGATAAAAAATGTACTAAGTTGGTCCATGCCCAATAGGCCACCAACACTCACATGTGACTCGTTCCGACTCACTCAGTTGGTGTGCCCTGAACCTTATCTGCAATGCTAGTGTACGCGACATTGTATTGCTGAATCATATCTACAAACAGCTTCTCTTCTTGGCGCACCTCCTCCAACAACTTTTCTATCTTAAATCTAACTATCTTCTAGATCACATCTTGCTGCCTCTGCCACAACTCCTTGATCTTACCATCCACTTTCTGGAAAATTTGGATGGCATCTTCCCGCTAGGGTTGAGTCCTTGTTGTTATCAGCTTCTCCTTCCTCCCAAGATCTTCAATATGACTCTGAAGATTCTTGCCTTCTATGATTCTTGCGAGCCTCTACAAGACTTCTAGGGTCATCATAGTTTCTCATATTTCATATAATTACTTCTACTTTTCCTACATTTCTTCCTCAATCTTTAGAATGTTTGGATCCTCCTACAGTGAGTTCCAAATCTCTAGTGTATCATCCAGCAATTTCTCACACTTTGCCATTGATTCGTTGATTCCTTTAATGTTGTTTTGAGGTCTTCGTCACTCTGTTCTCTAAATTCTAGTGGCATGGCTAGCTAAAGCCTCATTTGTAGCTCATAAACATAGACCTGATATTTAAACTTTAGCTTTTCAGTGTTTTCCTTTTATTCCTTGATTGGAAGAGCGAGCTTCACAACCTTTGTAGCTAGTGGTTCCTCGGCACAGATCTGCACGTCCGGAACTTCACTGCAAGTTTTACTTATAGCTTTGACCAACTACTATTTTTTCTAACGAACCTCATCTCTTTCCTTGAGCACCTGCTCAAGCACTGTCATGATCGTAGTTATGTCTTTCTTCACTTATTTTTGGGATTGTAACCTACGATGTTCGCATCCTTTTAACCCTTCGACAATCCCTTGGTTAAATCCGTGCAACATTGGAGTAGGGAGTGTGGCGAGGTTCATGTTGATGCTTTCCAATCCTTTAGAGTGTTCCCTATCTTCAAATGCTTCAAAATATAGTGCTCCTTTAGCTACATGAAAAAATCTCAAACCAAACTGTGTCTCTAGGCGATGCTCTAGTTGCAGTGATTGACTTGTCTGCGCTATTTGGCTAGCTGGAAATTCCTGTGGTCGCGCTATTTGTGCCAACACCTTGAGTCCCTTCATACCTTCCTGTACTTCTATCAAAACTGCTTTGTAGTGGTCCTTGATCCTGTTCCATGTTTCTTTAGTGACCTGTTGTACCTTGTTTCCAATATCATCAAAGTCCCCTTCGATAAGGACGAGTGGATCCACCTGCACGATTATCCTTGTGCTTCTTCTATGCACTTGGTTTAGACGTTGTAGGTACCCTATTACTTATGATAAATTGGGAAGTGACCGAATTTGTATCACTAGGAGGGTCCTGGCTGCCCTCATCGGGCTTTATGTGCTGACTCCCTTCCTCGTCCTTCTCCATTTCTTTCTCGACATCATTTCATATCTTGTTGTCCTTACCGTTGGTTCCTGCATGCTACATGGTGTCTTTCGTTGTCTTAGTGCCTCCAACGGGTGGAGTCATCCATCCTATTGACCATATATTTAAGACATCTAAAATGTCAATCTTTGTGACCAAATATGGAAAAGTATGCTATGTCCCCTCTGGATCCTTCCACGCCTTGATTTAAATTCTGTGAAAATTGGCCTTAAACTCTACGATATTTCAATATTATTCAAACAAGGTCGTTGACCTTCTAGAATGCTTATTCACCATTGTGTGAAAATCCATCTCCAATAGTACCCAAAAAGTCTTGTTTTCCATTGCAAGCATTGGCTCCTTGGAAAACCGGAGTGAGGCATTCCTTGCAGCTTCATAAACATCGAGTTCCATAGTAGGGAATTGTGACTCCATCAGTTCCTTGCATGCCATCAATGCAATGATTACCAGCAACCATGCGTAGTGAAATTTTTTCCCTTCCTCCTGTGCTTCGCGATAGTCTTCCAAAAATTATTTTCATAAGTAGTCAGCCTTGTTAAATAGGACCCCCTTACTACACTGCACAACAAAAGAGACCACGAATGTTGGGACTTTGTTTTCTTTTCACTTGTGCAAATTATTTCCTGCAAGAATGTGCATGGCGAAGCACACTCTTGTTGGAAACACTAAGAGAGGGGGGGGGGGGTGAATCAATATTCCTTTCAATTAGAGAATTAGTTAATCTTTAATTATTATCAGTGTTTGTACAATGATAGCAATAAACAAAAGGAACACAAATGAACACAATTTTTAAGCTGGAAACCCACTCTGGGACAAAAACCACCTAATTCTTTTCAAATAATTCTTTAATATTCAACTCTAATTGAAAATCAAGCTCCAACTTCCTAGAATCTAGAAAAGCATTCTTCTCTAGCTCCCACTGGATGGACGCTCCAATGCCCGAGACTCTTTAGTAGTCAACTGAATAGATGCTCCAACACCCAATTAGCTACAACTCACCCTAGCACCACCCTACCACCCTATAGAAGAATAAAACAAGAATGGACTCCTATACCAGGGAAAATGGTCCACTTTGCAATGATATAGAATGATGTAGAAGAAGAAGAAAGACTAGACCATAACCCCAACTATGACACAACCACCTAATGATGATCCTAGACCTCTTGACATTGCCTCTTGAACTCTTGGCAGATAGACACTTGTACAATTTTTACAATGACTTTGTACAATGATACCTTTACAATGAATGTATGCAGTGTTGCACACTTGAAGACTTTATGTGGTGAACTTATTATTGTTGTTATGCACCTTGGTTGGTGCTCTTGTCATGCTACCCTCTGCTACACCTTGCTTTTCTTTGTTGCCCTAGAAAATTTGGTCCTTTGCAGCCCTTGAAAACACATGATCTAGCTTTTTCTTGCCTTCTAGGAGTTCGATATTGAATCTGGTGTATATCTCTTATTTCAGATCCCCAAATATGTGATTTTCATCCCTGTAGTAGTCCTTTGAGTCTTGTTTACAATGCCACAGATCTGACCCAATTTTGATTCTTCAAGAGAGAGTTATGCCCAATCTCTCACAATGGCCTAATTATGGAATGGTTCAGTAGAGCGAACTTGTACGGAGTGCCACATGTCACTATTTCTTCATTAGGCTCTAAAATTGATACAAAAACCAACAGCCCATACACTATCTGCCACATTTTACATAATTCCAATCTGATACTCAGAGGGAGATTTATGATGATTTTCCCAAGGTCACTTCTTTGAGATGAATTTCAGGAGCCTGCAAAAACACTGAATTCCACAGATCATATCTCTGAAAACTTTATGCACCTTGATCTGAAATTTTTACAGGAGCTTCCACAGGATTTTGGCTTCACCTCATAAAAATTTCAGCTTCTAAATCTTCGTATAAAAAATGTTAGAGCGCAAATTCCATGATGACCTATTTCAGATTGCGAAACCCCTACATAAGGAGGATATGAGGATCACAATTTATATAAATGCTTAGGTTGAGAGGGGCTTCAAAAAGTGAATGTGGGAGGGATTTTAGGAGCTTAAAAATTATTAATTATTGAATTTTCAATGACCCATGCCACAACCCCATGGGGTTTTAGCCCACTAACTTGGATTACAAACTTCAAACATGAATATCTCTAAAAAACGTGAAGAATTATGTGGCATGCCATATATCAACAGAAACATCTCGGTAAGTAGAAACCATAGAAAGCATTATTGACCCAGAATATAGTAATTTGGTAGGTCAAAATTCCCAAGCAATATTGGGGTAGCCCCTGGTGCTTCTTGGGTTGACATCAATGATAACCGCTTATCAACAATCTCCCGCTTTGGCATTGATGGAAACATAAGTACTCCCCCTGCGATCACGAAAAATATTCCTACAACATTCTCTCCCCCTTTGACATCAATGGAAAAGGGTAACTCCCCCTGACACACAACCATCTTGCGGACCTGTACACACGTCCACTCCCCATTTATATTCTGAATAAGGAAAATCTAATGAGAACTTTGGATAATCCCAAGCTTCTGGCAAAGATATTCCAATGCTTCACAAGTACTCTCATGATCATCAATGCTTCCTGCCCAATCTGCATCTATAAAGGCATGAATAATGAGATTTTTACCCTTGGGATACCACAAGCCATATTCTGTTGTTCCCTTTAGATATAGAAGAATTATTTTGATGGCAATAATATGTGATTCTTTTGGTGCTGCTTGTAATATTGCTACTTGTCCAACTTCTTGCATAACATCTGGTCGGGAGGCTGTTACATATAGAAGAATACCAACCATAGATCAGTACAACCTTTGATCGACATCCTTAGATGAGTCGTCTATGGTCAATTTTCAACCTGTTACCATCAGAGCAAGGATGGGTTTGCAATCTTCCATTTTGAATTTCTTGAGCATTTCCTTGATGTACTTGGCTTGACATTTAAATATTCCTTTCTCTTTCTAAGATATTTGAAGCCCTAAGAAGTATGTCAGCTCACCAGGTAAAGACATCTCGAAATAAATTTTCATCTTTGTAACAAAATTCTTACTTAGTCAATCATCATTGCTACCAAATATTATATCATCCTCTTTAGCTATTAGATGTGCTTTAGTTGCTTCATCCAAAACATATATGTCATTTGGAGCTCGACTTTCTGTAGCCACAATTTCACCATACCTGCCTTTCCTGATTTCACATTTTGTGGAGTTGAATAGTATTGTGTGTCCTTGATCACACATTTTTCCATCACTGAGAAGATTGTGATTCATGTTTTCAACTAATAGAACATTCTTGGCTAGAGCATCTTTTCCTCCGAGAGTGACGGTACCTGATCCTATAACATCTGAGGATCCATCATTTCCAAAGGACACGGTTCCATCCCTCTTCTCTTTCAGAGATACAAATTTCTTTCTATCTCCAGTCATATGCATTCAGAAACCGCTATCAACATACCACACATCTTTGTTTTTTTAAGCCTTGAGAGCGAGAGAAAAATTATCAGTCTTTTTCTTCTTCCATGTTCGTTCGTTCTGTGGCTTCGAAGATTCTTCTTGAGGATTTTCAAGTCTGCAATCTCTAGCTATGTGTCCAAATTTTCGACATTTGTAACATTCCATATTATTTCTTAAATTTTCAAATATATTGATGTTTCGCTGAGCCCTGGGAGGTTCATATTTGACAAATTTCCTGGAATTGTATTGGTTCCTAGGGTATGTCCGACATTCTACAACTTTATGACCAAATTTTCCACATGAATAACAATAGCCATAAAAAATATGTTAGTTCCTGGATGGAAATCTTCATCGAGGAATTGTCTTCTAAGATTGTTCTTGTGAATCTTGTCCAATGAAGTATACATGCATGTCAGATCTCATAGGTTCATTATATTTTATTTTAAAAGATCCTGCTTCTTCTTCTTTGTAACCGAGTCTAGTTATGTCATTGTAAGATTGTTGATTATTGATGAGTTCTTCCAATGCCCTTGAGCTATTGGCATAGTTTTGGATAGTTTTTCCCTTCTTCACTTCCTTACGCAGCGAGAATACTTCAGCTTCTAATTATTCCTTTTCTTCGTTTCTTTCTTAAAACTTCTTTTGAAGTGACTCTTCAATCTGTTTATATTCTTCAACTTCAATTTTGAGACCTTGAACTTGTTCTTCAAGAGTCACTAGAATGGATCTTCTCAGCCTTGAACTCTTTTATTAGCTTGATTTATTCATTAGAAAATTATTCTAAGGTCAACACTTCTTCTTCGTTGTTTGATACCTCTTGTTTATTATGCTTGGCTCTAAACAATACTCTCTCATTGGCTTCTTCTTTGCTGTCATTTTCTTCATCAGATGATGAGCTATCTTCTTTAGAGAGAAAGCTCCTTTTGGATCCTTGCTTGTTGAATTTATTAAAGCCTTTCTTTCTTTTTGAGTTTCTATCACTTCTATTTGGATATTTTGATGTGAAATGCCCAATCTCACCACAGCCGAAACATATCAATGGATGTTTACCTTTGAATTTTCCCTTACCAATTTTTAGTTTTCTCATAAAGTAAGCATATTCTTCATCTGAAATACCTTCTTCATAATCTCCCTTTTCTTCACACTTGCAGGTGCATGTCTTTTCAATTGAAGGTTGTTTGTCCTTATTGGTTTTATTAGATGCAATGAATGCAGTTTCTAGATGTGAAGTACCCTCTTCTTCATCAAGTCTCATTTCATATGCTATGAGAATTCCATGTAATTCCTCTTTGCTGAGTTTGTTCCAGATTTGCACTATATTCTAAGACCGATACCTTTGGGTTGAATCTCCCTGGTAATGTTCTAAGAATATTTCTTATAATATTATTCTCGTCAATTGGCTCTCCCAATCCTTCCATAGTATTGGTTATTTCATCAACGTATTGGAAGTATGCAGCAATGTTGCAATCTTCTTTCATTCTAAGCTACTCAAATTTTTCTCTATAGATTTGAAGCTTTGCTTCTTTGACATTTGAGTCACCTGCATATATATTCTCAAGCTTGTCCCATACATTTTTGGTGGTTTTTACAACCAAACACCTTATGATAAGAAGATTCAATAAGTCCACTGATAATAATATTCTTTTCTTTTGCACCATTTACCAAATTCTTCTTACCTTGTTCATCCACGGTTGATGTAAATCCATTTTGAACAGTGTCCCATACTTCATAACCTTGCGCCAAGAGATAGACCTCCATTCTTCCTTTTCAGAGTGCATAATTATTTTCATTTAACAAAGGTACACCATTCTTGGTATGCTCCATGACCTGCTTCCAGCTTTTAAATTGTTATTGAAGGAACCAAGCTTTGATACCAATTGTTGGAAATACCGAGAGGAGGGGAGGGGGTGAATCAGTATTCCTTTCAATTAGAGCATTAGTTAATCTTCAATTATTATCAGTGTTTGTACAATGATAGCAGTAAACAAAAGGAACACAAATGCACATAGTTTTTAAGGTGGAAACCCACTCTGGGACAAAAACCACCTAATGCTTTTCTAATAATTCTTTAATATTCAACTCCAATTGAAAATAAAGTTCCAACTTCCTAGAATCTAGAAAATAATTCTTCTCCAACTCCCACTGGATGGACACTCCAACTATTGAAGTTTGCAACAAAAAACAGTGAAAGAGGCATTAGGAAACATCATCCTTGATCCTAGTGAAAAATAATCACCTAAACTAGGTGGGGCGTACACAAGCTATTTTTAGGTGTATGTATATTTTTAGAATGGTGAGAAGATTCTAAAATTAGCAGGATGTTGATTCTAGATGGTGGAGAAAATTCTATCTTTAGATGAATTTCTATTTTTAGAATATGGGCGAAGGCTATTTATAGATTTCTAATCTAAAAATAGAATGCATGTCGATTATTATTAGCCCTTAATAATAATTAGACAATAAATAGTAACTTATTCTCTTGGAGCACTTTATTTCAGTGAACAGAGGTAGCACATCAGTGGATTGAAGGAATTACACAATTCCTAGGGTGGTTGGTGACTCATGCATGGAGGACTTAGTTATAACTGATTGTGGCAAGTTGTAACAGAGTTGGAAGAGCAGTTATGGTAGTTCTTATTTAGTTTAACTCAGTTCAGTGAGTTAAACTCAGTTGTGCTAGTTGTAACTGAACATACACTAGTGAAAGATGAGTGAATTAATTATTCAATTAATTCACAAGTAGTGTCTTACTTGCAACTAAACAAATACAACAGTTAACTACTTGCATGTCAGTTACAGTAGAGACCCAGTGGAGATATAGGTGAAAGGGTGAGATGGACTATTGTTGTGACTATAGTGGAGCATTCAATGCATCCACACACACATTGGAGATGCCTATGATTATTATCAAGGAAAGGTAAGGTCATATTCATTCGGGGTTCTTCTTCAAGGAATTGTGCGGTGGAAATGGGGAGGCAAGAAATTGGTGCATGGAGGTGCAAATTTCGCAGACGTATGAGACGATTTTATATTGTACTGAGAGCTCTATGAGTTGAGATTTGTATGAGATATATGAGATTGTTTCATGATCCATTGATATACATAATATATGATAGTTGGGGTTTTTAACTTTAATATTTCCCGATAAAACATATTTTTATGTGCACTTCGTTTTTTCTTCATGTGTTTGCAATTGGAAATTTAATTTTTGCAAAGAATTGAGTAGAAGGATTTTGTATTTAACAGTGGATTTAATTGTTAGATCATGGGAGTCTGGTAATATACATGCATATTGTATAATTTCTAAACCAATTCCCGAGACTCTTTAGTAGTCAACTGAATGGATGCCCCAACACCCAATGAGCTACAACTCACCCTAGCACCACCCTACCACCCTATAGAAGAATAAAACAAGAATGGACTCCCATACCAGGGAAAATGGTCCACTTTACAATGATATATAATGATGTAGAAGAAGAAGGAAGACTAGGCCATCACCCCAACTATGACACAACCACCTAATGATGATCCTAGACCTCCCGACACTACCTCTTGAACTCTTGGTAGGTAGACGCTTGTACAATTTTTACAATGATGCATTTACAATCACTTAGTACAATGATACCTTTACAATGACTGTATGCAGTGTTTCACACTTGAAGACTTCATGTGGTGAACATATTGTTGTTATTATGCACCTTCATTGCTGCTCTTGTCATGTTACCCTCTGTTGCACCTTGCTTTTCTTTTTTGCCCTAGAAATTTTGGTCCTTTGTAGCCCTTGACAACACATGATATAGTTTTTTCTTGCCTTCTAGGAGCTCAATATTGAATCTGGTGTATCTCTGTTATTTCAAATCCCTAATATGTGATTTTTGGTCCTGTAGTATTTCTATGATACTTCTTTCCAATGCCATAGGTCTGACCCAATTTGGATTATTCAAAAGAGAGTTCTACCCAATCTCTCACAATGGCCTAATTATGAACTGGTTCAGTAGAGCAAACTTGTACAACATACCACATGTCATTATTTTTTCATCAAGCTCTAAAATGGTTACAGAGAAAACTACAGCCTGTGCACTATCTGTGATGTTTTACAGAATTTGAATCTGATACTCAGAGAGAGATTTATGACGATTTTCCCAAGGTCATTTCTTTGAGATGAATTTCAGGAGCCTGCAAAAACATTTACTTCCACAGATCATATCTCTGAAACTATTGTGCACCTTGACCAAAAATTTTTACAGGAGCTTCCTCAGGATTTCATCTTTGCCTCATAAAAAATTCAGCTTTTTAAACTTCGTATAAAAAACATTAGAGCGCAAATTCCATGATGAACTGTTTCAGATTGTGAAATCCCTATATAAGGAGGATATGAGGATCAAAATTTATATAAATTCTTAGGTTGAGAGGGGCTTCAACAAGTGAACATGGGAGGGATTTTAAGAGCTTGAAATTGATTAATTATTGACTTTTCAATGACCCATGCCACAACCCCATGGGGTTTTAGCCCACTAACTGGGGTTACAAACTTCAAACATGAATCTCTCATACCGTGAAGAATTACGTGGCGTGCCATATATAAATGGAAACATCTCGACAAGTAGAAACCATAAAAATCATTCTTGATCCAAAATATAGTAATTTAGTAGGTCAAAAATCCCATGCAATATTTGGGTAGCCCCTGGTGCTGCTTGGGTTGACATCAATGACAGCCGCTGATCAACAACTCTTTGGTAAGTTATATAGCTGATGTCATATCCCATACTTATTTTTCATTTCATCAATGACTCCCTTATCTTGAATCTTACCCACCAACTCCTCAATGAGGTTCCTTCCCTGTTATGGCATTGCGGTTATTCGTCAAATCAACATCTCATCTATTGTTGTCCTCTCTCTGAGCTAGAGGTATCCATCATGTGCTAATGCCAATAAGTTTCTAACACATATCATGTTGGTTGTAATGCGACACATTCAACATGTTTAATAACCCTTCTTATTGCAATCCTTGAGCCCACTGGTGTGGCTCGATCCTAGTTACTTAGTATTTTATTAATACACTTGGTAGAGGTACCAGTTAGGCTCCAATTATGGGTAATTACTTCTATCATTAAAGTCCCAATCCTCCATCCTCACCTATGGCACTTTCGCCAATGGTTATCCTTCAAAGGGTACTTCTTCTGGCAGCAATGGTGGGAATACATCATACTTCACATTATCAGGGTCTTTCACTGGATTAGAACTAGGCTTCCTTGGTGGTACATATGGTGGTAACATCTAGATAGCTTCTACATCCTCGTCCTCCATATCTTCTAGTATCTCTATTTATGGGATGTTGGTTTCTTCCTCATTGTCATGAATTTCCATTGGTTGCTTATGTTTATTGTCCTATCATTGCTTGGTATATTATTCCTTGGCTACTTTCTTCCTCGGTGATTGTCTAACTCCAAGGGACACAATTGATCTCTTGACCTAATTTTTCTTCGAGTGTGCTTCTTTTGCAGTGGTATGCTTGCGTGAAGACCTTGAACCTATTACGGTTGGTGGTGTAACTATCATGATTCTTGTCAATCCATTCCTATGAAATTTTCTAGAAATTTCTTCAAAATCCCTCTCAGACATATATTCAATTTGTTTGTTGTTACTTAGGTGAAAATTCTCAATTCAAATTCTTAGGAGGAAAAGTGTTAAAATGTGGAGTGAGACCTTGATTTTATAATTAATTTGAATTTCAAATCCAATTAATGTCTTAGATTTGTTTCATTTAATACAGATATGGTGGAAAAATTTGACTAGTTGTTTGTAATAAATCCCCCCCGGCTCATTTTAATGAAAGCTTTCCTTTCACGTCAATGTATTCCCTCCAATGGTCATATTTTTGGAAGACTTCAACGAATTTTCATATGTATCGAAACAATTAATCTCTCTTTGCAGCTCTTGTCAGACTTTGACACACTCCTGACTATCACGCAATAATCTTCCTTCAACATGGTTCTTTCAGACTTTGTCATACTCCTAACTGTTGCACAGTAATATTCCTTTAATGAAACCCACTTTTGCATAGTAATTTATAGTCCAATTCCCACTTTCAACTGCAGGTGGCACTAAGGCTTTCCTTTTTCATTTATCAGTGCAAAGTTCTAGGGACAGAGTACCCCCTATATATTTTCAATTTGGTACCATTCACTCGTCCTGGCATCAAATGACCATCTAACTTCGTGAGATGAACTACGCATCCATAAAAAACGTGTCTGATGATATATGGTCCCAATCAATGGCTTTTGAACTTTCCTGGAAACTTCGTGAACTTGCTATCATACAATAGGACAATATTTTCTTCCTTGAATGTCTCCCTCTTTATGTGCCTTTCATAAAAAAAAATTCGTTTTATTTTTGTACTTGCTGATGAAAACCTACAATAAACTTGTTTTCTTAAAGAGAAATCAATGTCTCCATCCTTTCTTCCATTGTATCATGATCTGCTAGATCTGTGAAGGTTTCAATTCTTAAACTTGGCACTATGTATTCAATAGGCATTACTACTTCTTGTCCATAGACCAAAATAAAAGGTGACTTTCTTGCCATTTTCTTGCATGTGGTCCCGTAGTCCCATAACACCATTGGAATCCTTAAATCCAAGAAATTTTTGTTCACGTTACATACCATTGTGAATGCATTTCCCAAAATCTTATTGAAAGCTTTGACTATCCCATTTACTTGACGATGATAGGGTGCACCTTTTGATGGTACACTTGAAATTATTCAGTTAGTGCCTCAATAGTTTGATGCAAGAAATGTGAACCTTGATTACTATCAATAACTTTAGACACCCAAATTTGGATATAATATACTCAAATATGAACTTTGTAGTAGTATCTACATTGCAATCTTTCACTGGATTTCATTTCGCCCACCTCATCAAGTAATATAATGCAGTGATTATATACCTTGCGCCAATATTCTTTCCTATTGGGATAATAGGTCCCACAAAGTCAATTTCCCACTTATCAAATTCCCGCAACGTTATTTGCAGATTCAATGGAATTTCATCTCTCCTATATGGATTTCCTATTCTTTGACATGCATCACAAGCTTGACAAAACTCCTTTGCATCTTGATGCACTGTGGGACACCATAACCCAACTCTCAAAATATTATATGTAGTGGCCTTCCTTGCATAATTTCCTCCTGCAACTCCTCCATGATATTATACCAAAATAATCTAGCTTTCATGCTCAAAGACATATTTGTGCAGTATTTCATTTGGTCCCATTTTTTACAAATGTCTTGCAATCAATGAAAAATATGTTGCTTTGACTCCCAAATCCTTCTTTTTCTACCTATTGTACTTTGCAGACGCCATTCCTGTAGCCAAAAACTGAATAATATCTATGAAGTGATCATCTGCAACCCTTTTGGAAAATAACTGTGCATCATGAAAGTTATCCTCAATGCTCATTAGTTCTTCTCTTGTCTCTATCCTTGATAGATGATCAGGACCAAAATTCAATCTTCTTGGCTTGACTATAACTTCAATGTCGTACTCCTGAAACAATAAAAAAAAATGACAGATCTTGAATTGAACATCTTGAACTGCACTCCCAACAAATAATTCCTACACTTTTGTAATGCATAAACCATAACAAACCCTTCTCTCTTTGTCGTAGAATAGTTCCTCTCCACCTTGCACAATTTTCTTCATGCAAAATCTATGGGCTGATCAATTTCTTCTTCTCTTGGTTGTGCCAATATTGTACCCAATGCTATGCAATAGGCATCTAAATTTACATGAAATTCCTTATTCTAGTTTGGGAAAACTAGAATAGCCACAGTTACCATATTCTCCTTCAGTATGTCGAGACTCTTTTGGTATTCCTCTTCCCAACAAAATGTAACATATCTCTTCAATAGCTTCACCATGGGCGCAGCTATCTGCGAATATGACTTTGTAAATTTCTTGTAGTAGTGAGTATGTCCAAGTGTCATGCGCAATTTCTTCATTGTCTTAGGTGGTTCGAGGTTCACAATAGTAGCAATTTTCAGAGGGTCTACCATCAATCCATGCTTACACACAATATGTCCCAAGAGTATACCAAAAGGTAAAAAAAAAATGAACTTCTTTAAATTCAACAATATACGATATTGCCTATAGGTGTCCAACATCAATATTAATATTGAAACATGCTTCTTCAACAACCCAAATACTATCTAATCATCAAAGCAAAACTCCAAAAAATGTGTATATGCTTCTTGAAATTTGTGACTACAACTCTAGAGAATATGGAAGGAGGATTCTTCAAACCAAAAGGCATCACAATGTACTACTAAAAACTCAACTCTATAGAAAAAGTTTCTGTATGTATATTTTCTGGCGCAATTCTGATCTGATGGTAACTCTAAAAGATGTCTAAAAAAGAATAAGCCTCATGTCCTCCTACATTGTCCAATACTTCATTCGTGAATGGTGTAGGAAAGGGGTCATGCACACATGCATCATTTAATTTCCTTAGGTCCACACATATTATGATCATGCCCTTTACGTTCTTTTCCTAAACTACCATAGGACATACCCATTCAGATTCTTAAACCAATTCAATTATTCTTGCCTTGATAATCTTTTCTAACTCTGCCTTCACTTTTTCCTTATATTTTGGATTCAACCTATAAGGTATTTCTCTTAATGGCTTCGGGTCAGGTTTCAGAGTAATCCTCATAACTCCTAGGTCTCCTACTATTCCCTTAAATTTATAAAACTCTGTGGGGAAAAGATATTAATATTTGTGCGGCAGCTCTACAAATTTTCTAACTTTTTATTCATCCCAATAATCGCCAATTAGTGCAAATTTTGTTCTTCTTCTGACTCAATATTCACCTTCTTCGTCTTCACGGGTTGCGTTATGTCAAGTATTTAAGGTTCTTGTCTGAAAACATCTCGATGACCTTCTGATTCTAGGATACTATTGCATGGATCCTCATCATCCTCTTTTGCTATCACATTGTAACATTCTAGTGTGTGCTGCAACTATGCAGTCCAATCAGGTTGTGTCCAAGTTAGCATAGTTATGGGCTTAAAAATCCCTGCTTTTACTGCCTGGCGGGCTTAATCTATGCACGAACAATAATATTCAAAACTAAAGGTTAGTAGGAACCCTTCAACCAAATTTATCTAGTTCACTGTCCCATGTCACAGTTCTGTATCAATATACCAATTCATAAGTATCCGGTCCAATGTGTGAAAGAACACATGTACCCACTCTGGTTCTTGATATTTTCCCCAAACTTAAGTCCAAATGATCCAGGTGGATATTGGTGTCCACCCGCCTATTCCACTTGGGCCTCGAACACTGTTTCTTTCATTTTTCCAGATTCTTTAATTGTAGCACAATTTCTATTTTTGGAAATTTTTCGGGTCTTGAACTTCCAGAGCCATTTTGAGGCCCTAAACAGTGTTGTTTTGGGCATGAAACCTACAAAAAATACGAGTCTGATAAAGAATTAATATTCGTTGTTAGTATTTTTAGTCCTCAGAAACATCTTTCTAATGAATTTGTGTCAAATAGAGATAATATCCCAAATTTACGACCCTGAGAAATTGATGTAGCAATTTACCCCGACAGGGCCCATAGTCTAGCGTTTCATCTCCTAGGGTAGGTTTTTGGATGTTTAGGGTTTTCCATTGTTTCTCAATAACATATAGGCCTTTGAGCCTCATTATAACATAGATTTCAGAGGCCTGTAGCTGCCACATCTGTTCTCAGAGATAAACTACCAACGCCCTAGCTAGTTTATTTCCATTCTATCTATAAAGAAGTTTAAGTTATTTGATATTAATGAAATGAAGTGTTATTTCTGCTTCATATTTGTATTTATGGTTAAATGTGTATTATATTGCGTTCCTGCATAAATTTGGATCACCAAAGAAAAATATGCTCCCAGGGTTCATCCTTGCCATCATATTTTACTTCGATTCTGATACTTACTCAGCCAAATCTCAGCTTCATCATCCATACTCTTTCCAACTTATGATATTTTCTTTATGAGTACCCCACAATCTAGCAGGTGTAGATCTCAGGGCTACATCCAATGATTGGAACCTCTATTCCTTTATAACTTTTCTTTCAAATTCATCAAGAAACAAACCTACATCTCCTATCCCATCATAATAAGGAAAATTACATACCTCTAAAGTAATGCAAAGAAGTGATCTTGTGATTATATTACATCGACTGGTGGATATTTCATGTAGCCTAAATTGCCAATTTTCCAGCTCTTCATCAGAATCTGAAGTATAGGAATTGTCATGTTCCTAGCTTAGCCTTCCATCTATAGTGGGATTAATCCAATATTCCTGCTTAGTTTTTATCTTGTAACTATTGTCAATGTTTGTGTTGCAATACTCATTGTGAACAGGCTCTGTATAGCACACTCCTTTTATGGGTCTAAAGGAAAAAAGAACTTGAGGTCACCTTTTTTGAACACCATTTTTGTCCTCTTCAGATTGATTATCGCATCAGTATCGAAAGTCTAATCCAATCCAAGCAACACCAAATATGTATTACTATCATCTACAGTCTAAATTACTTCAAAATATGCAACAATGCACACTCTTTCCATATCTACTACAACACCAGATAGACTTCCCAGAGGGATGATATTCTACAGGTTGTCCATCCTCAACTGAATTAGTGACCATTGCAACTTGGGTTTTCCCATTTGATCCAAAGTTTGCTTAGGTAATACATTAGCATTAGACCCAAAATCTAGGATTACCTAATCTATATCATATTCCCTGATCTACACAATTTGTATCATTTCCCTTCATGTTCCCTTCTTATGTCGATGCAACTTGTTGACCACTCGCTACGCGGTTCTTATTTTCCAGCGCAGGAGTCTATCAACTCCTGGAGTCCTTGAACATCCTTCTGGTCTCTAAAAAACTTCATGTAGGTCTCCAAGAATGATCTTAATATAGCTGGATCAAATATTTAGTTGAGCATTTATTTCAATGTTGTCCTTCTTTGGTATAAATTTATGCAATAGTTGTGCTTTAAATGTGGAAGCTCTAGGATCCATGAAGCTTCACTTCACATCAATGAATGTCTCCTTTTCCCTCTGCATGTTGAATCTAATGACCATTTTTGTGGTATTCCTTACCCATGTATCTTCCATCGGCTTTATCATCTCTTGTTGTTGCACCACTTCTGGTTACTATGTTAATGCACATGTTATCTTCCATTGGTTCAACAATCATCATCTACAAATTTTGTGTAAGCTGTTGGTTTCTTTTCTCCTACATATTCATCATAAGGACCAGATATTCTTCTATCACATGATCAAAATATTTACAGTACTCACAGGTGGAGGTAGGATTTTGATAATCCCACAGGAAGTGTTCTTCTTTGTTGCAGTTGTAACAAATAATTTGGCCACATCCTTAACCATCACGTCCTCCTTTTCCTCATCCTCTTCCTTGGAATCCTCCTCGACTGGCATGCTAACCTTGATCCTCATGTACGTGTCTGTCATCTTGCATTATATACACTCCTGTAGTTTTATGCATCATCAAATCATAGCTACGACAAATATTCTTCTCAGCATGCATCAATGATCTACAGAAGTTACAAAAAAATTGTTTTGGGGTCTGCACATATTTATGAAACAAATAGCATTCTTTCATGTGGTGTTGACCTGCAATTTTACATATGTCACACCATATGCTAAATCTTGAGTTCAATGGATTTGGTGCTCCACTAGCGAGGTACTCTCTCAACACAGGGCATTTCTCCTTATAATTTCCTTCTCCCTTACACTTTATGCACCATACTTCTGATCAAATTTTTGGCCTAACTTGCTTACCCTTCTTTAGATCTTGCAGCGAAAAATGCAAACTTGTTAATTGGATATGAATCCATTGTACTTCTACATGTGTATCTGCGTTCGACAAAGCTTCCAACTTCATCACAATTTCCATAGCTTCGACCTGTGTTGATATCTTCTATTGTGCCAAAGGTAGTCTGATATGTGGAAATATCGCAGCTCTAAACCAATCCTTATCCTACACTTCAGGGATTGTAAAGCTTACCTGTCGCATTAACATTTTGAACCTTTGATCCAATTCCCAAATAGACTAATTTGGTAGTTTCTTGATCTCCTTTAGTTCAGTAATACACTATGACTGCGATTTTGGCTTCTTAAATTCTTCAGTCAGTGCTTTCTTCGTGTCATCCATTGAAGCACCTTGATTCATCGTAGAATACTTTATGTACCATGTCAACACTCTTTCCTACAGTGAGGTGAGAATTTGCACCTTCTTTATATCTTCATCGATGATCTGTATTTCTTTCCAAACAACTTCATATACAAACCAAAATTACTCATGATCCTATGTTCTGAGTCCTATAAAGATAGGTAGCTTGATATCATTGGCCATGTTTCCTGGGGGTGGGGGAGGTGGAAGTGGAGGGAAAGTATGGGTATGGGGATGGGGGGTTGAGGGGAGTAGCGAGACGGGGAATCCCAGAGTTTCCCTGAATATTCTCAACTCCTAACTATGATACACCTCTATGGGTTATGGGGTTACTTATTTCTTCTTCTTTTTTAGATTCACTCAAAAATAGACTATAATCAGTCTTAATGAGGTTTTCATGATTTACCCTATATCGCTTTCCACTTCACGTAGATCCATACTTACTTCTTCCAAAAATTAATCTGATTGCATCTGTAGTACACCCTTTTCACATAAAACCATTTTGATCCACAACTTTAGATATTTTAGATACTTACCTCGTAGACCCTTGAAAAATATTTCCTCAACTTCCCTGTAAGATATATATGTTTCTGAAGTGAACTCAATAGTAAATCCTCCCTGAATACTATTGATCGAGAAATAAACAACTCTTGATGTGTTTTTATTGACCTCCTTGAGTCGCTGTAAAAATTAAGGGCTCCACACAGTAGGTCTGTCATTATGAAAACAAGTATTGTTCTTAGTCATCCTTGATAACCATTTATGTAGTTCATTAGAAAACTTCGTGAAGAAAATCTCGTGTTGTTTTGTGAAAAGATACCTCTACAACCAAGTTTCATTTGACAGTCGCAGATTCTTGTTTTCTTGAATTGTGAACTCTCACTCTTTCAGATCTACCCAATCTTATATTTCCTTCCTTGTTGGATGCCACATCCACATATTCTTCAAATAGATCTCGGTTCCGTAAACGAAACCATTCATTGGCTATGTTTGGGCTTGATCTGGGTTTAAAGTTAGTTGTGCACCAGCAAAACCCTCTATCACTAGCCCTTTCAGCAACAAATTTTTGTGCATATCGCAATCTCTCCTGAGGAAATATTAGGGGATGTCAGAACTCGGTTTCTGCATCTAGAGGGACAATGGAGTGTGAATTTACTGCTAAAATTCTCCCTTATGCCTATTCTGACTACACATATGCATCTATCTAGTCTATCAATATATACTTTTTTCATCAATCAATACTTATGTGCACTACTCCTTTATTAAAAAAACACAAAATAAAGCATATAAACAACTTCACAATGGAGATGATGAGAAAATGCATAGATAAACACAACAATGCTTCCAAAACTCTTCTTCTTTTATTATGACAAATCTCTTTATCACATACACTTCTTCGACCTGCACACACTATTGCAGGTGGTATGCGCACACAACTGCGGACACTTCAATGCCTTTAAGCACACTATTGCGGAGCCTTCCCTTAGACCCAAAGCACAAAATATAGATACAATTAAAATCTTGATCCAAACATTACATTTCTTGCTTACTACTTCGACACAACATTACTTTTGTTTATATAGAATTTACATTGACTCAAAACCATGGTCCGCATACCATGGGCAGAAAAAATACTAAACCAAATCCCTTTACCCATTACAAAATGAGGGGCTTTGACCCACCCCAAAGCCCTTAATCACCACGTAGTAAAAATAAATATGTGGTTCCACTCACTTTGCTCCTGAAATTTTGGAGTCTTTTGATAAAAAATGGACCAATTTGGGCCACGCCCAACAATAAATCATTGTAGTTTCTTTTCAAGAGACTACCATTGTAATGATAATTTCCTAACTTTATTTTTAACTATGAACTGGGGTTTTGGTGGTTATGATTACGTGATAATACTTGGTATAAAATAACATTTTGTTCCCATGTTTGGTTGTTCCTCTTTCTCTTTGTATTCAACATTTTGTATATATATTTCTTGTACTATATGGTATATATTTTTATGGGTTTTTAGTGCTTAACCTTCTTCTGGTATTAATGTGTCTTCTTCTGCATGAATTGATTTTAATTAGATATATGTTAAAAACATAGTATGAGGGTTATTGGTTGTCATGCTTATTACTTACATTTCTCCATGGATTAAATTAAGAAGCTTTGTTCTAGTTATTGGTTGTCATGTAGTTCATCGAACTTGGTTTCTAATTCAATTAATTCAATGTCATTGGGAAGGGATTGTGTAAGTGTGACCCTTGGGTTGCAATGATGCTAACCCTTCCATTTTCTAGCTAGGGTTTATGCTTGAAGTTTTAACTTCCACTTAGGGTTGTTATTAATATCCATATTTAGTAATGGGTTACACCCCAGCTACAAAAAGGTTCTTTATTCATTAATTTTATTGAGCTGTCACAAAGTTTCCAAATGATAAAACTTATTGACATACATGATTCTTATGTAAGGAAATTTCCCATATTCCCATAATTCTTTCCACACAGTGTACCAATTCTCCCACAGTTTATTATTCATAAATTTTCCTATAAATTTCACAGTTTGTAAACTGATTCAGATTATTCTTATAAAGAGAGAATCAATGTTGTTCAGGTATATAGAAACCAACTGCATAAATCAAATCCTTCTTATATTCTTCTTTTGATCATTACTTGGATACATAATACACAATTGTTACACCCTCTTCCCACATCTACCCAAGTAACAGGAAAACTGGGGTAAACGTGTGAAGAGAGGCTACTAATATGAGATTCAACCTCCTATATGAATTTAAGAAGGTGGAACCAACGGAAACAAGAAAAACACACCTTACACAACATCAAAAACATCTCCAAGAGGTAACTGCAGCTTCCAAGCCCCTGAACCCTAAGGGGGAACTAATATTTGACCCTTTTGAGCCTTATTTGTAGGCATTCCAAGAAAATGTAGTGGATGTAAGCCTATAGCCACAGGAATTCCAAGGAAAGTTAGCGGCTAGGGCTCGGTTTGGTCAGTTTTGTGCCTACAACTTTGGTATTTGTGCCACATTTTTATCCCTAGAGCCCAGGTCACTACCCACAACTTCATGAAACTTTAGGGGATGATTAATAACATTAAAAAAGGTACATAAGGAGCCACATCATCAAGAACGCATCTATACCCCTCCCGGTCATGACAATAATTTTGTCAAACATGTCACAAAAATTGCATTTATAGGTGTAAACAATAGATTTAAATAGGGGGTCTCATACTTATCTGAGAATCACTAAGAATAATTACTCCCTTACATCATTAGCTACAATAAAATATATTTGACCATAGATATAGTGTGCATTCATTTACAAGTAAAAACATAGAGACAACCATACATCATCACTGATAATTTACAATTTTATGACTGACATAATAAAAAAATAAATAAAATAGATACAACAACAATTGAATCCACATAACCATCAGTAAAATTATGCATTAATTACCAAAGGAGTGAATTTATCATTATTTATTTCAAGAACCAACCGAGGATGGGACTACCATGTTCCACCCAACCATAGATTGGCTGAGCCAAATCTCTCTTCAACCAATCATCCCCGTGCCATATTCCAAGCATGAATGTGGGACTCATAACCAACCAAAAGAACCAAACAAGCATGGATGATATGAGAGATATCAGGATTTACCTTAACCCAAAGTTCAATCCAAAGGTCACTAGGCCCTACACCGAGACCATCTCTCCAAGCTTTACCATACATCCCATCCCAAAATTACTAGGCCCAACGAAGGGAAATCCACCTCTTGGCTTTACTGTATATCCTTCCATTCACATACAAGGATTCCTAGGCCCACTGAGCCACACAATATGGCTTTACCACAACACACAGTCTGGATCAGGGGTTACTAACATAGTGGCTTTACCGTAATTCATAGTCTAGTTTGGGTACCACTAAGCCTTGTGTTTGTCTTTTCGGAGATCCACTTGACTCAGCTTCGAATCTAATCTGTCCATCCAGCTTAACCAAAGTATGAGAAACCCATCTCATTAAATCTATACGGAAATGGAAAGGCTATGTTGAAGGCATTGTCACACATGGAGAAATCCATGTCAAGACACGAAGAAACCACATGCAATACCATGCATGCTATATATAGCAATAACATATGAAAATAAATACCTACAAATAATATTGTTGTCATTGCTTGATCCTACTCTTCCTTCCTTTCTTGCTCCAATGCCCGAGTGCTCCAATAAAATTATAAGTGTCCAAGAGAGAGAGAGAGAGAGAGAAAGAGAGAGAGAGAGAGAGAGAGAGAGAGAGAGAGAGAGAATAATGAGAGAGCTCTAAAAAATTCACTAACAAAAAGGTACCAACTCATCCTCAGAAGAATTTTTATATAAGAGGCCTCTATTTTCTTCAATTTCCATTATTTTCCTTGATTTTCCTCCTCACATGCAACTTGTGACCTTTCATCTCCCCTTTCTCCTAATTTCCATTATTTCATAAATAAATGTGTCAAAAAAAAAAAATTTCCTCTTTAATGCCTTAGCCATAGCCTTTTCCATTTTCCCTAGCCACAATAAACCAAATGAGCAACCCTTAGGATGTCTTTCCCTAATATTCATCTTGAAATAAGTGTCCCATCAACCGTGGTTATTATTTATAACTTTTACTACATGAAATTTTCACTAGCGATGTTACAGAACCATCCCCTTGGAGGAAACCATCCTTGGTGTTCAGTCACACATATACATAAATAAAACTATTGCAAGAAAACATACTGCTCATGGAGATTTATATCATAGATTGATGCAGTATTTACAATGATCACCCTGCTGAAAGCAACCGACCATGAAAACACAACAACATGACATCATAGAAACAAGATATTTATACTGACATGAAATTCATACCACTTATTGGAGCTTTATAACATATCTCATGGTGGTATTTACATCAATATACATATGTTCAAACACTTAGAAACCACATCAAACATATATCAAAACATCATCAACACATATGGTAAACAAATACCAGCATCACACTAACATGGATTTTCCTCAACCAAAAAAAAGGAAGGATACATGGCCCACATTTGATCCACCATCTCCCATGTAACTACATTGGGCCTAAAGTGCTTCCATAGCATTTTAAATTTCTCTATTTCTCGATTATAGATCATGAGCGCCTTTTTCCTGCAATATGCACTGAGGCTCCAGCTTGAATCTCCATCTGGTTCCACCTACAATAGGAGAATCAATCACATGATCAACATATTTAACATACTTATAAGGAAATATATATAAAAAACATCATGTAATTTCACTATTGGAGGTAGTGCAATTTGATAATCCACTGGTCCAATCCTCTCACTGATCCTGAAGGGTCCACAAAAATATGGTGCCATCTTGGCACATGATCCAATCTGCAAGGAGCTCTTCTTGGGCTTGATATGCAAGTAAACTTGATCCCCAACCTGGAACTCCTTGAATAACATGTTCCTATCTGCATAACTCTCCTACCTATCTTGTGTTGACTTCAAGTTCTTCTTGATCACTTGCATTTATTTTTCCATTTCTACTAACATCTCTGGTCCAATGAGTACCATGTTAATTGGATCACTCCAACTAATAGGAGTGTTGCAACTCCACCCATACATAGCTTAAAATGGACTCATCTTCAATGAATCCAGGTATCCATTTTTTTAGGAAACTCTACCAGTGGAAGAGACTCTTCTCACTTGTGTTGCGGATGCATCACATACATCCTCAACATATCCTCTGATATCTTGTTGACCCTCTCAATATTCCCTACTGTCTATGGATGATAAGTTGTTCTAAAGGTCAACTCGGTGCCCAAAATTACAAAAAAATTATTCCAAAACTTGGAAGTGAACGTTGAATCCTAGTCGGACACAATCTTCTTCAGAACACCATCCAATTTGATTATGTCTCTGATAAACACCTGTGCTACATTAATATATGAGTATGAAGTCTTCACTGGTATGAAAAGTGCAACCTTTTTTAACTTTTCCACTACAACCATGATGGAATCATGTTGTCCAGTTGTCTTAGGAAAACCTATGATGAAGTACATGGAAATTACCTCCCATTTCCATTCTGTAATTACAATTGGTTACAGCAATCCACACAGATGTGTACACTCTGCCTTAACTACAAACTATGCCACATCCCTCTTTAGATTTGGCCAATAATAAAATCTCTTTACTGCAGTCAAAGTCTTTTGGTAGCATGAAACTCCCTCAAGCTCACCTTCTTGAGTTCACTATTGTCTGGTACATATACCCAGTCTCTAAATATAACCAATACATCTACTATGAGACAGTAATCCAAATCTTGTACATTTGTACCTATACCACATGTACATGTGCCTATCCCAACACTTGTACCTATACTTGTACTCTGCTGGAAACTGTGCACAATATCCATATACCTGTGATCATGTTAAACGTCCTACAAGATCCTATCTTGTAAGTCTATCCCATAGAATCTCATCATTTCTAAGTGATTTACCTGTACTTGCCTGCTAAGAGCATCTAAGACATTGTTCACCTTTACCTTGTTGTACCTGATCTCGAATTCAAACTCACTGATCGTGGGAAACCATTGAACCTACCTAGAGTTTAGATTCAGCTGGTCAAACAAGTACCTCAACCCAATGTGGTCACTCATCAATACAAATTGCATGCCAAGAAGATAGTGCCTCCACATATTTAGTGCATGTATGATCGCTGCTAGCTCAAGATAACATGTCGGGTATTTCTTCTCATGTTCATTTAGTTTTCATGACTCATAGCATACCACTTGTCCATACTACATAAGGAACCCACCAAGTCCTCTCTTGTAATATTCTATACACACTACAAAATCATTATCTAGATCTGGAATCTTTAACACTAGAGCATGTGTCAACAACTACTTAGCTTCTCAAAACTAGTCTCACACTCCTTTGTCCAAACAAACTTCTTACCTTTTATCTGCAATGATGTAATAGGACAAGCAATCTGTGAGAAGTTCCTAATGAACCTCCTATAATAACCTACCAATCCCATGAATGATCTCACCTCATCTACATTCTTAGGAGCTACCCACTCCATGATGGCCCTTATATTTTCTGGATCTACTACAATTCCCTCCTTGGAGACAACATGTCCCAAGTAGTGTACCTCAGTCTAGAAGAAACTGCATTTTCTAAGCTTAGAATACAATTGATGCTCTCTCAACATCAATATTTTTTCCAAATTCTCTGGATGATCTTCCTCATTTTTAGAATACACAAATATGTCATCAATGAAAACAATCACAAACTTTTCCAAGGGTGCAACACATTGTTCATAAAACACATAAATGTAGTTGGGGAATTAGTCAAACCAAATTGAACTATAACAAACTCATAATTCTCATACCTAGTCCTTAATGCAGTCTTGTAGATGTCCTTCTCTTTGATCCGTACTTGACGATATCTCGATCTCAAGTCAATATTAGAGAACACTGCTACTCCCTTTAGGTGATCCAACAAATCATTGATCCTCGGTAGTGGGTACCTATTCTTGATGGTCACTTTGTTCAGTTGCCTATATTCAATGCAGAGTCTAAGAGTGTCATCCTTCTTCTTTACGAAAAAAACTGGTGCACCCCATGGTGATACACTTGGTATAATGTATCCCTTGTACACCATTTCATTCAACTACAATTTAAACTCTACTAACTCTGGTGTACTCATCTTGTAAGGTGCCTTCGATGTTGGAGCTTCCCCCGGTACCAACTCAATAGAAAATTATACCTCCTTATGAGGTGGAAACTCTGAAATATCTGTTTGAAACACATCCTAAAACTTCTACAAAAATGGGTATTTTCTTAAGACTTATGTATCCTCAACTTCCTTACATTTGTCACTAGAGATATGAACTACAAATAACAAACATCCTTTCTTACGATTTCACTTTATCTACATGGTTTTCACCATCCTAACTGATGTGGCTTTATTCATTCCCTATAAGACTCTTGGTTCCCCATTTTATCCAATCATTCAATAGCTTTTTCATAGTAATCTACCTTGTTCTTGTGAATGTATAACCAATCCATACCCAATAGAAAACTATATGAACATAGTGGAAATATGTTTATGTAATGTCCCAAATGGAAAAAAGTAGGCATAGTAGGGAATATCTTAAGATATTCCTCTATGGGATCACAGTAGCATGGAAAACACACCAGAAAATTCTAAACTATAGATAGACTAGTAGGGCATTTACTGGTTATATTACCTCTAAGGAGAGGATGAAAACCAGAGGCTTCCTGGCCCATTCTAGACTCTGTCTATAGAAGAATGATGAAACACAGCAAGTGTGGGAATGAAAAACTCATCTTATATTTTTCTGCCCTTGGGAACCTTATATCTACAGATCTAAATAATGGATCCAAAGAGAAGCAAAAACTAAACAAGTGAGAAGCGGGAAATTCCACTGTCAAGAAAATCTGCAATAGGCTCAAGGAGGACGTTGTATAAGAAATCCAGTGTTAAAATAATGAAAAATAGGGCTAGGTTCCCTTATTTTAGGATTTTTGGGACCTCCATGCATAGTTTCAGCAAAAATAAATGAGTTTAGAGGGCTTAAACAGATCTCCCACAAACAACACTAGCTGAAAATCAGCTAAAGGGGAGAGTTGGTTAATAGAGAAACCCTCCTTCTAGAATTGCGCAGTTTCTGCTGGAAGTCACTGTAAATCAGTCATCAGAGCCATATTATAGTATGGAAGCAAGAAATAAGAGCCATAATTAATTTCTCTTAGAGAAGCATTAAGTTTTACTTGAAGCAAGAGCAAGAATCCTTCAGAAATAATAGTAGAAACACATGGAAAAGATGTAGAAAGACTTGACAGCATCCTATATGAGGAGCTTCAGCTATTGCAGGTTAAATATAAGATCTAAAATTGATAAATTACTGAAACATCAGATCCATACCAGATCTGGAAACTACTTAGCCTTCTTAACAAGATCCCCTTGGGGTTTTATCAAAATAATGCATAACAATTTGTAGATCTAGCTTTTAATACACTGAATTGCAGAAAACTTCAGAGATTTCTGAAGATGGATTTCATTACATTATATATCAGATCTGAATGTTAACATATCAGAAAACTACTTTAAAAATATTCAAGGGAGAGGCAAGCCTCAATCACTAGGAAGCAAGTACAATGAGAAATCTAAGCAGCAGTGAAACATGTACATAGAAATAACACAGTTCCCTAAAGAGACATCGTAGTAGCTTAACTGAAATGTTACAACAGATAAAATTACAGATCTGAAATCAAAATGAGAGTGAGATCCTCTTCTGGGTGGTCACAAGACACCCTCCCTGAGAAATCTCCTCTAAAGAACTAGATCTTGCAGATCTAGTTCCCCCACTTGCTGCAAATCACAAGCAGCTGCAAAACCCTCAATAGGAACAACGTTGCTATAGAGATGAATCTTGGCCATAATGTCGAATAGTGAAGAGATGCATCAAAATCCCCTCCAAAGAACTACTCCATGGAAGGAGAGAGGATTCATAAACAGGAAATCCTCTTCCCTTAGGCTAAACAGCCAAGAGACTAGAGTTGCTGCAGCAACTTCTAAAAATTCTTCAACAACCTTTACTTGCTGCCTCTCCTTCTTTTTATAGCATGAGGGCTTGCCAAAACCCTAAAGCACCTTATTCAACTTATCCTCTTTCACACATGAGATCCTCTTCTAGAAGTACATTGTGCTTGATGGATAAGCTTCCCTCTAATCTGCGCTATAGGTGGGGCCTAGGTTGACCCATTCAAATGTATTTCCCCTTTCCACACTTAGGGGTGTTTAAAATAATAGCCCAGATTTATACTCTTTCACATTGGGCATGTATTTATTCTTAACTTAGGAGTTTAGTAAACCTCCTTCACATAATTTTATTCATGAACAAAGAAAACTAAAATTAAAATGCAATTTTCCCATTTAGCTGCAAAAATTGGGACATTACAGTCTCCCCCGGCAAAACATTGCCTGCCCTCAAGCAACTCTTATTGTAGATGCAAACCATCCATTCCCTCCAAATGGCATCAACATAAGGAAGGCTTCCTCCATTTTCTGCAATAGGTTATGTATGTTTGGCTCTAAATCTGTCTCCTACCAATGCATGAGATGACCTCCAACTGTGAGGTTAGATGTCCTCCTCTTACCATGAAGCACAAGATTAAAAATACATGATGTCCAACACCATCACAAGCGCATCGGAGACATAAAGTAAGGTAGCTCCCCCCCACAAAGTAAAAGCTTCATCATGCATAATATTCCTCCATCCCATGTTTGTTAACTTGAATAGGAATTGATATGCCTCCATTCTTAGCCCTGTTGGCCTTGTTGGACCCAAACTCCATCATGCCAACGTTATGCAAAAGAAGAAGGAAAAGAGTAATATGGGTACACAAAATATGTCAAACCATATTCTTCCAAAATCAACCACCATTGCAAGGCCCTTTGTTGCCATCCTCCATCTCCTCCATGTAAGATGGGCAAGCCATGCTTCCCAAAATATGATGTGCATGCCTTCTTTGCTACAAGTTATCTTTGTTACAAAAAGCATGAACCAGAAAATTATGAGTCGTCGGGTGGTGACCATACTCATTCAAAAGCATCAAAGCAACAAGGGATCTTGCTGCCCTCTTTCCTCCTCATGTGCATCATGAAACCAAGCCATGCTAATAGACATATGATATGTCACATCAGCCCAATACAAAGTACCATCATCAATGCACACCTTGAGATAGTCATGCCAAATTTTCCACCATGCAAAACACATAGACATAGGAGATGTCATGTGGTGGCCATACCTTCTCAAGTGAAACAAAATTGTACATGCCTTCTCTTGCTGCAACATAACATTGAAATCCAAGGCATGATTCAGAAAATAATGAGCTATTGGGTAGCAACCACACTCACCCAAAAGCATCCATAGCAACAAGGACTTTGCAGCCTTCATGCCTCATCAACATGTGGATCTTGGAGCAACAACACAATGATGAACATGTAAAATGTCTCATCAAAATAATATAGGCAAGCTCCCTCATACCACATCATGTGGGAGTCATCCCTCCTCCCAAGCCAAGGTTCATGCATGAAATATTCCTCCAACAGAAATGCATGTGGACATATGAAACATACTTCAAGCATAGGTGAATACATGGACATACGATTTAGCATGTGATGTCCAACTCTCCCTCTAACAATCACATCATCCATGCTCCCTCTTCATATGATCTACTAATGATGTACCAAGCATGAGATAAGAGAATGAGAATCTTTGGGTAGATAACATGCTCACCCCCAAGAAACCAGCGTTTACATGCCTCCTTATTCATCCCGTGATCATTCTTCAAGGCATAGATCAGAAAAATAGGTATCTTTGGAAAGTGATAGGAGTCTCCCAAACGAAACCAGCATAACCAAGCTTGCTCGTCCATATATGTTTTCAAGTGATCATGTGACCCCTTGCTCATCATCCTCATCCACTCACTCAAATATGGAAGTTGAGTGATGTGTTGCAAAATCATGGCATTTTCCTTTTGCAGAATACCATCTCCTTGAACCCACTGAAGAACTTTGCATCTCATGAAATATTTAAATGCATATTTTTTGAGATCTCTTAGTGAGAACTTCCTCTCATGTATGATCCTCCAAAACTAGTGAAGCTTTGGATTGGCAGCAATACCTTCAACAAGCTCCAAGAATAATGAAGCCTCTTTGTCACAACCATTAAGTGGCAGCGTTGTGATACACCTTTGCTTCAAATCAGCACTTTGATATAACCCTTGGATATGCATAGATCTTGAAATAATATGTGTTGAAATCTTATGCATACCTTGGATAAACTGATATGTGGGAACCTCTTGACAGAGCATAAGAGTTCCTCCATCCAGACCAATGATGCCTCCAACTGCTGGTAAGAATGATAGCCTCCTTTCTTTAGGTACACCAACGCTGGAATCTTTCTTCTCCTCCTCCTCATGCATATTCAGATTCATGCATGGAATTGCATATGATAAGAACTCAAGACCACCTTGCAAAGATGCAAGTGCCTCTTCTCTAGATGCGAGCTCCTTAGCAGCAGATAGTGAAAATGAAGATCTCTTGCCCAAAGTGACAAGATTGAGATTCTCCTTTGTTCCCTTGGAGATGTCTCTTTGTAGCTCATATCTTTCCTCTCCTTCTCAATCCCCTTAATATTTTCTTCAATACTCTTCAATGTTTAAAAAAGAAGAAATGAGATCTCTTCTTCAGTCATTCTCCCTGCCTTGTGATGACAGGAAGTATATAGTTCTTCCACTTCATCTTGAAACCCTTTAGGAGTTTCTTTGCATCTCCTTTCTTCATTTCTATACCTCTCACCTTCTTCAAAGAAAGTGGGCATAGTGGATCTATGAGGAGATATTGAATCCCCCAGTCTTCTACTTTGTTGCTAGGAAGTGCTAGGGCTTCCTTCTTCTTGTTGAAATCTCATGCAACTCTTACTGCAACTTGCTTCTTTTCGAAACCCTCTAGGAGTCTCAGAGCTTCTTCTTTCTCTCTTCTGATTTACCTCTTGGGAGAGGCCCTTCTTAGATCTGAAAAATTATGAGAATAATCTCATCTTCTCCATAAACATTTCTCTGCTTCTGCTCTTTGATTCACTGGTATCTTGATCTCACAAGCTGTGCCAGAGATCATGCTCTAATACCACTGTAATGTCCCAAATGGGGAAAAGTAGGCACAGTAGGGAATATCTTAAGATATTCATATATGGGATCACAGTAGCATGGAAAACACACCAGAAAATTTTAAACCAAAGATAGAATAGTAGGGCATTTATTGGTTATATCACCTCTAAGGAGAGTATGAAAACCAGAGGCTTCCTGGCCCGTTCTAGACTCTGTCTATAGAAGACTGTTGAAACATAGAAAGTGTGGGAATGAAAAAATACTCTTAGAGTTTGCTGCCCTTGGGAACCTTAGATCTACAGATCTAAATAATGGATCCAAAGAGAAGCAAAAACTAAACAAGTGAGAAGCGGGAAATTCCACTCTGAGGAAAATCTGCAATAGGCTCAAGGAGGACGCTGTATAAGCAAGACAGTGTTAAAATAATGCAGAAAAGGGCTAGTTTCCCTTATTTTAGGATGTGTGGTACCTCCATGCATATTTTTAGCAAAAATAAATGAGTTTAGAGGGCTTAAACAGATCTCCCACAAACAACACTAGCTGAAAATCAACTAAAGGAGATAGTTGGTTAATAGAGAAATCCTCCTTCTAGAATTGCACAGTTTCTGTTGGAAGTCACTGTAAATAAGTCATAAGATCCATATTATAGTATGGAAGCAAGAAATAAGATCCATAATGAAGTTCTCCTAGAGAAGCATTAAGTTTTACTTGAAGCAAGAGCAAGAATCCTTCAGAAATAATAGTAGAAACACATGGAAAAGCTGCAGAAAGACTTGACAGCGTCCTAGATGAGGAGATTTAGCTGTTGTAGGTTAAATATCAGATATAAAACTGATAAATGACTAAAACATCAGATACATACTATATCTGGAAACTACTCAGCCTTCTTAACAAGATCCCCTTGGGGTTTTATCAAAATAATGCATAACAATTTGTAGATCTAGCTTTTAATACACTGAACTGTAGAAAAATTTAGATATTTATGAAGATGGATTTCATTAAACTATATATCAGATATGAATGTGAATATATCATCAAACTACTTTACAAATCTTCAAGGGAGAGGCAAGCCTCAATCACCAGGAAGCAAGTACAATGAGAAATCTAAGCAGCAGTGAAACATGTACATAGAAATAACGCAGTTCCCTAAGGAGACAGCGCAGTAGCTTAAATGAAATGTTACAGCAGATAAAATTATATATTTGAAATAAAAATGAGATTTATATCCTCTTCTGAGTGGTCACAATACACCCTCCCTGAGAGAAATCTCCTCTAAACAACTAGATCTTGCAGATCTAGTTCCCCCACTTGCTGCAAATCACAAGCAACTGCAAAACCCTCAACAGGACCAACGCTGCTATACAGATGAAGCTTGGGAATAATTCTGGATAGTGGAGAGATGCATCACAATCCCCTCCAAATAGCTACTCCATGGAAGGAGAGAGGATTCCTAAACAGGAAATCCTCTTCCCTTAGGCTAAACAACCAAGAGACTAGAGTTGCTGCAGCAACTTCTCAAAATTCTTCAACAACCTTTACTTGCTGCCTCTCCTTCTTTTTATAGCATGAGGGCTTTCCAAAACCATAAACCACCTTCTTCAACTTATCCTCTTTCACACATTAGATTCTCTTCTAGAATTACATTGTGCTTGATGGATAATCTTCCCTCCAATCTACGCTATAGGTGGGGCCTAGGTTGACCCATTCAAATGTATTTCCCCTTTCCACACTTAGGGGTGTTTAAAATAATAGCCTAGATTTATCCTCTTTCACATTGGGCATGTACTTATTCTTATCTTAGGATTTTATTAAACCTCCTTCACATACTTTTATTCATGAACAAAGAAAACTGAAATTAAAATGCAATTTTCCCATTTAGCTGCAAAAATTGGGACATTACAGTTCAAGTGTGGTTTTGTATGCATGCCATTTAACCAAAATGCACGCGCTATTACCCAATGGTGAACTCTTTTCTTGGTACCTGTAACCAACTACATTAACCAAGATCCTTCATGCATTTATTTACTCAAGACACGCTTATTCACCAAGTCAAGACTAACATAGATATAATTAAATCCAGGGTCAATCAAAATAGAAATAACTTGATCACAAAGCTTACCATCCATCTCAATGATAGATTCATGGTGCTCCGCGTGCTTGTTTTCCACAGCTACATAGATACGAGGAATGCTTTGCCCAACATCACCAACAGTCTATGCCTCCTGTGCAGTATATATCTTAGGCCTACCACCTTGGTGTTGCAAAAAATATCTCCTAAGGTGCTCCTCACCACATGTCCTATACTCCAACCGTCCCATACCATTAGCTCCATGTTTCTGTTGTGATCTATTTTGCTGTTGTGCCTATATACCTGTCCAACTGCATTAAATGTCTTTTGTGGTGCCAAATTTTCTTTCCCATCTGAATTTTGAGGTCTTAATCTCTTAGGATTCCATTTAACTTTACCTTGGTATTTCCCTTTCCATCCTTTCTGAGACTCATTCTTGTGCTTTGACTATTCATAGCAATGCTTCAGCTTCCTGATGACTTCCTCAAGTAACCGAGGCTCATCTACTTAATATGGCCTCTAAATGCTAATGGAAAACCCCTGACAAATTGTTGAACTTTATCCTTCTCATACTTAATATATGACACATACCTTAGAAACTCGAGGAACCTAGTTTTGTACTCTTCATATGCCATCGACCCCATATTATCTCATAAAATTATTTGGCCTTACTATCATAATACCTCTCTGATAAGTACTTCTTCCTAAAAAACTTCTTGAACTCATACTAGCACAAGTGCTCTATTATGATGTCTCTAACACGCTTCACATCTTCCCTGGCATATGTCCGCTTTACCTTTCAAAATAAAGATAAAAATTTTGGCCTTCATGTTATCTGTGTACTCATGAAACTCAGAAAATTTTTTCATTCCAAGTATCCAAGCTTCTACATCTTCTGGTTTCTTCAAGCCAATTCCATCAGAAATAGGTGGTTTGGATTTCCTAAATTCATCTGGAAAGTATCACCTTTCACTTATCATGTAAGGATGATACCGATGATGATCATGATGTATATTTGAATGAAAAATAGAATGGTACATGTACTCATCACTCCTATCTAGAGTGTCCAAAAACTTTCCGTCTCTCACAATGTTAGCTATATCTGACTGGTGTCTACCAGGAGACCTGTTCCCATATTTCCCATTAGTTTAGTCCTCCTTTCCATGGCTTATTATAAGTTTCCCTTGCCACTGCAACTCTGAAAAGATCTGAAGGAGTATTACATTTAACTCAAATTATTTATCTTGTGCCCATATGATTCTTTCATTTGTTGTTTTACAACTCTTTATTTCTTCCTTCAGGCTTCTCAATGTGTCTAGAAAATCAGAAGAGTGCCCAACATGATACTCACATGACTCATAGGGAGAGTCCTTGTAGTCTACCATATTTCTATCCATGTTTATATTTATCCTGCAAGGCATAAATTATATGACAGCTAAACAAAATAACAATACACCAACGTACCTTATTGTAATTTGGGGAGGATACTTCTTGCAAGATCTACTAATTAGCGTAATACATGTATTTACAAAATCATAACAGCATATAAATTCATAACACATGGTATACTAGCACATAATCAATATTCTAGTTGGAATGAGTCATAGATGCATAACCATACCAAGTACACAACATTAACTAATGCATGACCATACCAATGCAACTTGACCACACCATCACAAGCACAGACCATACACCAACATAAGAAACATTTAACCCAGCAAGAAGGACCCATTCTTGTTCAAAATGTGACATCACTCAAGCAAGCATACATGAAAAACACAAAAGCATGACTAATATGTGACCTATAATATACAACATGTAACAATATGTAAGCTAATTTGCATGCACAATACACAAATATGAACAGCACATAATCAATCATAATCACATGACCACAAGTTGAAAATGACCCCATAATCACTTCCATGGAAACACCACTGCCACCATGGCCAACACAACACAGATGCAACAAACACATAAACCATAGGTATGTAAAACACATAAGCCACCAACATAATGCATGATCAACACTCTATCCATCTAGTCTGAGAGTTGAACCATGATCTAATACCACTCTGTAACACCCTCTTCCCACATCTATCCAAGTAACCGAGAAAATGGGGTAAACATGTGATGAGGGGATACTAATATGATATTCAACCTCCTAGATTAACTTAAGGAAGTGGAACCAATGGAAACAAGACAAACACACATTACACAACATCAAAAGCATCTCTAGGAGATAACCCAACCTCGTGGGACCCTGAACCCTGAGGGGGAACTGATTTTTGAACTTTTGATCCTTATCCATAGGCATGCTAAGGAAAGGTAGTAGTTGTAAGCCTATAGCCACAAACATGTCATAAGCCTATAGCCGCAGGCATGCCAAGGCAACGTAGCGACTAGGGCCCAGTTTGGTTATTTCTGTATCTACAATTCCAGGATTTGTGCCACGTTTTTAGCTCTAGAGCCCAGGTCAATGCCTAGAAATTCATGAAACTATAGGGGATGATGAATATCATTAAAAAAAATATACGGAAGAAATCACATCATCATGCAATCATATATATCTCTCTTGTTCATGACAGGCATTTCATCAAACCTGTTAGAAACATTGCATCTACAAGTGTAAACAACATATTTAAACATAGGGGTATCATAATTATTTGATAATTGTTAAGAAGCATTGCTCCCTTACATAAGAAGGTTTTCTGAGTTTTTATGTAACACTAAGCTTTTTAATGAGTGTTCCCTAGTATGGTTACCATGGTTTTAGTATGATGAATCAACTAGATATCACTCTTGTCTAACACTTGATTTATCTAAGTTTTGACAGGGGATTTGTGAGTTCTTAAGGAATATTTAAGCTGTTACTTACTCAGATTCACTAGTGGAGTCGCAATTATGTTAGGTCCCCGTAATTTTTCAGATTGGAAAGACCAAATGTACAAGGGTAACATCAAACCAATCTTTCGAGGCCTAAGACCTAGCCTTCATGGAATCAAAGAGGGCTCTCTCTATATTTGTATAGAATATGTAAACTTGATTGATTTTAGGGTTTTGATTTTAGGCTAGTTATAATTATTAGGGTTTGTTTGTTTGTTTTGTTTGGTTGGGTTGTTTGTCAAACAAAATAGATAGAGTGAGAGAGATTCAGAAAATTGGGCTATGGAGTTTGCAAAAGGTCTTGAAAGGTACAACATCAGGTCAAGGTTGTTTCAGAGGGTAAGTATAACAAAGCCAAATGGATCTTCAAAGCTTATGTGATTGAAGTGAACATTAAATTGTGAGATTAGTAGGTTTAAAGCACAGTTAAGAATCCTTTAACATGTTCTATAACAAGAAAAGTCTTTAAGAACACTATGCATAAAGAAATAACCAAAGACAAGGCATACCATGAGCTTATTTGACCAAACCCTAGAAAGTAAACATTAAGACAACAATCTAGCAAACCCTATAGAGCAATAAACTTGTAAATTCTCTAGTGATTTCACCTTCAGGCAAATAAAGCATTTAAGATAACATATAGTAATGATCAAAGAGCAAGGAAATCCTAGATTCGTTTATCAAACTGTAAATACCTTCAAAGCAACCATTTAAGATGGACAAAAGGGCAGGGAAAACCATAAACCTCTTCAGCCAAACTATAATTAGCAATATTTCAAAGAAAAGACCTAAAAAACAATGTTTAAGTTATACTAAAAGATAGGGCTAACAATAAAATTCTTTTGCATTGGCTCCATTAAATCATTCTTGAGATAAACAGGTTGAATGGAATTAGAGAGTAGCTAAGAATTCTCTAATCTGACCTAGTAGAGGAAAACATACAAGAAATAGAAAGAAGACAGAGCTAAGGTGCCTGTAAACAACATTTCTTAACCTAAAATTTCTATTCTATTGCATGAAAAATATGAAACAAAATGAAAACATAAGAATACAAGTACTAAATGAGAGACATCACCATTAACCATGCTCATGAATCCTGCAAATGTGCTGGCTCCATTGCCATTCAAATCAAAGCATTCATAAAACTCCAAAGCCAATTTCTCCTCAACTCCAAGTATATGATATTAAGTTTAGCAATCAACCAACATGTACAATGAGACCTCCATGTAGTATTTAACTTGCAAAGCAGGGTCAAAACCTTAGCTAGGGTTTTGGAAATCATTAACTACTCATAAATGCCATTTTTTTCCTATGATACCATGCAAGGCCCAAGGCACAAATATCCTAATTCATTAAATTAAAAAATAAATCATCAACCAACTTTGGCAAAAACCTGAATTTGAGGATCCTCAATAACTTCCAAAATATCTCCAAGTGTGTTTTGTTTACTTTTTTGCAAGGGCACAACACTAAGGTTCAAAGTTGCAGTGCCAGCACTCGGAAAAATTTCCTGTTGTGTAACCAAGATTTGGAGACATTCCATGTGTCAAAATGAGCTCCATGATAGTGCATTGGAAAGCTTGTCCTGTCTAGTTTCCAAATATACCTTTATTTTTCCATTTTGTGTCCTTTTTCCTACTCAAAATCTCATTCTTACAAGACTGCTCAGGGCACAGTGCCAACTCTAAAAATAGGGCAGAAAGTTGATTTTTTGCATGTTTTTGGCACTTTTGGAGTACCAATTTTTCTCCAAATGAGCTAAAATGTTTTTTGGATGATTTCCTTGGCATGATGAACATGAATATGTAAGCCATTTGTCTATTGAGTGCCCAAAAAAAGAGCGCAACTCCAATGGCACTACACATTTGGCCCTTTTTTTTGCTGGCTAAACAGTCAAAAAATCAAAATTTCAAAAAGATGCCAAAAATGGGTTTTGTCTTGTTGATCATGTTTTGGAAGACTGTAGGGATGCATCAGCAAGGATTTCAAGGATTTCTTTATCTTTATCCTCCTTTAGGGATTGAATCTTTGCAAGGGTTCTTTTGAGCTTGGCCCTTGCAATCTTGTTTCTTAAGGCATAATGCCTTGCCATCTTATTTTGGAGGTCTAGGTCCCTCTTTTTCTTCTCCAATAGACCCTCTAAATGTATATTTTCCCTCTCAAGCTAAGGTTACCGATCATAGTCAATCTCCATGGCAAGCAACTCACTTGGAGTGAGCTGCTCTGCCAAGGCTACCTCTTTCTCTCTCTCCTTGGCTAAAGCTTTCTTCAAGCCAATTGTTCTTGGCCTCCTCCTAGGAAGTTGTTCTTCCTCTTCCTCCATGTCATCATAAGTGCCCAAGAGTTCATCCAACTTTACCTTTGTCTTTGCAAAATCTTTCCGAGCTCTGATAGCTCTGATCTCATAGATGGTCATTTGTGCCTCTAGTTGCTTGTTTTCAACCTCAAAATAGTGGATCACATTCTTAGCCCTACATAGTTTGGTTTGAAAATCCTTGATCTGAGCATATTTTCTTTTGAGAAACATGCTTGTGATCCTCTTCTCATTTTTGTCATCACTTTCAACATGAATAGGTTGAAATTCTTGTTCAGTCTCATGCTTCTCTTCTTCTTCTTCATCTTAACCTTTTCCTTACCTTTATCAAGCTGATTGGTTGATGTAGAAAGCATGGCCCCTTGCCTCTTGAGGGTAGCAAAAACATGCCTATTTCCCCTTTGGTAGGTCAAAGGAAGAGGTTCAATGTTACTTATCTTAGTTCCATACGTCTTATTTCCATCATTGCTGTCAGCTTCACTATCATCATGGCTCTTATCATCACTGCTCTCATTGTCATCATCTTCAATGATATCATTTCCCTCTTCCTTACTGCTTTCTTCTTCATTGACATTTGCCTCACTGACATCACCCTCCTCATTTCCTTTGTCTTCATTTCTTGATTCATCATTTCTTGATTTCTCATTGCTTGATTTCTCATTGCCCTCCCCCTCATTGAAATTTGATTGATCATTTTCATTTCCCTCATTGTTTGATGCACTATTACCATGAGAGGATGGTGAGGGATGGTGAATAAGCGATGAAGGAGGAAGCTCATCATGATATGAAGGGCTGTGAGTGGATGGTGAGATGGAAGAGTCATCATGAGGTGAGGGAATGTGAGTGGATGGAGGAATGGGAGGATGAGAAGATGAAGGGGCATCTTGCTGTTGTTGGGCTTGTGGAGAAGTAAACACATCATTGGCAATGAAAGTTTCCCAAGGAATACCCTTCTGCTGCAATTGATGCATCACAACCATTTTAATAAGAGAGTGGTGAAAGGAGCTTTACATCAACTGAGGATAGTCCCTCTTTTTTACAATATAGGACCTTTTCTCAATTATTCTGTAGAGGTAATAGGGTAGGTGTAGCATCCTCACCCTATTAAAGTGCATAAGCAGCCTAATGTGATAGGAGTAAAGCCAGGAGAACCTTCCCTCACATGTAAAATACTTCATAATGATCCTCATCATAGGTGCATATCCATCAAGCAAGTGACAGAAAGGAAAGATGGATTTATTGTGGCCTTTGTACCTAGGTTTTAAATATGGCTCATAGTAGCTCATGTCAATATTATCCTGCTTGAACCATTTCTCCCCCACAATAGGTATGTCTGTGGCATTGGCAATAGCATTTGTAGATAGCTCAAAATTTACCCCTACAAGGTTAACTTATTTCTCATGCAATTTAAGTATGAAGAGTCTAGTTACCTCATGGTGATTTTTCACCTACTGTACCTTCTCACAAAATTCATAGCGGCCTACATTTTGGAAATAGGAAATAGTTAAGGGAGATGTTGTTAGCTCTATTGTGTTGAGAGGTTCAAATCTGTTTATCTTTCCACCTTTGTGCTCATGCCTCCTTGGCATTTGGCCTTATCCTTCACTACCACTTCCCTCTCTTTCTGGAATTTTGATCACTCTGCCTTTGAAACCCTAGCACTGATGTGAAATTGATATGAAAGAGGGTAATGGAATGGAAATATTCTTTTGAATAAGATGAGTGAGTGTATAGGTATATTAGGCTGAATGAGAGGCTAAATAACTTGATGACAATCCCAACTATACAAATACTCTTTGTTTTAAATGATATTCTTCATATGAATATGGAGTGAGGTTCAGACAGTGCTTTCAATGTTTGAAAATCAAGGTTTGACCTTAGGGTTTGATTTTCTTGCAATTAAATCATCAAAAATTCTTGAAAATGGGTGTGTTTGATAGTACTTATCCTTAGAAATGATTGTAATACCCTGGGCAGATATTTGGAGACATTTTGACTTGATTTGGATGGTCAACTTGCTTGGAGGTCCCTCCTAACCAAGGGAGCGCTCAGTCCAAGCACACAACGCTCAGACCCAGGCATGCAACGCAATAAGAAACTTGATGTGGGTGAGTCGGGCAAGGGTGCAACGTCTTCCCCAGCGCGCAACACTTCGTTCCATGTGTGCAACACCTTTGTAAAATGGACGGGGAGAAATTTCCAAACGAGCAGCACTAGTTTCCAAGGGTGCAACGCCAACCTGAGCGTGCAGTGCCACAACACTTAGCCAAATTTTGACTTGAAACTCACAGTTTCTTCTCCCTTTAAAATTTCTAATTCTTTGCAAGGGCACAATGATTTTTTTGAAGTTTTTAGATGGGCTTTATAGGCAAATGAAAGTTTGATTTATCTTTATGAACCCACTTTCTAATGTTTTTTAAATCATTTTTTCCTCTCTAACTGATATTCTTTACATTTATGTTTACAGGTTGGATTAAGTCATAAAGTTGACTTCTCTTGTCTTATTGATGTCTTTTATCACTTTTACTTGGCAGGTGACATAAAATTATTTGAGTGGCTTTTCCTTTTTCTCCTTGAGAGTTGACATCTTCATTTTGGCCCTTTGGGATTCAAACACAAAGTAACACCTTCAAAACTCTCCTTTGCCTGCACCATGGAATTAAAACCATGCTTTTTACCTTCTTTGACCACTTTTGATTTGCAGGTGCTTGAAAACACTCACTTAGATTTCTATTACTCCTTGGAGCATGATAAATTCAATTTTGAAAATATTAGGATGCTTACACAGTAGCAGTATCTCCAAAAACTTATTTTTTCCCCACCTTGAAGCTCAAATCATCTTTTGATTGGAAGGTGACTGAAAACCTTGAATTTACCTTTCTTACTGATATTCTCTACACCTTTTCTCTTTGAGGCCTGAGACATTCACCTTGGAAAAATTTTGGATGATTGTACACAAAAACATCTTCACAATCCTTCCTTTTCTATCATCATGGAGTTCAACTCATCATCTCAACCTCTCTGGACATTTTCCCAAAACCATAGATGTTTGGAGTGTTTTAAGACAATCATCAGTGTTGTCTTCTAAGTTCTCTATAGCCCTTTCAATTTCATTCATTTCTATTCATTTCACCTCACCTTTTTCCCTACTTCATCAATAATCTCTGATAGACTTCACTTCATGTTTGGTTTTTGGTGTACCTCCTCAATGGTCATTTCTACATTTGATCCCTACCTGGCACACTGCTGGACTATCAAGCTAAAAAAACCTAGTTCTTCTTAAGACCAAGTGTTTCCTGTCTTCCTTGCTACAAGATGACTTCATTTAGGAGCATACCTCCTACCTCACCAAATTTCTGTTGATAGACCCTTTAACACTCCTGCATAAGTGTCAAAGTTTACATTTACCTCTAGCAGACCTTGAATTTTATAAGGTAGTATTCTTTGGAAACCCTTTTTAGATATTTTATTGTATAACCATGTCTCAACATTTCAATACCTCTGAACCATATTCTAAAAAATACAAATGTGTCTTAAACACTAATGATGGCCTTCGACCTATGGAATCCTAATGACCTAGTGGGAGGGTCCTTTGACGATGATCTTTGACTAAAAATTGGCTTATAGGGTTTAAGTGAAAAACAAAGTATTTGTCAAGTGCGGTATTGAAGATTCAAATCCAATGTACTTGATTTATCTAAAGAGCCTACAGAGATAGTTTTGAGACCATCAATGCTTGAGGAACTTGGGGATCATAGGAATGAGTTAGGCTATAGGTAACCCTAGATGTAAAGTGGAGTTATGGGCAAGGGAAAAATAGAGTAATGAGGTCATAGGTAGGAAAAAATGATGGAGATGAGTGGCACAAGCCCATAAGGAGTCTTTTAGGAGTGGCAGGGTGACCTTGAGATGGAAAACTAATGAATAGTGAAAAAAAAATTATACGGATAATGAAGGCAGTGAGATTTCTGAAACTCACAATATTCAAGGAATGTTGTTTTCAGAAATATAGAACCAATCTATAGTCATCTAATGATAGAAAAAAATATTGATGACTAACAGTGGCTCGACTTGGGGAGGGTAGCTCCTTTCAGGAGGTGTCCATAACCTCAGAGTTCAGATCTCTGGGTTTTTAAGGTTAGTACCTTACATTTACTTGCCATATTCCTCTTCCTTCACTTGATAATTTACTCCTGCACTTTGAAGCTATGATATCAAAATCTGAAAAAACATGGTTTCTTCAATATAAAATCTACCTACTCATGATATTTTCCTAACATTTTTTCTTCTTTTGGGTGCACTTGGACTAGCAAACCCTAAACATCATTTTTCTTTTAAAAGCACAAAAAAATATATGTTTCTACCCTTATATCATCCAAAGGCTTAGATTATACTGATGAGCTCTTTTATTCTCTACCTAATCTACATATCTATCAAGGTTAAGAAGTTTGACAGATCTTCATTCTCTAACCTACTGACATGAAATTCAAAACATGACCAAACCAAGGTTAAGCAATCTGATTTTTTATGGGCTGTGGAATTTTGGACAAGCTACACATAGACTTTATTTTTGTTCAAGTGAAACTAGAAACTTGAGGGCTAATAATTTGTAATTTGTTACCTGTCCCTCTCATTTCTCTTTGGTTCATATTTAAGCTTTGGGAACCAACATATTTTCCTAACCTAGTCTACTTGATAAGCCAAGTTTAGATGGTTTGGAAAATCTTGTTTCTCTAACTTATCAACAGAAATTTAAAATATGTTCAATCATGGTTAGGTTGTATGACTGAACAAGAATTTCTTCCTCAAGTAGTGGTATTTAGACTTGCACACTTTCAGAAATACTGTTTTTGGGTATGGGGCTTTACCTCTTCTTTTGGCTGCCCTCTTTTCTTCTTTTCTTTCTCTTCTTCTCTTTTTGTCAAAAAAAATCTAAAACTAAAAATATGTCAATAGTGCTAAGCTTATTTTCATACCTATCTATCCTAATCTAACTTGTATAGGATATATACATTAGTTGAACTATTTTTTCCAACACAACCAATCAAGTAAGAGACCACATGATTGATTTTCATTCAGCCTTTTAGGTATGCTGAAAAGACAAAAAGGGCCACTCCCATATTAATTGCTTTTGAACAACAACGCTCAAAATATTCTTCACACTCTGCAACAAAATGTTCTTGGCATATTTCACTCCTTCTCTATATGTCTCTAAGAAGCTAGCAAAAGGATATTTGAATAATATCTGGTCTTGATAATTTAAATAGTAATTTTCATCTAGGACTATATTTTGTTCCATTTGGTTGTGCTTGGGATGATTTTGGGAAAGACACCCTACCTCTTCTTCATGATCATTTGACTTGGAAGCCTCATAATGTATTTTTATGTTGTTCTCTAGCACACCTGATATCCTATGATTGAGTGGGTTGAGTTCTGTCTGAAGGTCTTCATTAGGAGCATCATCTAGCAATAGGTCTTCTAGAGGAGGCAACATAGAATTAGTATCAATATGTTCTATAGTTTCTGCTTGAAGAAATGTTTCAATGGATAGGTCAGTAGTAGAGAAAACATAAATATCTTTTTTAAATAAAAATTTGGAGGTTGGCTATATGTTTAGGATTTGGTTGATTTATTCATTAGTTAAAGGGGGAGGCATTTTCTATTTCTTTTTGGTAGAACCACAGTTATTTTCCTCCTCTTGTGAATGATGATGAGGCTGAATGTCTTCTTTGTTGTCAATACTCAAAGAGTGCTAATTTCTAATTGTATTAAGGTTGTCTTTGATGAATTGAAATGAAGCACAACAAAGAGGTAAATATCCTTCCCTTTCTCCCAAACTTTCTTCACTTTCTTCTTCACTCTCATAGCTGATTTGTATTTGTTGATCACTATATTTGAGCTGTTGAAAATGACTACCTTTTTCCCACAAACTAGTTTTTTTGTAGTGTTAGCTTGAGTTTGGAGAACATAATCATCATCATATTGATCATACTTGGGTATCTTATTCATAGAAGTAATGTCATCCAATATGCACACTAGATCAGCAGATTTCTCCACCATATGTTGAACTATAAGTTTGTTTTTTTATCTACAGTAGTTGGGATTAAAAGGAGAGTGTTTATGGCCAATAACTTCCTCTTTAGCAATATGAAATGATTTGAAGCACAAGGGTAGAGACTAAAAAGGTGCTGGCTCATCCTCCATTTCTAGTTCTGTAATCCCATAAGCCACACCAAGATGACTTAAGGGGAGAAATTCTGGATTTGAAAAATGGTTTGTATCATCCATTTCTTCCCTGATTTATTCTTTAGAGCATTCCTCCTTGTTTCTATTTGCAACCTGCTTGTAATTCTCTCTTAATAGTGAAGCACAAGATGTAGAAAGGCATCTAGTACTTACTTGACAACTTTCTGCATCTTCTTCTTTGCAATCTTACTCAACATGCATATTTTGATTGTTATTTTTTCATTGTAATGACTGGGTTTGTTCTTCCCAAGAAAATAGCACCGACTGTTTTGAATAATCACCTCCATCCTCAACGTTGTACTCTTCCTCTTTCCTACCGATCATATGCACCATTTTGTTGATTGTGTCTGTCAACATCTCTAGCTTTATCTCTGAAGATGTTAGTTTCTCTTGATCTAATTTGTCCTTCCTTATTGCTCTTAGCTTTGCCTCCCTATTCAACATGTTGGCTTCCACATCAACTGACATCCTTTGCATTTCCTCCAGGTTTGAATGGTATCTTTCTCTCATCTGGAATGCCATCTCCGGGTCAAAGCCATCTGGGTAGTGTAAGAGAGCCCAACCTAGAGGTGGCTTTATCTTAGCAGATATTGCATGGTATAATTTATTGAACCTGGCTGAAAAGTGTTGTACTGTCTCCCCTGGCTCTCTTTTTAAATGGTTGTATTCCTCTATGATGAGAAAAAAATTTCCCATTACTGCCCACCTATCTAGGAAAACTTGAGTGAATTGATGAATATTGCTAATGCTTGCAGCTGGAAGATCCTTAAACCAACTTTTAACTTTTACTTGCAATGATAGGGAAAACATTCTAATACACACATCATATTTTCCTACTTCAAATAGGTCAAGTAAATCCTCAAGATTTTGAATGTTTTTTTTAGCAGTGATCATTGTATTTTCTCCATCAAAACCGAGCAACTTATTTGCAAGATTTGCAGGGAGGGCCTAGAGGATAGGAGGCAAAACCAGAGGCTTGTATATGTCTGGGACCTTGGTGGGTATAGGTAGTGAAAAAATGTATTTATGACTTTTTAAGGTTTCAACAGGAGCAAGAAAGATAGCATTAGGCTCATGTTTCACTAGGTCTTCCACAGGTGTATCCGGGGTAGGCACAGGTGTACAAGTATTCTCATGGTCTGCAATTTGAGGCTTAGATTTTTTAGGCTTGAGATCTTTCCAATGATCAATGTATACCTCATCAGTGTCTTATTGATAGGGCTTAAAGTAGGATAGAACATAGTTACAGATAAAAAAAAATAATTTCTTGATTCTGATTTGGGCTTGAATACTCTCTCTTCCTAGGAGGACTGGCCATGTTTCAGTTTCTTCCTCCAGTGGAGTATTTAGGCTTATTGAGAGTTGTGGAGTCACCAGGTGGATAATTAACAAATTTATTTGAGGCTGGTTGTTTTCCACCATCAACAACTAGGTATTTTGCAATTTTTTAGGGTTTTCAGGTAAGGAACTTGCTTTGTGGATAGGGCTACTAATAGTTGAGTTTTTAGATCTAGGAGACTTCCTAAGGATGCTTTCAAGATTGTCAACTATTGCAGGAGGATTTGGGTCAAGATGAGATCTGGTATAGATTCTTCTAAGACCCAGAACTTAGACCCAAAAATCAGAGAAGTTGAAATTTTGTGACAGTTTTAAAGGACAAACCCCTCTGTGAAAGAAATACTTAATCCAAAAACTATCCTTGACTGGGTTATTTTGATGTTTAATGACAAAATAAGTTTCCCAGTGGATTTTATGGAAAACCAGTGAAGTTAGCAGGCCTATTAAACCGGTGGAGTCACCAAGTGGATGATGCTAATTGTTTTGAGGATTTGTTTGTTGTCCACCATCAACAATTGGATACCAATCTTGAGATTTTTTTTTTTTTTTGGGTTTTCTGAGTTTTTATGTAACACTAAAATTTTTAATGAGTGTTCCCTAGTATGGTCATCATGGTGCTAGTATGATGAATCAACCAAATATCACTCTTGTCTAACACTTGATTTATCTAAGTTTTGACAGGGGATTTGTGAGTTCTTAAGGAATATTTAAGCTATTACTTACTCAGATTCCCTAGTGGAGTCGCCATTATGTTAGGTCCCCGTAATTTCTCAAATTGGCAAGACCAAATGTACAACGGTAACATAAAACCAATATTTGGAGCCCTAGGACCTACCCTTCCTGGACTCAGAGAGGGCTCTCTCTATATTTGTATAAAAGATGTAAACTTGATTGATTTTAGGGTTTTGATTTTAGGCTAGTTATAATGATTAGGGTTTGTTTGTTTGTTTTGTTTGGTTGGGTTACTTGTCAAACAAAATAGATAGAGTGAGAGAGATACAGACCATTGGGCTATGGAGTCTGCAAAAGGTCTTGAAAGGTACAACAATAGGTCAAGGGTGTTTCAGAGGACAACTATAACAAAGCCAAATGGATCTTCAAAGCTTATGTGAGTGAAGTGAACATTAAATTGTGATATTAGTAGCTTTAAGGGGCAGTTAAGAATCCTTTAACATGTACTATAACAACAAAAGTCTTTAAGAACACTATGCATAAATAAATAACCAAATACAGGGCATACCATAAGCTTCTTTGACCAAACCCTAGCAAGTAAACATTAAGACAACAATCTAGCAAACCCTAGAGAGCAATAAACTTGTAAATTCTCTAGTGATTTCACCTTCAGGCAAAGAAAAAATTTAAGATAACATATAGTAATGATCAAAGAGTAGGAGCTCCTAGATTCCTTAATAAAACTGCAAATAACTTCAAAGCAACCATTTAAGATGGAAAAAAGGGTAGGGAAAACCATAAACCTCTTCAGCCAAACTATAATTAGCAATATTTCGAAGAAAAGACCTCAAAAAAAATGTTTAAGTTATACCAAAAGACATGGCTAACCATAAAATACTCTGGCATTAGCTCCATTAAATAATTCTTGAGATAAAAAATCTCAGTGGAATTAGAGAGCAGTTAAGAATTCTTTAATCTGACCTAGCAGAGGAAAACATACAAGCAATAGAAAGAAGACAGAGCTAAGGTGCCTATAAACAACATTTCTTAGCCTAAACTTTATGTTCTACTACATGATAAAGATGAAAAAAAATGAAAACATAAGAAGACAATTACTAAATTATAAAGACATCACCATTAACCATGCTCATGAATCCTGCAAATGTGCTTGCTCCATTGCCATTCAAATCAAAGCATTCACAAAACTCCAAAGCCAATTTCTACTCAACTCCAAGTATATGATATCAAGTTTAAAAATCAACCAACATGTACAATGAGACCTCCATGCAGTATTTAACTTGCAAAGGAGGATCAAAACCCTAGCTAGGGTGTTGGAAATCATTAACTACTCATAAATGTCATTTTTGTCCTATGAGACCATGCAAGTCCCAAGGCACAAATATCCTAATTCATCAAATGCAAAAATAACTCTCAACCAAATTTGTAAAAAAACTAACTTTGAGGCTCCTAAATAACTTCCAAAATATCTCCAAGTGTGTTTTGTTGACTTTTTTGCAAGGGCACAGCACTGAGGTTTTTACAAAAATTTCCTATTTTGTAACCAAGATTTGGAGGCCTTCCAGGTGTCCAAATGAGCTCCATGATAGCTCATTGGAAATTTTGTCCTATATATCTTCCAAATATGCCTTTATTTGTTCATTTGGTGTCCTTTTTCCTGCTCAAATACGCATTCTCCCAATACTACTTAGGGCGCAGTGCCAGCTCTGAAAATAGGGCAGAAAGTTGATTTTTTGTAAGTTTTTGGCACTTTGGGAGGGCCAGTTTTGCTCCAAATGAGCTGAAATGTTTTGTGGATGATGTCCTTGGAATGACAAGCATGAATATGTAGGCCAGTTTTCCATTGAATGCCCCAAAAAAGATGGCAGCGCTAGTGACGCTGTGCATTTGGCCCTTTTTTCTGCTGGCCAAATAGTCAAAAATTAAAATTGCAAAAAGATGCCAAAAATGGGTTTTGTCTTACTGATCATGTTTGCAAAGCCTGTAGAGATGCATCAACAAGGATTTCAAGGTTTTATTTATATTTATCCTCCTTTAGGGATTGAATCTTTGCAAGGGCTCTTTTGAGCTTGGCCCTTGCAATCTTGTTTCTTAAGGCATAATGCCTTGCCATCTTATTTTGGAGGTCTAGGTCCCTCTTTGTCTTCTCCAACATACCCTCTAAATGTATATTTTCCCTCTCAAGCCAAGGTTACTGATCATAGTCAATATCCATGGCAAGCATCTCACTTGGAGTGAGCTGCTCTACGAAGGTTGCCTCTTGCTCTCTCTCCTTGGCTAAAGCTTTCTTCAAGCCAATTGTTCTTGGCCTCCTCCTAGGAAGTTATTCTTACTCTTCCTCCATGTCATCATAAGTGCACAAGAGTTCATCCAACTTTAACTTTGTCTTTGTAGCCTCTTTCCGATCTCTGATAGCTCTGATCTCATAGATGGCCTTCTGTGCCTCTAGCTACTTGTTTTCAACCTCAAAATAGTGGATCAAATTCTTAGCCCTACCTAATTTGGTTTGAAAATCCTTGATCTAAGCATCTTTTCTTTTGAGCAACATGGTTGTGATCCTTTGCTCATTTTCATCATCATTGTCAATACGAATAAGTTGAAATTCTTGTTTAGTCTCATGCTTGTCTTCTTCTTCTTCATCATTGACCTTTTCCTTACCTTTATCAAGTTGCTTGGTTGATGTAGAAGGCATGGCCCCTTGCCTCTTGAGGGCAGGAAACACATGCCCATTTCCCCTTTGGTAGCTCAAAGGAAGAGGTTCAAAGTTACTTATCTCGGTTCCATATGTCTTACTGCCATCGTTGCTGTCATCTTCGCTGTCATCGTGACTCTTGTCATCACTACTCTCATTTTCATCATCTTCACTAATATCATTACCATTTTCCTTGTTGCTTTCCTCTTCACTGACATGTTCCCCAATGACATCTGCCTCCTCATTTCCTTCTTCTTCATTGCTTGATTCATCATTGCTTGATTTCTCATTTCCCTCTCCCTCATGACATTTGAGTTTTCATTGTAATTTCCCTCATTTTTTGATGCAGTAGTACCATGAGAGGATGGTGAGGGATGGTGAATAGGTGATGAAGGAGGAAGCTCATCATGATGTGAAGGACTATGAGTGGATGGTGAGATGGAAAAGTGATCATGAGGTGAGGGAATGTGAGTGTATGGAGGAATGGGAGGATGAAAAGATGAAGGGGCATCTTGCTAATGTTGGGCTTGTGGAGAAGTAAACACCTCAATGAAATTTTCCCAAGGAATACTCTTCTGCTGCAATTGATGCATCACAACCATTTTAATAAGAGAGTGGTGAAAGAGACTTTGCATCTGTTGAGGATAGTCTCTCTTTTGTACAATATAGGACATTTTTTCAATGCTTCTGTAGAGGTAATAGGGTAGGTGCAACATCCTCACCCTAGTAAAGTGCATAAGTAGCCTAATGTGATAGGATTAAAGCCAGGAGAACCTTCCCTCACATGTAAAATACTTCATAATGATCCTCATCATAGGTGCATATCTATCAATCAAGTGAGAGAAAGGAAAGATGGATTTATTGTGGTCTTTGTACCTAGGTTTTAAATATGGCTCATAGTAGCTCATGTCAAGATTGGCCTGCTTGAACCATTTATCCCCCACACTAGGTATGCATGTGGCATTGGCAATAGCATCTATAGATAGCTCAAAAATTTACCCCTACAAGGTTAACTTGTTTCTCATGCAAGTTAATTATGAAGAGCCTAGTTAGCTCAGGGTGGTTTTGCACCTGCTATACCTTCTCACAAAATTCATAGCAGCCTACATGTTGGAAGTAGGAAACAATTAAGGGACATGTCATTAGCTCTATTGTGTTGAGAGGTTCAAATTTGTTGATCTTTCCACCTTTTTTCTCATGCCTCCTTGGCATTTGGCCTTCTCCTTCACTACGACTACCCTCTCTTTTTAAGATTTTGACCACTCTGCCTTTGAAACCCTAACATTGATGTGAAACTGATATGAAAGAGGGTAGTGAAATGACAGTCTGCTTTTGAATGAGATGACTGAGTGTATAGGTATATTAGGCTGAATGAGAGGCTAAATAACTTTATGACAATCTCAGCTGAGTAAATACTCTTTCTTTTAATTGATACTCTTCATAGGCAAATGGAGTGAGGTTCAAACAGTGCATTTAAGGTTTGAAAATCAGGGTTTGACCTTAGGGTTTGATTTTCTTGCAATTAAATCATAAAAAATTCTTGAAAATGGGTGTGTTTGATAGTAATTACCCTTAGCAATGCTTGTAATACCCTAGGTATATATTTGGAGACATTTTGACTTGATTTGGATGGTCAAATTTCTTGGAGGGACCTCCTATCCAAGGGCATAGCACCTAGTCCAAGCGCACATCGCTCAGACCCAGGCACGCAGTGCCTTAAGAAACTTGCTATGGGTGAGTCGGGAAAGGGCGCAATGCCTTCCCCACTGCACAGCGCTCTGTTCTAGGCACATAGCGACTTTGTAAAATGCATGCGGATAAATTTCCATACGCACAATGCTGGTTTCCAGGGGAGCAACGCCAACCTGAGCTTGCAACGCCAAAACACTTAGTCAAAATTTGACTTGAAAACTCACAGTTTCTTCTCCCTTTGAAATTTCTAATTCTTTGCAAGGGAACAATGATTTGTTTGAAGTGTTTAGATGGGATTTATAGGCAAATGAAAGTTTGATTTATCTTTATGAACCCACTTTCTAATGTTTTTTAAATCATTTTTGACTTTCTTACTGATATTATTTACATTTATGTTTGCAGGTTGGCTTAAGTCATAAAGTTGAATTCTCTTGTCTTATTGATGTCTTTTAACACTTTTACTTGGTAAGTGACATAAAATAATTTGAGTGGATTTTCCTTTTGCTCCTTGAGATTTGACATGTTCATTTTGGCCCTTTGGGATTCAAACACAAAGTAACACCTTCAAAACTCTCCTTTTCCTGCACCATGGAATTCAAACCATGTTTTTTACCTTCTTTGACCACTTCTAATTTGCAGGTGCCTGAAAACACTTACTTAGCTTTCTATTACTCCTTGGAGCATGATAAATTAACTTTTGACAATCTTAGGATGCTTACACAGTAGCAGTATCTCCAAAAACTTCTTTTTTCCCCACCTTAGAGCTCAAATCATATTTTGTTTGGCAGGTGACTGAAAACCTTGAATTTACCTTTCTTACTGATATTATCTACACCTTTTCTCTTTGAGGCGTGACACATTCACCTTGGAAAACATTGGGATGATTTCAGACAACAACACCTTCACAATCCTTCCTTTGCTATCATCATGGAGTTCAACTCGTCATCTCACCCTCTCTAGCCATTTTCCCAAAACCCTAGATGTTTGGCGTGTTTTAAGACAATCATCGGTGTTGTCTTCTAATTTCTCTATAGCCCTTTCAAGTTCGTTCATTTCTATCTAGTTTACCTCACCTTTTTCCCTATTTCATCAATAATATCTCATAGACTTCTCTTCATGTTTGGTTTTTGGTGTACCTCCTCCATGGTCATTTCGACATTTGATCCCTGCTTAGCACACTACTGGACTATGAAGCTCATAAAACCTACCTCTTATTAATACCAAGTGTTTCATGTCTTCCTTGATGCAAGATGTCTTCATTTAGGAGCATACCTCCTACCTCACCAAATTTCTGCTGAAAGACCCTTTAACACTCATGTAGAAGTGTCAAAGTTTACATTTACCTCTATCAGACCTTGAATTTGATAAGGTAGCATTCTTTGGAAACTTTTTTTAGATCTTTTCTTGAATAACCATGTCTCAAAATTTAAATACCTTTGAACCAGATTCTAAAAAAGATAACAGTGTATGAAACATCAATGATGACCTTGGACCTGTGAAACCCTAATGACCTAGTGGGAGGGTCCTTTGACCATGATATTTGACTGAAAATTGACTTGGAGGGTTCAAGTGAAAAACATAGTATTTTTCAAAGTGTTGTATTGCAGATCCAAATCCAATGTACTTGATTTATCTAAAGAACCTACAAAGATATGTTTTAGACCATCAATGTTTGAGGAACTTTGGGATCATGGGAATGAATTAGGCTATAGGTAACCCTAGATGTAAGGTGGAGTTATGGGCAAGGGAAAAATATATTAATGAGGTCATAAGTAGGAAAAAAGGATGGAGATGAGTGACACAAGCCCATAAGGAGTCTTTTATGAGTGGCAGGGTGACTTTGAGATGGAAAACTGAGGAATAGTGAAAAAAGTTTTATAAGGATAATGAAGGCAGTGAGATTTCTAAAACTCACAATATTCAAGGAATGTTGTTTTCAGAAATATAGAACCAATATATAGTCATCTAAAGATAGCTAAAATATTGATGACTGACAAAATATTCCAAACATGAATGTGGGACTCATAACCAACCAAAAGAACCAAGTAATCATGGATTCTACCAGAGTTCTCCACCTACACCATGAAGAATTGGAGTGCCTCGTAGTCTCTCATGCTTTACTGTAACCCACACTATGATCCAAGGGTCACTAGGACCTATACCGAGACCATCTCTCCAGGATTTACCATACATCCCATCCCGAAACTACTAGGCCCAAAAAAGAGAAATATACCTCTTGGATTTGCCGTATATTCACTGGCAAGGATTCATACACCCACCATGGCACAAAATCTAGCTTTACTGTAACCTAGAGTCTGGCTCAGGGGTTACTAGGCTAGTGGCTTTACCATGATCCACAGTCTGGTGCAGGGACCACTAGGAAATGTTTTTTTCATTTGGGAGACCCACCCCACTCAACTTCAAATCCAATCCGACCATCTAGCGCAATTGAAGTATGAGAAACCCATCTCATCAAAGCTATATGGAAATGAAAAGGCTATGTTGAACAAACTTTCACACCTAGAAAAACCCATTCAAAGACAACAAGAAACCACATGCAATACCATGCATGCTAGATCTAGGAAGGAAATCACATACTCAAATAAATATCTACATAGAATCTCGTTGTTGTTGCTTGATCCTACTCTTCCTTTCTTTCTTTTCCTTTCTTACTCCAATGCCCAAGTGCTCCAAGAAAATTATGTGTCCAAAAGTGAGAGAGAGAGAGAGAGAGAGAGAGAGAGAGAGAGAGAGAGAGAGAGAATAAACGGAGAGCTCCAAAAAATGCACTGACAAAAAGGTACCAACTGATACTCAGAAGCCTTTTTATAGAAGAGGCATATATTTTCTTCATTTTCCTCCTCACATGCAACTAGTGACCTTTCATCTCGATTTTCTCCTAATTTCCATTATTTCATAAATAAATGTCCCAAAAATAAATTTTTCCTCTTTAATGACTTAGCCATAGCCATTGCAAATTTCATTAACTATAATGAACCAAATGAACACCCCCTAGGATATTTTTTCCCAACATTCAGCTTGGAATAAGTGTCCCATCAAATGTGGTTATTATTTTTAACTTTTATTACATGGAATTTTCACCATGGTTAATGTTATAAAAGCTCTATTAAAACAACCATGTTTTACACTTCATTACACTTCCATAATAAAGTAAAAGTAATAGTTAGGGTTTTCATGTCATTATTCTTCCACAATAAAGTAAAAGACTAAGACATTTATCTGGAAATGAATTTTCCAGAGATGGAATCATAAGAGACTTTCTCTAGTCCTCCCAGCCAATGAGGCTAGAAATGACCTCCAAACCTCCCCCCATGCTCTTCAGTTTTGAAACAAGTTGAAGCAATTTTCTCTTCCAAAGCCTTAGGACTACCTCTCTAGCTTGGAATTCATTCCTTGCAAGAATTTAAACTTGTTTTTACTAGCTCAAGAAGGTTCCTTTGTAATTATCTGCTTACAAATAGCATCCTATCAAATATTTTCCTCTTTTCCTCCTCCTAGGCTCTCTGCCTCTCCTATTTGAGATATTTTCCTTTTATATCTATATGGGGAGAGGAATAAATGTTTCTTTTAACTATTTGGAAATTAAGAATTATTTTTTTAGAAGTTTTTTTTCCTCTTCCTTCTCTAACCAAGTCCAATATTTTCATAACACAAAATTTACTAATCATCTATTCAATTTTCAAATCTTCTATCTACCTTTATTAACATAGTTACTAAGTTTAATCACAGCCAAATAAAAAAAAAAATATTTACAAGATAAGGGGTGTTACAATTAAAAAATTTATTTAATACCTTTCCATAAACTATAGAACATCGATTCTATCATTCCATCCTCTCATTATATTATAAAACCCTATGGTAACGCTTAGAAAGTGCTATAATTTTTTATTGGTCTTAAGTTCTTATATTATCTAGAATACCTTTCTTAGGTTCTTACTGTTGACGCCGATTTATGTCAAGGTGCTAAAATAGTTAGTGTTTTATAATGTTTGAATATATATTAATAAATGTTGACCTACATACCCTAACCTTGATTCCACAACATTGATAGAACTCTTCTCTCATTGTTCATGGACACCAACTATTCAGGTGGGTATCCTGAGAGGAAAGGTTCTCGATGGTTCCTTTTGTACCATCTGGTGAACAGATCGTCATTGATAAGAAAGGTTTCAAATCTTACGATCCTCGTTTCTTTGGTGGTGATAAGAAAAAATACCTGGTTTTCCTCCATGTGTTGCGACTCATTTCGCATGGATGAGGGTTGAAACAACGAGAGTGCCCTAGTAAGAGGGTTTTGTTCATTTTTTTCTTAGAAATAAGTTGTGTCTGTTAGTTGGCCTAACTCTATATTATGGTTGCACTATTGGTAAATGAAAATATGCTTACTGCAGTTGTGGAGTGATATTTAACGAGGAGTGGAGAGTAAATCTTATCACCTTTTTCGTGCACTTCTCTAGCTTTAATATGGCATTATTTTCTTATTGATTTTTCATTTATGTGATGCAAGTTTCCTGGAGGGCTTCACTTCCAGTGACCTTCCACAGGTAATAATTTTGTTTAATGGTTCTATTTTCCTCATCTCCTTTCCAACAAAGATGGGTTGCTAGTAATTTCTAACCATGTATATTTTGGGGACTTGCAGGCATTCTGGCAGGTATCGTATGACTTGCCTGTGTCTTGGTTTTCTAGTGATTTTTTGTCGTGTATTTAACTATATCATCAGAATCATAACTACAACATTCTTGTTGTTACACAGGCGCACATTGGGTTTCCTCCGACTTCTTAAGGTTTGCATTTTCTATTAAAGTTCTATAACTCTTCTTGAAACCCCTGTCTCGACAAGGAGCGAACTTGTTAATATTTGGGGACACTAATTTTATGTTCATGAACGTTTTTATCACTAGAAAATCGAACAAGAAAAATACATCATGAAATGTCAAGAAGAAGGATTTACAGGGCTAAAAAACATTAGATAATATGGAAAAATTAACTTTCCCTAAGGTCAATAGGAAAAATGATCAAGTTGCACGTAGAAGACACAGGGAAAGTGCGCTCTGCACACATTTTTCTTCGATATAAGAGAAAATATCCACAGCTTTCCCCCAATAAGTCATGGGGTCCTGGGTGTGGTGGAAGGTCACTATCCGGGACCAATTTTCATACTTCAAGAAGAATATTATCCACTTGATGCCGCTCAAGAACAGTCGCCTAAAGCCACCTTGAGACCTCAAGTGAGCACACAATGGAATCAACCACCACTCTTGGGTCACTATCCACAATTGTAACAAGAGAGGGAAGAAGGTTTGAATTTTTCCTATAAAATACCACCATGAGAAGAACAATTCATAACACATTGTTATGCTGGCCAAATTTTCCATGAGAAAACTAGCAGTGTGTTGCCCAAGCAAAAAGAGAGTGAATGGATTCATTTATTGGCCATCCAACATCTCAATCCCAAAGGAGAATTGCATCAATTTTCCATTATCCGATCAATCATTCGAGGAGAAGAGAGAGGCTTGCAAATAGCTTAAGGGGAGAGCCCTCCTTGCTTTGAGTATTAGAGCTCCATATCTCTAAGGACTCACTGCGTGTGTTTTAGTGTTCTACCTCTTTTTTTACCACCAACAGCTAATAAAAGGGGATTCATTCTCCATTGGTATTATTAGTTCGTTTACTCAATATTCAATTTATGTTATATGTGTATTTGTTGTTTCATGTTTCCTCCTCTTTTTGTACTATGCTATGTTCCATAACTAGTTTTTCTACATGTTATGATACTTCACTAACCATCTAACAACCCATTTTTTCCCTATGACCATTGCTTGTAGGCTAGCAATCACTCCTATCAAGCACCGATGTTTTTCGTACATTCATTCACTAAACACACCAACACAAACATATAATTATGCTTAAGTTTCCCTTCCTAGGTATAATCTTAATTTCCTAGAACATGCCAAAAATGCAATATATGTATTTATTTTTGCAAAGATAGAGAGTAATTCCCCATGTGATTGTAGAATGGAAAAGTTCTGTGTAAATTAGTTTTAATATTTTTTGTTGTAATCTTTTATTTTTATTTTGGATGCAATTGTTGATTTTATGGGTTTTATACTCTAGAAAAGGAATGAACAAATGAAATTCATAGCATTCTGTTCCATAGAAATAATAGAAATAATTTTTGTAGAAATTCTTTCGGTAGTAATCACATGCAAAAGAACGAGGTCGACGCGTTTCGAACCAACCAGTGTGGTTCATCATCAGGACTCCTCGACCTCACTGGTTGGTTCGAAACGCGTCGACCTCGTTCTTTTGCATGTGATTACTACCGAAAGAATTTCTACAAATTTATATTATGGATCACAGAAGCTTAGATTCCAAAAATTCAGAAATAATTTTCTTTGTATTTTTTTTGGATTATTTATTTGTCTTCCTGGTTAATATTTCTTGATATTTATTTGCTTCGTCTATTTGAATCAATTAAGTAAAGAGCATTAAGATTTGTTCTCTGGGATTATGTACTTGCAAGTTCTTATGATTCCCATTCTAGTCTCATTTAAAATTCATTTAGTTCGGTTTCTAATGCACCACAGGGCTTGACCCTTCTCTTGAATGTATTTGGTCCTGGTTCCCTTTGATTCCATAGGTTACTGGTTTGTAGAGTTTGAAACCCTATCTTCACACTACTCTTCACCCATATTGACTTCTGGTGTTTTCTAATTGGTTTAGTCGACCCAAGTTGCATAACCTCAAGGGTTTTGACCATCGAGTGTTTATATACCTGTATGATTCTCGATTTCCTTGTGTTAAGTTGTTACTACTCTCTCCTTCCATTTATCAAGACAAAACAAGAAGGAAAAAGATTTATCTCAACTTCACAGTAATCATTCAAATAAATAAATCAGATATTAAATTATTAAGATAGTAAACCTTCATATGATCATTTTAAATAGTAAGCATGTCTTATAAAATATTGTAAATAAAGAACTTAAACATGGAAGTATAGAACTCAATGTACAAAGACTCATTATGATACTTATTTTTAATAGTGATAACTTGGGAAATTTCACTGAGTAAACAACCTCCCAACCTTGAGATAATGAAATGAGGTCCTTTATCTCCTCGATACATATTTTCACCAGAAAAAAAGATTACTTCACATGTACCATAATATTTTCTACCTAGAATATTGACTTGAGACTTCCAATGGCTCATTTTCTAGCTTTGAAAGTCTTAGGAAAAAAATATGTCTGCTCTTCCACATCTGTGTGGTTCTCTTGGTCTCCTTCCGTTCTCCTTCTCTCTTCGAGCCTCTGAGAATTTTTCTATGAGTTCATTTATCTTTTGGAGGAAAAGTAGTCAAAAATAAGCTCTCTGGTGAAAGAAGTTAATTAAATTTACCTCTAGTGAATTTTCCAATTTTTCAACCATAACTATTTAAATATTTTAACAAAATGTTTACAATTCATTTTAACTTAAAACAACAATTCTCTTAGGCTTATTCCAAACCTTTTCATACTTCTATTTAACAACTAAAGTAATTACACAAATTATTAATAACCATGTACGAGTCATCAAGGGATGTTGCAACATTGGTCAATGCTAAAATAATAATGGTCAATATGAAAATCGAATGCAAGAACTAATAAATTGAGATGTGAACTAAATAAAGTAATTACTTGTGTTGGCGAGAGAACAGGTCTCGCAGAGAAGACCCAGGTTTTGGTTAAGGGCCAACAAGGTTTTCCCCCATAGTCTAGCTTCACGCCGGCATTTGCACCCAGCTCCGAAGAGCCGAGAGTCTCACCCAAGGCATGCCACAACCTTACTATGGTAGGGAGTCGATCGGTATCATAACGACAACAACATTTATATGGTGGAATCAAAGTTAAGTTAAAAGGCTAAACAACCATAACACAACGTTCCATAACATATATCTCTCTGAGATGCGTTCAGACTTACAGTAAATTAAATTTTAAAAGGAGCTTGAAAAACCATTCATTCAAACCCATAACAGATACTCGTAACAACACTTCTTATTATATTAAGCATCGGCTATCAGTGGAAAAATATTACAAGGCTCAACTGCGTGAGCATGCATAGAGTAGAATACAAGAAGTCCTATTGGACAGAGAGAAATATAGAAAAATAAAGGAATGGAGAATAGTACAACACAGGCAGAGCTCTCCTGCGGCTCCCTGTTGCCTATTCCCGTCTGCACCAACCTTCCTATCCACTGGTTAGCTGCCTATTTGTTCTGCTGCTAGCGCGACTAATAGTTCCTCCTTTCTTCTCACTCGGATGTCTTCTGTTTCTTTCTGTTCATCGGGAGTTCCACTGCTTGTTTCTTTCCACGCTCTTCCACCATCTATGCTTGCTCCCGCAATAGCCGCGACACCTGTCCTTTGCTCCTTCGCAACCTTGACATCTTTTTGCCTACCAAGTTTTCATTCTGCCATGTACTAGCCGCAACTCAAAATCTCTTGAATTTCAAAACAAGGGCCCCAACAGGCCTTGACCATATCCTATTGACTCGCCCTAAGTCAATTGATCTACACTGTCTCTACTTCCATGGGTCTGCTCAACCTTGCACCCTGCTCTACCTACCTTCCTTCTCCCAATTGTCCAAACAAGGGCCCCAACTCTGGGACCTTGGTTAGAGCTGATTCCTTGAGTTCTTGGAAGGTTGTCATGGCTTGCTGCCATCCTTGCATTAGCTCCTCGGTTTCGGCTGTGATCTTCGTGACAACGTCTTCCCCTACATTCAATGGTAGGGCACCAAACACTGTGCTGATCTGAGTGTTGGCCTTAGAGGCCAATTGCTGCATTGTCTATGCATTGAGTTTTACAGGCTGTTAAAGCTCCCGAATGGCTTTCTTGGCTGTCATTGAGGTCTCGTCTATTTTCTGTATCTGGACCTCCAACACATCCACCTGGGCGTAGAGTTGGTCCAGTCTAGTCGGGTCTGTGGCTTCTTAGATTTCTCTTGATATCTGTTGAAGTTGTAGTGAGACCAGTTGTGCCTTCAGAGTAAGGGTTGTTGAGCATTCCAGTAGACCCTTCAGTAGGTTTTATGCTTCTCTTGCTACAGTACGCAGAACTTCCTACATTTTTGTTACTTGGCCCTGTCTTTCTGATATATGTTCCGAGTACACAACCGCTGGGTCAGGTAGTGCGGGTCATGCTGCCAATGCTGCCTTGAGTTCCACATTCTCCTGCTGGAGATGTGAATATGCCACCCTGAGGTGGATCGCCCGCCTGACTACATCATTATCCTACATTTCTTCTGGTATTTGGCTGTTGTTGGCCGTTATTGTAGGCCACACTTCCATAATTACTCTAGTTACTATCTCCAGTTGTTCCCGTAACTGCTCTTTTTCTGTCGTCATCTACTCACACTGTTCATTAAGCATGCTTATCTGTTGTTGTTGCTGCTCTCATTTTTGCTGGAGCTTCGAGTGGAATCTCTTGGCTTTTTGGGCCACTCTTTGAATGAAATGGTACAGTTGGGCTGTCCCCCAATTTTACATGCTCTCAGTACTGGAGGTACCCTGATCTGGAATTCATGCATGGTGTTAGAATCGGTCTCTTCATCGCTCCGTCAGATATCAAAATCTGTTTTGTTGCATTTCATTTTAGGTGTCTCATCCAGTTTAGTTAGATGCATTCCATTAGGAGCATGGATCATCTGACGGAAGGGTCTTTTCACTTCACATCCCTCATGTCATGTACCTACTGGCTCATTTCTGTTCATCAAAGTCCATCAAAATCATTTTCAGTCAATGACAGTCAATGTTTGGTCTTTTGGTGGGCAAAGAGTTTTTTAGCGTTTTTGGTCTCATTAGGTCTAGGGTTTTGCAAATTTAGCCTTCAAAGTGTCCAATAATTCCATGAGGCACATGAGGGAGGTTCAAAATAAGTTTTCATTTCAAAAATTTCATCGTCATAATGTTAGATCATGATTATTCTTCAAAACTCTGTTTTGAAGAAAAATCGTCAATTTTGTCTTTTGTAATAAATGCCATGTAATTTTTAAAAGTTTTCTCAGTTGTGAAGATCTTCAGGCGCAACCCTAGTCATCTTTTCCAAATTCCATTTCAGCTATCCCTGTAAAAAATAGACAAAAGTTTCGTCATTTAGCTCCAAAAATCAAAGGAAACAAGCAAAACAGAGTTTACATTAAAGTGCAAAGTGCCAAAGTTCTGAAACATTAGAAAGTGGGTTTCTCAAAATGAAAAATCAAAATGCATTGATATTTATAAGATCTTTCCAAGTTCAAACTTCATTTGCACGCAAAGGTTATCAAAGAGCAAAGAGAAAAATCGTGGAGGGCGAAGTCAGTAGTTTGAAGCCGAAACTGTGGGTGAAATTCAGTCGTGACACATTGGGAGAAGGCGCGGCACACATAGTGGTCGCGACACATACAACTGTTTTTCACTGTGCTATTTTGAACGTGCGTGGCGCACTGGGTTGTGCGCACGGCGCACTGGGTTGTGCGTGCAGCACACAGAGCCGACAAGCAAATTTTGTCACTTCCTTCAAAGAATTTTCAAAACTCTCGGTCCCATTTGCTCTGAGTAAGTTCAACTCACCTTGCAATTTCTCATAGCTGGTGTTTGGTGTGGTTTCAAATATTGGTTGGAGAATTTGTAATATCAAAAGTTAAACCCTATTCTTTTGTCAAAAAACTGCTCCTTAGGGTTTGAGTTTGAGTGTTAAAGTTTGATTTTGGTGCCAAGTAGTTCAAATCCCATTCCTCACCTATGGTTCCTTTTCCATCACTGTAATATTATCATTATTTTCAATCCCTTATTCCCTCAAATTCCAAAAATCACTTATTCCTATGTCCTATTATCCCTATCCCTAAACCCTACCATTCCCTATCACTCTTCCTCTCTCATTTCACTTATAAAATACCCAAACCCCTGATTCATAAACACAATTAAAGTGACTGTTATTACACTTTAATTTCACTTGACAGAACTCCACTGTTCCCACTGTCCATATTTCCCATAGTCCCTTCCAATTTGGCACATATTTTGGCAATTGAAACGCAGGCACCAAATTCTCTCCTCATACAAATCAGCATACCCTTGACATAGACCTTGCAAACACCATGGAAACAGACACTGAAACTTCATATGAACAAGACAGTGATTCTACCACTGAGCTGCATGCACCGAGAAGGCCTCGTAAAGGTGGAAAACATGTGAGAGAAGATCCCACCTCATTGACTCAGTTGCAGGCCTGCCCACTTGCCATGGCATGTTTTCGAGAGCAGTCATGCTATCATTACTGTGAGATGATTGCTCAGATTCAGCATCATCAAGAGTTAGGTTGGTTTTTTGTTTTACATTTGCATGATGGTCAGGTAACTGTTGCTGGTGTAAACTTCACCTTGACACCAGAAACCATTTCTCAAGCAACAGGAATACTGAATGTAGGTGAAGAGTGGAATAAGAGACAACAGGTGGACAGAGTGCATTATGAACCTTACATCAGGCCTAGCTATGTGAGACAACTCAAAAGGGTATTCCCATTCCTGTTTCTTAAGGAATCCTATGCGCCTTTGATGAGACTCATTATCAGATACTTCAGTTGTGAGGGCCGGTTTTCACGCCTCTATGCCTACCACATCAGGTTGTTGATGAATTTCATGAGAGTGAGGATGATGAACATTCCATACTTCATGTGCCAAAACATCGAGAGAATGACCACTCTTTTGCAGAAGAAAACTCCCGAGCAACAGTACAACAACATTTATCACTACGCGCTCATCAAGATCATTTTTGTACATCAGCTTGGATTGTAGGGCATGGCGTGGGAATATTTCATTTCCCGTGACTTCTTCATAGCCCCTTAGCCTCCTCCAGAGATTTTTCATGAGCCAGGTGAACCTTCACATCAGTTTTAAGGTCACGAGACAGAGCCTATCAGTGTGCCAGTGTATGTCACTTATCATAGAGGCACAAGAGTATTATTTGCAGCAGCCTGACGAGTATTGTCTCCACCCAGGGTGGAAGGGGTCTCGTTGCCATCATCAGTAGCACAGGTATAGGTAAAAGACAGAGGTAAGAGGACGATGTAGGATGAGGGCCCTTCAGGAGGCCATGATACTGATTTCATATTGATTGATGAAGATTTGAACTCTCCAAGCTCAAAACCGAGAGAGATCATTCAGGAGCAGAAAGCTGAGATCGACACATTGAGTGACAAGTTGTAGAGAACTCAATGGATCATAAAATATCTGGAGCAGTGCAAAAATTAGTTGGAGGATCAGTAGATGATCATGGAGTTGCAAAACATCCGTGAGAACCGGCAAGCTGCCCGAAGAAGCCCATCCGAGATGACACTTATTGAGCGGGAGATTGAAACCGATAGAGAGACTTGGCTTGAGAGGGTCAAAATTCATCTTTAGAAACTTTTGGAGAAGGAAAACAAGGAGAAGAACATGCTCAGGCACATGAAGAACCATTATTGGGCGCGGCGCATAGAGAATTTTGGCCTATTTTTCACTCAGCAGCTCAGAATTCCGCCTAGTTTTGGCCAGTTTCACTTTTTCATGTAACTCTTGATGTACCTTGATGTAATTTCATGATCATGATGTAATTTTGGCACATTTTTACTCATTCTAGAAGATTCATTCACCAAAAGGTGAAATTTAAGTGAATGGATCAGTTTCCTAGCATATAGAGGCAATTTGTTTCACTGCCTATTTTCTAGTTCCTAGTTTAGATATGGTTGAAACAGCTCCTAGAATGATGAGATCGACCCCTAGAGGCATGGTGAGGAGTTAGGCTTGTCTATATTATGCAATTTCTCAGTCATTTTCAGGTTTTGACACTTGGGATTGCTTGGCACTTCATTGTACATTTCATCTCTGCACTTTTGGCAAAGGAATAGACCAGGGTTTGCAGCACTCTTTGGGATCCATGTGGCTCTGTGTTTTTATGGTGTTTTTATCTATGTAATTTTAAGTTCACTAATGTCTATGTGTATCATTTTCCCTTCTATTTTCTTCTTAAATTAAACAAATCAGTGTTAAAGGTGGAATTCATTAACTTGCTCTACTCTGCCTTTAGTTTTGCTTAATTTTCCATGTTTTCATTTGTTTGAGAATGACTCTTGAGACCCTATTTCCCTCTTCAGCTCCTCACCGGTATGATCCATCCATTATTTCAATATAAATCATCAAAACAATTTCCTTCCTTGCCCCAATCAGAACTCTGCAAAAACTAGGCCTTATCCCCGCACCCAAAACTGCCTTTCCCTTTGATCCAAAAAAAACCCTCAAAAACACAATAAAACTCCTTCAATTATATACCTAGCCTAAAATTAGATTTTATTTCAAGTCATCTCAAGCCCTATAGATTATTTTTTCTGAGATTGACCCGGAGAGAGACCTCTCCTGTTCTGGTAGGGCTAGCTACCAGACTGAGTGTGGTTTGATGTTAGCCTGAACTCTGCCTTCTTTCAACCTGAGGTAGATTTAGGAAATAACATAGTGGCGACCATACTGGGGAAGAAAATGGTTTTCCTATTGGTGTTATTTGTTTTATAAGCTACAGACGGAGCCTGAAGTTATGCCAGGTAGCCTTCGAAACGCTCTTTCTTTGCATCAGCGAAAGTAGATAAACGCTGCTTCAGTCAATCTCCGGTCTAGCTTGTGAACGTGACACTTGACTTGTGAATTTCCCCAGTACATCAGATCGTTCTGGAATTTTGGGTGATGAGTCTAGAATTTTATAGGCTAAAAAAGTTGGTTTTGTCCCTTTGATTTTGAAATTAGTCCAACACACTGGCTTCGAGAAGACATAATAGAGCAAATCCGGATCCCAATCCACCTCCAGTGTATGAGAATCCCAATCTGATTTCAAGAATCCTTCGTAGAGAAAGTCCCGTGATTCCTCTTTTCAAATCTCATTCATGTCCTGATGTGTTTGAATACCTTTAAGATATTGAATTTGACGAGCAATTTGAGTTGTCATTGTTTGAAACTAAGTCTGAAAGTGCGATTGGTTCTACTATCATAAATCCCGAGTTTATTAAGTATCTTGAAATTGAACAGGCTAATAGATCCATTGACAATTACATTTTGAATATTCAAAACTCCATTGTGGCAGCAAACATTCCTAAGTTTATAGAGTCTACATCTGAAACTCTTGGGCCATCAGCAGTTACTTCTGATTCACAAGTTCATACCCAGCCTCCTTTCATTCCTACCATCCCCATGCAACCATCTATCCCTAATCAACAATCTATAGTAGTATCGCCTCCATCCACACCACATACACCTCATACATCTACTGCTCCTACTCCACCTGTTTCTACAAGACAGATTATAAATCCACCAGGAGCAATGGTTGCTCGATTCGCACCTCTTGTCTTGCCTCAAAAATTGGATGCTATGCCCGCTGATTATCAAAGTAAAATCCCATTGTTTGATGGCACTCCTCAAAGTGTTCCTGCTCAGAAACATATTTATAGAATGGCAGATTTCTTTGATCTTCATGAAATTGATAAAGAAAATGTGACCATGATATTGTTTGTGCAAACTTTTGGAGGTGAAGTGAGAAAATGGTTCAAGGCTTTGCAGCCTAGAAGTATTGCTACATTGGCCGAGCTATAGAGACACTTTTTAGATCGGTGGGAAGTAAAGGAAGATCCTCTTCAAATCAC